>JAWWNH010000050.1:25540000-26097500 GCA_034641385.1 Darevskia mixta | reverse complement strand
CCCCACCCTCCTCCCTGCTGAGTTCTATGGGGGGGTGGAAGGAGGCCTGGTGTTATGGCGCCAACAGGATGGCGTGCCGAAGCCAGTTATCAGTACCGGGATCAAGAGAAGCTGAAGTCAAGAGCAGTCTGAGTCAGGAACCAGCCGAGGACAGGTATCAGTACCAGGGGTCAAGAGCAGTCGAAGTCAAGAGCAGTCTGAGTCAGGAACCAACCGAAGTCAGGTAAACAGGAGCAGGAGCAGGATGAGCAGGCACAACCACATGCTTCAGCACAGCAGTTGCAGGTGCTGGTGAGGGAAGCAGCCGGCCTTCCTTAAGTAGCCAGCTCATCACCATGCTTTTTACGAGCTGCAACTGCCTCCAATTGCTCCCTCCGTTTCTCAGCTCTACGCTCTACAGCTGAGATGGGAGGAGGGGAGGGGGCCCTCCAGCTCCTCTCCTCACAAGGGCCTGATTTTGGCTCAACTTCTTCCTCCTGTTCTGGCCTTCCCTCTTCCCCATCTGCTTCTTCCTCTTCTGAGGAGTGTCTGTGGGATGTAAACACTAGAGCAGTCAAGTACAACAATGCTAGAAGGTATCTCAGTCCTCCAGCCACAACTTCCTGGTCACATGGATTGAGATATCTTCCTTTGCAAGCTAGAAGTGGGAGTGGCTTCACCTGGGAAGGTATGAACAAAGAACCTCACAGGTCAGCGGCCATTCCATTTCATTCCACTCTCTCACTCGAACTGTGAGGAGGATGCTCAGTTGGCTTCCAGCCAACTGGGGCCTGGACTTCTCTCCCACATGGGGAGATTCCAATTGTAAATATCTTTACTAAGAATAAGCCTGCCTTCTTTGGGATTTGTCTTGAGCTGGATACATGTGAGTAAACATTTTATATCTTTTTATAGAAGACGTGTGTTGTGTCTTATTTGAAGAGGGACAAAGGGGAAATATAGTGACAAACCAGGAAACTAGATTAAGTTGATTCTAGCGAATCAAAGCAACTTCCGCTGTGTGTATTTTAAAAGGGAATGTTACTCTGCTAGTTGAACTTGTTAGCACAAGTTAGGATGAGATATATTAAATTATAAATCTCCATCCACGTTCCAAAACATTCCCACAAAGGGTTATGTATGCCCAGCGCTACGTATTTTGTGTATTTTTGAAGGATTGCGTTGGATTGCATTTTTGAGCTGAGTAGGATTTTTCTGAGAGCATTTCCTGGTCAGACCGCATGGTCTTTTGTCCTATTGTTTAGAGAAAGGGGGATTAAGCTACCCCTCCCCTCCCTCAGAGCTCACAAAAGACCCAAAAGGCAGTGAAGATTTATTTTGAGGCTTTTGCTTTTTGATTTTGAGAATTTTGAGATTTTGATTTTGAATTTTGACAAATTTTTGAATTTTGAAATTTTTTCCAAATTTTGGATTTTAAGATGGCTAGTGCCAGTTTTTATAGTGAAGCAAAGCCAGGCTTAATGCTGCTAGATGAGGACAATTTTGTGCACTGGAAAACGCGCTTAATAGCATATTTAGAAGCAAGGGATGTTTTGGATGCGATTGAGAAACCAAAGCCTCAAGGTGCAGATGATGAAGCCAAGGTTAAAGTCTGGAAAAGGCAGAACAGCGAGGCCAAGCACATAATTTTGAGTGGACTTCGCAATAAGCATCTATCGTTAATAAATAGCAAAGATGATGCATCTCAGATCCTAAAAGATATTGAGCGCATGTATGGAGAATCTACAAAGAACTCCTACAGAACATTGATGGGAAAATTAACTAGACTGAGAATGAATTCAAAAGAAGAATTCACAGAGCATATTGATAAATTCACAGAAATTATTCAAAAGCTTGAACTTACTCCACAATCTTTTGATGAAGTAACAAAGGTATCATTTCTGTTAGCCTCATTAGGGCCACATTTTGATGCATTTGTCAGTTTGATGGATCATAAAGAGAATCTAACTTTTAAGGAACTGACTAGTGAATTAAGAGAGGAATGCAGAAAGAGATCTGATTCCCCAGAAAGGAGCACTAGAAATAAAGGCAGCAATTATGTTTTTAAACAGCCTGCACAGTCCAGAGATGGACACAAGAAGTTCACATGTTACAATTGTAATAAAATCGGCCATATAGCCAGAAATTGTAAAGCGCCAAAAGCTAAAGAGAAAGATTCCCAAGCCTTTCAGCGAAAAGGAGAAAGAAAAGGGAAATCTGAACGCAACATGCTGTTGCAAGAAAGGAGTTTAGCTGTCCAGAGCCAAGAAAACACACGCAATAAGTGGTTATTAGATTCTGGAGCCAGCAGCCACTATTGTTTTGAAAAAGACTGTTTTAATGAATTAAATGATAAAGAGACTGAAATTGAGGTTGCAGATGGAAATGTTTTAAAGTCCAAAGGTGAAGGTTCAATGCATTTGGAATTCAATGTAAACAATGAATCTTTTAGGACCAGAATGTCCAATGTTGTGTATGTACCAGAACTGAGCTGCAATTTACTCAGTGTCTCTACTTTGGACAAGAAAGGTTTCAAGATCACATTTGAGAATGGACAGTGCTGTGTAACTAAAGATGGTGAAGTGTACATTGAAGCAAAATTAATAAATGGTGTTTATGAGGTTAATCTTTCAGAGAACCAGTCTGCAAAAGTGGCACGCTCCAGCCAGAAGGATGACGCAGATTTGACGCTGTGGCATAGAAGACTTGCACACAGAGACACCACCATCATTAAGAGTCTACAGGGAAGTGATCTTGTCACAGGTTTGCAGGTAAAAGGAAGCAGCAACCAAGCTCCAACAAAATGCATAACTTGTGTTACTGAAAAGGCAGTAAAACCTTCTTTTACACGTTGCACAGAACAAAGGAGTACAAAAGTTCTGGATATCGTGCATTCAGATTTGTGTGGGCCACTCAGTGTTCCATCACTTGGACACAACAAATATATTTTGATTTTTCTTGATGATTTTTCGAGATATTGTGTGGCATATTTCATCAAAGATAAAAGTGAGACAGTAGAAATGTTCAAGAATTACATTGCCATGGTTAGGAACAAGTTCCAAAGAGCTCCAGGTGTCTTAATGTCTGACAATGGAGGAGAATACTGCTCACATGAGATGAAAGCCCTTATGGCAAAGGAAGGAATTACACATGTAACCACAGTTCCTTACACGCCACAACAGAATTCCATAGCTGAAAGGAAGTTCAGATCCATTATGGAAATGACAAGGTGTATGCTGAAGGAAGCATCCCTCCCTAGGAAGATGTGGGGAGATGCTGCTTACACGGCTGTCTATCTCCAGAACAGGTTGCCAACAAAGGCAACACAGCGCACACCATTTGAACTTTGGCATGGAAAGGTGCCTAGTCTGTCGCACATACGTGTATTTGGCAGTGTGTGTTACTACCACGTGCCCAAGGAACAGAGGCACAAGCTTGACTCCAGAGCACAAGCAGGTATCTTAGTGGGATATGCTGCTGGAGGCAAAGGATACAGAGTAATGGACTTACAGACAGGCAAAGTGAGTGCGCACCATGCAATTTATTTTGATGAACATGCAAAAGCAGACACAAAGAACACTGTTATTGGCTGCTCCAAGGAGTCAGAATGGACTCAAGAACTCATAAACTTTCCTTCTGAAACCCCACATGGTACTAATCTGCCTTCTAGTGTCATAGCACCCCCTACAGGTGATGCACCAGAAGACGCAGATGACCAGACCCCTGGCGGCTCCAGAGACGAAGAGGAGGACTCAGATGAGGACATGCCACCGTTGGAAGGGAGTGAGGAAGCTGATGCGGTTCAGGAACCAGAACCAGAGGTCAGACGCTCATCCAGAACCAACAGAGGTGTCCCACCAGCAAGACTGTCCTACCTTGCAGGGTCGGTGTCTCTACAGGAACCTTCCACATGGGAAGAGATTCAGAAGATGCCATCTGCGCAAGCCAGTCTCTGGAAGAAGGCCGCTCAGGAGGAGATGGATGCACTGCATCAGAACCAGACGTGGACCCTGACAGAGCTCCCTCCTGGTAAGAAGGCCATTGGGTGCAAGTGGGTGTTCAAGGTTAAGAAGGGGTCAGAAGGGGAAGTGGAACGCTACAAAGCAAGGCTAGTAGCACAAGGTTTTTCACAACGTTTTGGTGAAGATTACGACGAAGTTTTCGCACCAACCGTGAGATATAGTACCGTCCGAATGCTTTTGAGCATTGCAGCCTCTAAACAATTGAACGTGAAGCACATTGACATTTGTACTGCGTTTTTACATGGGAGAATTTCAGAAGAAATATATATGAAACAACCTAAAGGTTTCACAAAACCAAATGAGGCGCATCTAGTATGTCGACTCCAGAAGGGAATCTATGGGCTTAAACAAGCGGCTAGAGCCTGGAATCAGAAATTGCACAGTATGCTTGTGCAACTTGGGTACAAGCAAGGAAACGCAGATAAGTGCTTGTACACCAAGTCAAGTAATGGACAATATTCATATATATTGGCTTTTGTCGATGATTTAATTATTGCTACTGCAAATAATAGAGACTATACACAAATAGTAAAACACCTCAGCAAGGAGGTACAAGTAAAAGAACTTGGAGATGTCAAATACTACTTAGGAATCCAAGTGGAAAGAGAAGAAGATGGCTCATTTCTTCTCAGCCAGAAGCAAAAGATTCATGAACTGATCGAGTATTTGCAGATGCAAGACGCACACCCGGTTGCAACGCCCATGGCTACAGACTTCTTGAAGAATCAGCAGGATTCGAAGCTGTTGCCAGATAACAGTCAATATAGGTCGGTAATTGGTAAACTTTTGTATATGGTTACCACATGTAGACCTGACTTAGCTAATGCTGTGGGGATTCTGAGCAGAAAAGTGAATTCTCCCACTGAGCATGATTTAGCGGGGCTGAAAAGGGTGGTTAGGTACCTGAAAGGTACAATAAATTGTAAATTAAAGTTGCCAGCTGTCAGAGACCCTAAGTTGGTTGGGTACACTGATGCAGATTGGGCCGGGGATAATGCTGACTATAAATCCACAAGTGGTCATGTTTTTATGTTTGGGGATGGACCTGTTGTGTGGGGAAGTTATAAACAGAGTTGTGTAGCTTTGTCTTCAACAGAGTCCGAATATGTTGCTGCTGCAGAAGCATGCAGAGAAATTGCCTGGCTTGATGAACTCATCAAGGACTTTGGACTGGTGAGAAGGGAACCTGTCAGCCTGCTAGAGGACAATCAAAGTTGCCTGAAGCTGACGCAGAGTGAAAAGTTCCTAGCCAGAACCAAACACATTGGTGTCAGGTACCACTACATACGCCAGATGGTGCAAGATGGACTTGTGGAACTGTCTTATTGCTGCACCAAAGAGATGACTGCCGACATCTTGACAAAACCCTTGCCAAAAGAGAGTTTCCAGAATCTACGTGTCAAGCTGGGACTCTGGGTGGTTGAATAAAGTTGTTTATGTTTTGTATGTTGTATTTGCCTGAGAAGGGGTTTGTGGGATGTAAACACTAGAGCAGTCAAGTACAACAATGCTAGAAGGTATCTCAGTCCTCCAGCCACAACTTCCTGGTCACATGGATTGAGATATCTTCCTTTGCAAGCTAGAAGTGGGAGTGGCTTCACCTGGGAAGGTATGAACAAAGAACCTCACAGGTCAGCGGCCATTCCATTCCATTCCACTCTCTCACTCGAACTGTGAGGAGGATGCTCAGTTGGCTTCCAGCCAACTGGGGCCTGGACTTCTCTCCCACATGGGGAGATTCCAATTGTAAATATCTTTACTAAGAATAAGCCTGCCTTCTTTGGGATTTGTCTTGAGCTGGATACATGTGAGTAAACATTTTATATCTTTTTATAGAAGACGTGTGTTGTGTCTTATTTGAAGAGGGACAAAGGGGAAATATAGTGACAAACCAGGAAACTAGATTAAGTTGATTCTAGCGAATCAAAGCAACTTCCACTGTGTGTATTTTAAAAGGGAATGTTACTCTGCTAGTTGAACTTGTTAGCACAAGTTAGGATGAGATATATTAAATTATAAATCTCCATCCACGTTCCAAAACATTCCCACAGTGTCGCCACCAGTCTTCTTCAGGTAAGAATCCCTCCATTCCTCTGGACTCTTCCGTGGTTGCCGCTTCGCCTAGGGGGGCTTGCCACCACTCCTGCTCATCTGGTGCAACCCTGACACCTGGAGCAGGAAGCTGACAGACAGTGCTGCCCTCTCCTAGACTGGATGTAAGGAAGAAGGTAGGTGGGAACGGCTTGAGGGCAACCTAAGTTGGGTAGAGCAGTGCCCCCATTTGTCTTAATGTACCAACCTCCATTGGTCAGGGCATGGCTGACTGTTTGAAGAACAAGGCCTTAACTAACTCCATTCTTCCCCTGTCCTTCTCCTAGCACCTGGGACTCCATTCTAGAACACTTGTATAGTGTGATTGCTTCAAATGCCTCCTCAAAGCCCACGTCTTACGCAAAGCCCTTGGCTCAATGCTTTCGTCCCTGCCCTGGGCTAAACAGAAGCCAGAGGTCACTAATTCCAATGTTGGATCCATCCCTTGTTATATTTGGCTTTCTCGCTTCCTCTTCTCCACATCCCTCCTCCCCCCTTACAGTTCTTGAGGGGAAATGGGACTTTACCCATTGCTCCCCATTTATTTTACTCTGTGAATTGCCCCTGTACTTTGATAGCATTTAAGAAATCCTTTGGTATTATTGATTAATTTATATATTTCTTATATGCCAAAATGGCTTCTAAGCTGCTCACAGCTTAAAAAAAATATCGGCAGGGGGAAAGCCTTTACAGCAACTCACACACTGACTTCCAGGATCAGGATACCCATTTTCCTAGCTGCATGGCAGAAGCTACTGGGTGTGCGTTTGCTCCTTCGTGGAAAGCAATCCCACTAGCACATGGGTGGAATATGCTTGACCTGAAGCTAGTTGTGAAACCCAGAAGCAAAACCATTTCTCAGTAACCGTATGGCGTCCCCTTCAGAGGAGTAACATGGGAAGGGGGCTTTGTTGTCTGTGAGAACTAGACATGTTTGCTTATTTCCTCCTCCCTCCCAACCCATTTTCCTTTCATGTCATGCCTTTCTAGATTGCAAGTCGAATAGTTTTCCCCTTCTCTTTACCCTTTTTCTTTTTAATGGTTTATAAGCTGCTCTGGGAGCCATTTTTGACTGAAGAGTGGGATAAGCAAATCCCTTAAATAAATAAAATTCTGTAAAACAGAGACTAGAGCTGCAAGTGTGAGCCTATTTATCACCGCTAATTAACCTTGGCTTAATATCAGGTTTAAAGTTTCTGTTTTCAATGGAGCTGTCCTCCAACCAAGTGCTGAAATCATTGCATTCTCTCTCTCTCTCTCTTTAATTGTGATACTCTTGTGGCACTTTAAAGACTAACAAATTAATCGCGTCATAAGCCTTCGTGGTCTAGAATCCAAAAGCTTATGCCATGATAAATCAGTTAGTTGTCAAGATGCCACAAGACTCTATGTTGCTGTTTTTCTGTGACAGATTTCTACCTCTCCTGAAATTTCTGAAAGAATATGTAAATAAGGGGTCAGCAAGGTTTACCTCACCTGGGCCGGTTCACTCCATGGGCCAGATAGTGCATGCGCCCACAATTTCCGGTGTCTGCGTCTGAGCAGATGCGATTTCCGGCACCACAGAAGCGAGTCCCCGCACCACACCACACCAATTTACGCAGCACATGGGGACTCGCCGAGCAGGCGGCTCAGTTCAGGGGAGCAGCTCGGGGGCCAGTTAAACGACCCCCATGGACCACTTATGGCCCATGGGCCTTAGGTTGCTTATCCCTGATGTAAATAAATGGTTGTCTGTGTGGTGGGATTGTGAACAAGTAAGGGCATATTTTTCAAAAATAAGAAATAGGTTACCACTGATAACACATGTAAAACTTAAGAAGGATCTCTTATTATTTGTATTGTTATTAAAAGAATATACATATCATGAAATGATTATGTATATGTTAGCAACACCAAGAATTTACTCTGCTATTAAATGGAAAACAGCATCAATTCCTACTTTTGAGGAATGGAGAAATAAAAGGTATAATTACACAGTTATGTTTAAGGTAAGTAATTATATCAGAACAAGAAAAGGAACTCATACAAAATGACAGATTTGTCGTTGTTGTCGTCGGGATGAAAACCTTTTATTGAGTTTTGGCAAAGTAAGTACATACCTCTATGGATGTTACATATTTCTATTACAGTGTCAGCCTACTCAGAAGTAAGTCCAACTGAGCTCTATGAGATGTACTACCAAGGTATACGATTGCAGCCTGAGTGTATTATTTGGTATTTAGTTATATAAATGCGGGAAAAAGTATATATGCTTTTCAAACCTTGTTTCATTGTTTTGCATCATTATATTCCTTTTTTGAATGTGAAATGAAATTTTAAATAAATAAATTAACTGCACACCTGCCTTCAGACTTCATTTGACAGACGCTGCATTGAGTCCTGTGAAGCTAGCGGATTCATTAAATATTGGTATCCACAAAATACCACCTTACCAAATAACATATAAATGAACAAGGAGTATGTGGGGCAGCGTTGTGTAGTGGTTACAGTGGCAGGCTAGGTCCTGGGAGACCAGGGTTCAAAAGTCCACCCAGCCATGAAGCTCACTGGGTGACCTTGGACCAGTCATTGTCTCTTAGCCTTACCTACCTCATAGAATTACTGCAGGGATTAAAGGAAGGGGACAGTGTATAACCACCTTGAGCTCCTTCGAGATGCAATAAATGCAATAAATAAATATTTATTTATTTTTTAAAAAAAGAGACTGCAATTCCTGTGAATTTGATAGGTCGGATGAGACTAGAGTGCGAAAGAAGAATAGATCAAGGGTTTGTAGCAACTTCCCTATGAGGAAAAGTTACAAGATTTGGGGCTTTTTAGATAAAAGGCAAACAGGTGATAAAGGTGTACAAATTTATGCATGGTGAGAGTAGAAGGTTTCCCAGAATTCTTTTGTTTGTTTGTTTTTAAAAAAAACCTTTATTGAAAACATCATCATTACATTCTCATAATTACAAACAAATAATCAAATAGACAAATAAACATATAAAACAACATTTGTTGCTTAATCACTAATCACTTAATCACTAAGGTCTTATATTGTCTTATCTGTATATTTATTTCCCCCCATCATCCACCCCCTCCCTTTCTCCCTACTTCCCTCACCTGAGTGTGATCTTATTGGAACTATATTTACCTTTTCTGCTGTGACATTTATTTTCTTAGTTAATCTCTTCTTTTCATAATGGGTTTCCCAGAATTCTTTGGGGCAAGACATGACTTTTCAAAGTGGTATGATATTGCCTTAAATGTGTAGTGCAGATCAGGCTTAAGAACCAACTTATTTCAGCGGACTTAAATGTTCTTGTATGATGGCACTGTTCATAAGATTCACACAGGGCCGTGGTCTGTTTTGTGCAAAGATCACTCCACGCCCAATTCCTAAGGGATAGCAACAATGAAATTTCATAAACGGAAAAAAAGAAAAAGAAATAACCACTCTAGGATCAAACCACAACTGGCTTTTATGACATTCCCCAAACGGGACTCAACTTACTTGCCAGTCGGGCCAAACTTATCTTGCAAGTTGAGACTGTTTGAGACAAATTGCAAAGTGCACTTCAAAAAATGCCGTGGAGTTATGAAATAATAATAATAATAATTAAACAGAGATTAGAGATCCAGTGATGGGATTCTGGAGATCTGACAAGTACTGTGTAACTGACAGCAACAATGACCGATATTAGACTGATATGATATACCATCAACACTCTTTGATGCTGTCTGATAGAGATCTGCTATATAATAATACATCTGTCTTATCTATCAATCCATCCATCTGAGCTGTCATTCCTCTCTCTCTCTCTCTCTCTCTCTCTCTCTCTCTCTCTCTCTCTCTCTCTCTCTCTCTCTCTCTCTTTCCCCCCCCCCTCTCTCTGAGGTGTGCAGAGGGGGAACCTTCCCCCTCTTTCCACCCATCCCCCTTTAAGCAGAAGGCAATCAGCCCCCATTGTTTCTCTTTAATGTGCTATTTGGGGGGAGGGGAGCCAAACCAGCCTGTAGGAGGGCCTGGTGGCAGCAGTGAATAATCACCTCATGCAGATTTCCTAGCCTTGCATCTTTGCAGTGGAAATTAGCATGCCATTCCCACCTTCTCTCTCTCTCTCTCTCTCTTGCACACACACACACACTCCACCCTCTCAATACTAGCCTTGAACTTGGCCTTGCAGGGGATCTGCCTGCATGTGCTTCCCAGAGAACAATGTGGTCATTCTTTATCCCACCTCCTTTGTTCATTTGGGGAGTTCTGGGTGGGAAAGAATCACAAGCACCATCCTGGTTTCATGATGGATTGGGAAGAGAAGAACCTCGGGAGGATGGGCGTTCTGAGTTCCATAGGTGTCCGGATCACCATCACATTATTCATTCATCGCATGAATTTCCATGGTGTTCAACCCAGGTCACGATCAAGCAGCCATTCCTTGGTTGCATATGTGTGATTTTTCCGTTTGTGGGTTTTGTGTTTGTGGGTTTTGTATGGTGAAAGCTTCTAGCTTTTCGTTGAATGACATAAGCCTACAGAGTTGTAGTTAATCGGAGAACAAGCGCAAATTCTGGCTCTATTCCCCAGACATCATGGGGAAATGTGCACAAGGGGACAGAATAAACCAGTTTTTCCCCTGTTGGATGGCTGCTGTGCAGATACCCCAAAGGATGTTGTGGATTAAGCCCACCTTGAGAGTGTGAGCTGGTTATTTCCTAGATTACATGGTCATGGTTGATATTGTCCTCTTGGGCATGATTCAGCTTTCCCAGGCAAAGTCTGAGACCCCCACATCCCTCAGCCTCACTTGCATATCGGCCAGACAGTGTATACCCAGCTCCCTATTCAGGCTGTTAATATGTGCAGATTCTCCATCCCTTGTGGTGAACATGGACAATGGCCAGTATTTATGCACATTCGCCATTCAACTCACATTAACCCTGACATATAAAATGCAGACAGACACGCAGAGAGACAACACAGACATCAGGGGTCCACAAATGCAGTTGCCAGGCTGTCGGCAGTGAGCATAAATCTCTTCTCTGTCAACTGCCTGCTTGCCAGGCCCGGGTGACCATCCTAGAGTGGCAAGGGTTTTTTTGCTGCCAAGTTCCCTGGCGCAAGTGCAGAAGTCAGTAGGAGGGACTAGTGTCATCTTGCACTTGGCTTTCGAGTCATCTGGGAACAACAAGAATCTCCCTCCCCAAATTCTGAATATGTCCAAAGCTTAGCACGATGTGAGAAACTGCCTCTCCCCTTTCTAGAGTCTTCTGCAGCTGCCCAAAGACTCAGACAAGAGGCAGGTTTGCTGGCAGGTAATTTCAGATCATGGCTGCTGGCCGTGATGGTTATGCTCTGCTTCCACAGTTGGGAAGTGGCAAGGCTTCTGAATCATAGCTGTCAACCCTCTCTTTTTTTGCGGGAAACTCCCTTATTCCAATGCCGTTTCCCGCTGCTATCCCGGATTGTTGATATCCCTTAAATTTCCCGGATTTCAAAGGAAGCAGCTCCTCTCCCTCCCTGCCGGCCAGGGAGGCTCCTCAGCTGTGTTGCTCGGCTGCCAATAAGGAGTCTGAGACCGACTGGGGCGGAGCTTGCATGCCTTGTGCAGCCCGACCCTCACGCCCAACCAGACAGACAGCCTGCCTGCCATCTATGTGCTCACTCCCTTATTTTCAAATCCGAAAGTTGACAGCTATGTTCTGAATGCCAGTTGCTGGAAGCCACAGGAGGGGAGATAGTTCTTGCACTTGAATCCTGCTTGTGGGTTTCCCACAAGCATCTGGTTGGCCACTGTGAGAACAGGATGCTGGACTAGATGGGCCATTGGCCTGGTCCAGCAGACTCTTCTTATGTTCCAGACTGTGAACTTAGTGAATTTACAGGGGGCTTTTCAGATAACAGGCATAGCCAGGATTTATGGGGGTGGGGAGGACACCCACCTGTCATCATTCTCTATCTGGCTCTGTCAGCAGATTCAGAATGAAATGTCTCAACAATAACTGTTTTAAATTACTTTCTTTTGACCCTCAAGTGCTCAGAAAAATCTGTCAAAATATTCCTACAATTTCTACTTTCAGCTAAGTATTTGTTATGTATTTACTTGATATAGGGGGCAGTTGCCCCCCTCCCTGGCTATGCCCATGCATAAACGTATATGTGAAAATTAAGATTATTGTTATTTTGATCCCACATGCATGTTTAGAAAGAATTGCATTTGCCAGCCTTGTTGTTGGGGGACAGGAGGCCTGGTTATTCTGGAGGGGAAGTGGACTTCTCTCTAAAATGCCATCCTAACTGGGTGGCAACCAAATATAATGGCTGGCTACCAAGTCCAGCAAAAAATGTGAACATTTGCATTCCATCTACCCTGTTGTTCAGTCACAGCAAAAACACACAGAGAGATTGTTTGTGAAACCATCAAAATGATTTATTGTCGCAATGATTGAACTTTAATAAATAATAATAATAATAGGGAATTAGATTACAGACAGGTATTGGGTTTTTTTGTTTCATAAAACAATGTAAAACACACACACACACCCCAACAATGAAATATAAAAACACATCGCAACAAAGGGCAAGGCAGCAATAAAACCACAGAATTGATAGCCAATAGGAAACCAAGTCAAAATAAGAATCTAAATGGCAAGAAACATCAAAAGCATGTTGGAAAAGAGAAACATATCCAAATGACAAGATTTGAAATCAACCCAGTGCAGACCTGGCCAATGATGACACAGTCCTATACATATCTACTCACATTGCCTCCAGCTAAGTGGATACAGGATTGCAACTCTACCATTTTATACTTCAGCATTTATAGAGTGTTGGAAATGCTTCACATTTGCTATAATCCAGGCATCCCCAAACTTGGCCCTCCAGTTGTTTTGGGACTACAACTCCCATCACCCCTAGCTAACAGGACCAGTGGTCAGGGATGATGGGAATTGTAGTCCAAAAACAGCTGGAGGGCCGAGTTTGGGGGTGCCTGCTATAATCTGTACAACCATCCCGTATGTCAGACTTCTTCAACCAGCTGTTTTGGTCTGCAACTCTCATCACTCCCAACCAGACAACAGCTGCCCTGGTTGGAACCAATGGGAGTTGCAGTCCAACACAGCTGGGAGGGCACAAGGTTGGAAATGGATGCCCTAAGGTAAGTCTCATGCCATCCCCACATTGCAAACGGGATCAGAGGGTGAGACTGTGAGTACTTCTGTAAGGTTCATAGCAAAAGCTTGGGGACCCTTCTGGTTCATAGCTCACAATGCAATCCTACACAAGTGTACTCAGAAGTACACTCCCATTGTTTCAAGTGCATCCTGTACCCACCTTTTAAATTTTCTTTTAAAAAGAAAATTGTGTTGTTACCTGCTATGCCATACAAGATCAGTGTGTTTATACCTAGGGTAGCCAAGAGCAGTGCGGGAGGAATGAGCTCTTGCACCTTTAATAGGAGCATGACAAGAACCCACACCTGCTGGAATCAACTAATAAAGGTACAGGAGCACCATTCTCTTTTTCACATGACCACCCAACTAATCAGTTACGCATGTGGCAGTTAACATTGATAAAATACAATATATAATACGGGGGAACATGTTATTTTCAAAGCAAACCACTGCAATTCTAGCCAGCACCTCAGATGTCAAATGGAGCACATAGAGAAAGTGGCATTAAATGACATGGGACTTATCACACAACCCTATACCATCTACTCAAAACCAAGGCCCACTGAATGGTATGCATACTTCCCCCTCCAATTATCCTCACAACAACCCTGTGAGGTAGGTTCTGCTGAAAAGGCCCAAGATCACACAGTGACTTGAACCCTGGTCTTCCCATTCCTGATCCAACACTCCAACAGCTACACCACACTGTCATTGTCCTTTGCATTAAAATTAAACTGCAGCGACCTACTGTTCTGTACTAGAGATGCCTGAGGAATTCGTTTTGTCAGTTCTGAAGCTAACAGACCTGATCCGCACTTCCCAGACTTAATATGGAGAATTGGAACTTAATTGTCTTTCAAATTTTGGATTCTCCAAATTCTGAGAGACTGTTCTTGGCTTGCCTCCCCCTCAACCATGCATTAGAAACAGATATTTTAGGCTAAAATAGGTTTAGAAATGTACACATTTGAGACGAAATGCATTTGTACATGCATAATTTGTGATAAAATACTTTTAGATTTCTTACATTTATAGCCTGCTTTTCTTCCATCACAGAATCTATATTGTTCCCAGGAAGTCACCCATTTAGGCACAGACCAGACCCAGACTCTACCTTCAGACCATACCTGCAATGTTGTTGCCATGTGTTGTCATGTTGTGGAGCCCAACCAAAACATCAAAACTGGATTAGTTGCAATGCTCTCTACGTGGGGCTTCCCTTGTGCTTGACCCAGAAGCTGCAATTCATGTTGAGTACTGCAGCACTCTTGCAGGCAGGTGTGAGACCCAGTCCTAGGTCCTAGGGAATCCTAGGTTCCTGAGTTAAGATCAGTAACAGCAGACAAGCTTCCCCATTCAATGAACTTCCCTTGAAATCTGGAGCCATGGGGGAACTCCTTGGTGAAAGAGTACACACTTCAGAAGCTACACTGGTGTTTAACAGGCCTGCATAGCATCATGTGTCACCTGAGTTTGCACCCAAGAACACACCCAATATGGTGTAGCCAAGTCAAAGTGGAAAATACATGTCTCCAATAGGTATAATTTTGAAAAGCTACTGGCCCGGTCATTTTCTGATGCCTGTGCCAAAAAGGTTAAGTGATCCTAGGTGAAATCAGCCCCCAACAATCAGCTCAGGTCCCCCAGCTGTCTATCTCCATTGAGTCACAAGTCATATCAATGATATCACATCCCTCTTAATGGCATCAATGACTACAGATAAGAGAGTTCACAGTTCAGACATTTGCTTCGTTGCCATGGTTGTTTTCCTCCTCCTCCTCCAGCATCTAGCTGTACAGAGCTGCTCTTGGTTTCCATGTGTGATCCAAATCAGCAAAGCATGGCAGACCCTAGAAAGATGGAGACCCAACACTGTCCCATTTCCATGTCCAGAGACGGGCATTACTGGCCCAGTTCCCCGTCTCATTAGACAATCCAGAAAATGCAAAGCCTAGAGTCCCAAGAAAGTTCTTGCTGTGTAGGGTATCCTGAAGAAAGATGGTTTGAAAATCAGGTCCATGTGAAACAGGAAAAGCAGGCATGCCTTCATCCGTAGTAAACGTGACCAAAAAAATCAACGTCTTCCAAGTTCTTGAAATTCCCCATCATAATAATCTACAAAAACAAGAAAATAATAGTTGTTCATTTGGTTCAAATAGCCTCTTCTGAAACCACAAATCAACAGAATAAATTGCCCAGATCACTCTAGGCCATGGCAAATTTTTCAATGTAGATTATTGCTATTATTGTTGTTACTATCTTTATTAGTTGTTGTTTTAGCTATGGCAACTCAAAGCAACTTACAATATTTTAAGCAAAAAGCAATCACATGCACAACTTTTTTAAAAAACCCAACATTAAAACATCCCACCAACGCAAAAAACCACAGCTAAAAGCCAAAGACCCGATTAAAAAGGGATGTTTGATTCCTATGCAACCAAAACAAATGATAGGGTCTCCAATTATGCAAAAGAAGACAAATGTCAAAGGAACCCCAGATCCAATGAAAATTGTATAAAAATGATTTATGAGTGGACAACCAAAACTGCATGTGAAATAAGCATGTATATATAAACATGAGTTTACAACAATATCCCCTAAGTCATCAGTTGACCTCCCAAATTTTAAAACTGTTAGAATATGGATAATAGCATACAAATGACAGCTGTAGATCCCCTTTTGGCCTTTTGTATACATTTTTTTTCACAATAAAGCTATAAAGGTGAACAAGATCAGTCCAGTACTTTGATAAAATAAGCCTCATATGCTGCCACAGGATCTCTGAGTGAGCTCTGAGTATTCTGTCCTTGAAAATAATCTACTGTCTGGGGAAAAAATTGTGCTGGTTTTGCCTTGGAGCTCAAATCACTGCAAGGGCAGATTTATACGTACTACAGACACAAACTGGTTTAAGACCCCCTGCCTCCAGGAACTGTGGTTTCTAAGCGGATGGCTTAGAAATAACCAAGGGAGAATTCCCAAGTATGCTCACCACTACAATCCCTAGGATTCCTTGAGAGAAGCCATAAATCCAGTGGTGGCTGGTGCTGGTTGAGAATGGTAGGGCAGAAAGCAGGGAGGCTAACAGTAGGTGGCGCCAGAGAGCCAATGACAGGTATTCTAGCCTTGTCCCCATCCTCTTTCCTCCTGAGTTCTACAAGAACAACACTGAGACCAAGGTGGAGGAAGCTGACAGGCAGTGCCACCCCCTGGACTAGTTGGAAGTAAGAAGGCAGCCAAAGTGAGGGGCTGGCTGAGGGGAGAGTTAGGTTGGTGGGGCAGCACCCCACTTGCCCCAAGGAAGGAGCCTCTATGATAAAGCTGGCACATCAGCTCTTAGCACAGGATGTGATAACCAGGTAAAGCTGATTCTGCAGCAGCCTGCCAGAGGAGCAGCTGCTCTGGAGCTCCCATCCCAGGGTTCAAGCGATGTCGGCAGAGTGAACCAATGCCAAATTGATGAGAGGAGCACCTGCTCCTTCTCTGCCTCATGAGCAAGGAGTGTGGGGGGTTCCTCTACTGTGTAAATCAAAGAGAGGGAGCCACTAATTGGCAGGAGACACCCAGGCACCCACCCGGTCCGTGGGAGAAGAGGCTCTGCCATCTGCTATCCCAAAGTTTGCACATTTGCGCCTCAGATAGGTAAATAAAGGGGAGACTAGCGACTCAGTAGGGAGACCCTGCTCTCTTTTAATTTCTGCTTTTGCAAAGGCAGCTTTAGTCGCGCCAAGGTCCCTTGCAAAAGAAAAAGAAAAAGCGGGGGGGGGGTGTTTTATTCCACGTTTTCTTGACGGTTGACTAGGGCTGGGGAGATGCCGAAAGCACAATTATCCAACCGAAAGTCCGTTGCTGTGTGATCACCCTGAAACAGTGTCAGAACACAGGTGCAATCTCCACCTTTGCCCAAGGATAATCTATCTGAGATGGGATGGGTGTGTTCAGATAAACCTGTCTTTTGCTTTGGAGTAAATCACTGCAATAACTCACCCATTGCCTCTGTTCCCAGGCCCTGAACAAATTCTGCTGCTGCTCATCAGATGGCTGTTATTGTTACACAGCCACTGAGAAAGCTGGTGGTTCTGCTGGGACTTGGAGAGGAACACCACACCAAACTAGAAGTGTGAGGTTTTGACCAAAAGGTGCATGCACGCACACACATTCATCATAAATAAAATGTCAGGGATTTTTCTGCTTAATCGGAATCCTTCCCTTTGCCAAGTTTTCTATTCATGCCCCTTGGAAAGGAGGGATTCCGTCCCTCCTCCTTCGCCTCACCCCATCAACCATTTCATCAGCACACAGGGAGAAACTTTCTGGACAATTTAATCTCGCCAGGGTATTACTTAGCAAAACCCCTTTCACTGTCAATTTTTTCCACCCTCCTTTCTGCCCCCCCCTCTCCAGTCTCAATTGAATTTTGCAAGCCCCTGATATCTTTCTTTCTTCTCTTCTTGCTCCCACCCCCCTCTCTCTTTTGTAGAGACACATGCTATTTATGCAAATCAAGGCTTTTCATACCCTTTCCCTGGCTGAAGACCTCCAACTCAAAACGTGACCAAAAAAAAAAAAAAGCTGTATTCTCCCCCTGCTAACTCCTTAGCACAATTACACCTCCATTCTGCTCCAGGGGCCTGGGGTGGGGGGGAAATATCATTTTAAACCAATTGCACATGCTGTTTGTCTTGGATAATTACAGGGAGCCTCAGATGCTAAAAAGGTAAGAAATATTCCATTCAGAGAGGGAAAGTAGGGGAGCTTCAGAGTGTTCTGCCTACACAGCATGTTTTTTCTGTGGTTACTGGAGCTCAGTCTGTGTGTGTGTGTGTGTGTGTGTGTACGTACACACACAAGATTTTTGCCAGCTCTTTCACTTGCGCTGAGTTGAAGCTCCTCTAAGGCAATCATTTACATTTTTCTTTAAGCAAGAACTTTGCCTGTGCTTTGTGGGGTGGGGGGGTTCTTTGCAGACAGAGGAAACGGGGGGGGGGGAGAGAGAACACGCAGCTGACATTTCCTTATCTCAAATTACAATTTCCTGCAAATATCAAGATAATAAGGACATCAATGATCTGAAATCCAAAGTCAATTGAGCCCCCTAATCTCTCCCCTGCAGATGCACTCGCAAAAACAGGAAGGGGGTTCAGATGAGAAGCCACAAATATGGGGCGCGGGGAGCAAACTTCAAGGGACGCAGGCAGGCAAAGGAGGTAGACAGGCAGGTCCGTCTGGGCCTCCTCCTCTGAATAGGCTCACTTGGACCATTGTTCTCCATCCCTCCCTTGTCTCCTGGGGAGGGCTATGCATGGGAGAGGATTGGGGGGGTTACAGAGAAGAGGGGGGAGTAGCTTCAGCAGTGGCACCCAGGAATGCATCAAAAGGAGGATAGGAGTTGGGGAAGGGGAGGGAAGAGAAAACACACACACACACACACACACACACACACACACTGCAATAAGGGAAAGAGGAGACACAGAGAGAGAGACAGAGTGGGAATGTCAAGGACCCCCAACTAATGAATAGCAAGTTTGCCCTTGAACCTCACAGACCCAGGCCATTCCCAGGCCCCAGACAAGAGCTGAGGCATGCCTGAGCCCAGCTGTAGAGAGTCTGGCCTATGGTTTATCTCAGACACTTTGACAGGCCAGGCTGTTCCCTTGCATAGCTCAGCCTAGGCTGGCGGCTCCCTAGCAACACAGCTCAGGGCAGGAACCCAGGCTGAAGGCTTGCCTGCTGCATACAGAGGAAGGAGGCGGTGAGACAGTGATGGTGGCGGCGGCGGCAGGGGCAGCAGCATGGAGGGAAGAAGCTGGGAAAGGGGCCACATATTAACCCACCACATCCTGGGCAACTCACAGCAAAAACACACACAAAGGAATTACATAGCACATCCCTAGTGCCCAGAGCACTTCTCAGTCCTGTACGGTAGACCAGTACTACGTGTAATCTTCATATTGCAGGCGGGGTGAAATCATAGTGCAGAGGGAACCTGACTAGCTTAAGTGGTGCAGAGCAGGTTGTCTTCCATCACTTGACCATGACTCCCTGCCCTCCAGCATCCTCTGCCCAAGGCAGTTGCCTAATGGTAGGGCCGGCCCTGAGACCAGATGAACTAAAAGCAGGAACAAGTGGGGCACTTTTCAGCCCGAAGGACACATTTCCTTGCGGGCAACCTTCCAGGGCCAATGTGCTAGTGATGGGTGGCATCAGACGCAAAAGTGGGTGTGCATTTTACATTGTACAATAGCCTAGTTTCTATAAACACTCACAGATGTGTTTCTCTGGTGGTGAGAGAAGATTGGGGGGGGGGGCTAGAGTGTTATTAGTTGTCTTTGGATGGCTGTAGTGAGCTTTGTTGTGTGTGAGAGGGGTGTGTGTGTGTGTGTGTGTGTATTTTTTAATCAGGTTAGCCAGATTGATTTGTATGCTGTTGGCGGATTTTTTATCATGTTGATAAAGGCATCTTCTTCTATTTGTCCCTGTGTCATTTTCAGTTTATTGGTTAGTTTTTCTAATAGGGCTATTTCTCACACTATTTGATACCAATGGTCCAGACTTACTCCTGACAGGTCTCTCCAGTGTCTGGCTATGATGTTTCTGGTTGCTGAAAGTAGGTGGGTTATGAGTTCTTTATGATGTGAGTGGGCATTATTATCTTGGAAGATGCTTAGTAGGGCCAGTTCTGGGGTGACTTCTAATACTTGTTTTGTTATTTTGCATATTTCTTGTATGATTGCTGTTCAGAAGAGTTGGATTTTGGGGCATTCCCACCACACGTGGAGGTATGTGACTGTGGATGTGCATCGTCTCCAGCATTTTGGTGAGGTTCTTGGGCGTATTAGTGCTAGTTTCCTTGGTATTAGGTACCATCTGTAAATGAGTTTTAGGGTGAGTTCTTTCCTTTTCGCTAATATGGATTTAAAGGGAGGTTTAGACCACATTCTAGTCCATTGGGTGGGGTTAATCCCATAACCTCTGCCGTCCTCCTACTGTTTTTTGATTACGTCAAGGGGGTTTGTGGGATTTTGAAGCAGTATTTTGTCATCCCCCACTTCTGGATTAAAGCATAAGCTTGCTCATCACACAATGACTGCATCATCAAACAAATATTCTAAATGGAACAACACAGATACAACACATCCAGCGTAACTTTTCTGTTGCCTTTGAACAATGCTTTCCCATTCACACATTCATCTGCCCTGCATCAAGGGAACAGTAACCAAGGAGTGCCCAGGCATGTATAGCTAGGTGCGTTCATGGGTTGCTAATGGCAATCTCCAAGACTATGAGAGCTTCTTGGGGGCATTTGGCTGGCTGTTCTTGGAAGACATAGCAGTGGGCAACCTAGGGCTTGGTTTCACCCAGCTACACAATTCTTATTTTCTTATACAGTCCCACTAAACTCAACTTCCTCATGGACTGCTTGGGCAATGAATGAGTTTGCTGGTTAAGGCTAACAAGAGAAATTTGAACCAGAAGAGGGAAGGAGCATGAAACCACTGGCCTCCCAATGTTTTATTGTGTGCAGTGGTGCCATTGGGGTAGGACTTTGGGGCAGATGTCTGGGGCAACACTCAACAGAATGAGAAGGAGGGCCCCAAAACACAGCAGGTCTTGCTGAAGTGAGGTAATAACTATTGATCTGTCTCTAACCATGTTAACCTTAGAGTAGATCCACTTAAATAGATCTAAGTTAACCGTGTCCACTAATTTCAGTGAGTGAGACTAAGGTTGGATACAGCTGGTAGCCATTTAAACTAGAAAGGAGGGCGAGACAAAAATAGACCCGTAAGTCCAGAGTTTAAAATGACTAATTGTGGATTCTGCTGCTTTTAAAATTGTTGCTTGTCTTTAATTGCTGTTGGTTTTGTGCTTGTCAGCTTACTTTGTTTTTAGGTTTCATTTCTTTCTTACATGCAAGCCTGTGTGTGTGTGTGTGTGTGTGTGTGTACGCGTGCACGCAACTAGGCAGGAATCCAATAATAATAATAATAATAATAATAACAACAACAATCTGCAAAATCTTCAGAGATGAAATCCATCAAGAGAGAGAAAGAGACTGCAACCTGCTGCCCAATTTGGAGCACTATGGGAGGGGATTCTGTCCAGGAAGCAGCAGGGAGGAAGCCAACAGAGCCAGTTCTGATCCGCTGCCCACCTATTTGGAAGTGTTGCTTGCCAGCTTTTCAAAGCAGGGTAAGGGCAAGCTGCCGCCACCGCCACCCCCCATCGGTTGCTTGATGCAAATCCACTGGCCAAATTCCAGCTTGGAAGATTACAAGGTGAAGCTCAAATTGACAGCATACGCTTTGAATTAAAGAAAGCGACCCCTTTCCCCACTTTCAGAGAGCGGCTGCTTTGTGCTGATTAGCATAGAATGGCTCTCTCCTCTAGCCTCTGGAGCTGCCTCTGAGCAGTGGAAAACACACACACACACACACACAAAATCTATCCACCCACAGCTTAACTTCCTTTGTATTTGCAAATGCAAAGCCTTTTAATGATGAACTTGCAAGTAAATATTGGATGTTCTCAATCAGGACTGGGGAACTTCGCAACCAGTGGCAAATGTGGCCCTCGTGTCCTCTCTATCTGGCCTGACAAACTCTGCCATCACTGATCCTGCTTTGCATCCTCCTTGAGTGTTTCTGCCAGGTTGGAACAGTGCCTCTTGCATTCCAGGATGGAGGAGACAGGAGAGAGAGAGAGAGAGAGAGAGAGAGAGAGAGAGAGAGAGAGAGAGAGAAGAAACTCATCTACTTATATGAAGGTAACATGTGCATTTGTTGCTCCACCCACTACTGGCATGTGGCCCCTGGAACATTGCCCAGCAGGGCATGTGGCCCTCAGGATGAAAAAGTTCCCCCACACCTGTTCTTAATCATGAACTTGTCAACATGCTAGGCAACTGCTAGTGAATCTGTGGCACTAGTGGCCAAGGGTGGAACTAGAGGTTACCAGAGATGGAGAGCTGCTACCGCTGCTCCAGTCCCTGTCCCCCTCTCTTCCTGGTTGATGTCCAGTATAACACAATGCACATTATGGGTTCTCATTGGCAGGTGAAAACACATTGTGTGATGACATCATGTCATGAATTGCATTGGTAGGAGATGTTATAAGAGGAAAGAATGGGGAGGAGGGAATCTACCCTAAAATATGAAGTACTGAATTGTGAAGTCATCCATTCAGGTTAGGGGTTGCTGCCAACTAAATTTTACTCAGAGTAGTTTCACTGAGATTAATGAACCTATGCAAGGGCCATAGCTCAGTGTTAAGAGCAGAAGGTTCAATACCTGGCATCTCTAGGTAAGTCTGAAGGAGACTCTTGGCTGAAACCCTAGAGAGCTGCTGCCAGTCAGTGTAGATGAACCAATGGTCTGTCCCAGTATAAGGCATATTCCTAAATTAGTCATGTCCATTAATTTCAATGAGTCTACTCCAAGTAAAACACAGTTGGATGCAACCATCAGTTTCAAGACCATTTTGCTTTAAATACTGGGATAGCTCCGTCGGTAGAGCATGAGACTTAATCTCAGAGTTGTGGGACCGAGCCCCACGTTGGGCAATAGATTCCAGCATTGCAGGGGGTTGGACTAGATGATCCTCGTGGTCCCTTCCAACTCTATGATTCTAAGAATGCACCATTCATATGAAGGCAAGGTTTTTTAGAGGTTTTCCATTCTTTTAAATGACTGTTTTATTTTGTTTTTAATTGTATTGCTTTTACATTTTGGTGTTTGCTGCTCAGGACTCCTTTGGGAGGAATGACGTTATAGACATTTAACGATAAATAAATGCATAACTTGTATGTAAGAAGGGAGGCAGGTGGGGCTGGCTGAAGGCCCCCACTGCGGTTCAGGTGATAATCAAAGCATGTAGGGAGACTCCTTAGGGTCTTCAGGTACCAAGCATTTCAAGATTCTAAAGATGCTAGCTGGCTTGCAGCTGAGGCAAAGCCTGAGAGTCCACCTTCAACTATGGTGCTGCACCAGCTCTCGTGAGTCAAAACAGGCCACAACATTATTGAATATAGATTAAAGAGGTTTGGCATGGCCATGGGGCAATTCCGGCCTGCCCACTGGAAGGGATGCGTGGTCAATCCAGGTGGGGGTTCCTAAGACTTATATTCAATAGGGTGACCCCTGCAGGGACCGCTGTCTGGGGGTGTGCCATCGGCCCTGGCCCCGCCTGGGCACACGGACATGACCACTCCCCCCTGATCCCTTCAACGGGATACCTCAGCGTTTGGAGGGGCAGGCAGAGACTACAACCTCCCCTCCAGCCAAAACAAAGGATTGCCCCAATGCCCAACTAGTTGTGAAGATTGCTATGAGGCAGGGTTTGCTGTGATGCTAAACTGCCACTCCTTGTCCGGGAAGAAGGATGGGATATAGAAGAAATATCTCTCTCTCTCTCTCTCTCTCTCTCTCTCTCTCTCTCTCTCTCTCTGTGTGTGTGTGTGTGTGTGTGTGTAGTATCAAAGAACACCATTGCAAAAAACAAAAAGCAGCCCAGCGGCAAATCACCCAGAAACCCAACAGAGCATCGTTGAAAAATAAGCACAAGAAAACGACTTCCACACAGCATTGGGCCCAGTCCCAAAGGAATGCTGATGGCAGGGCACACCATCTGTGTGTCTCTTCACTGCAAAGCTAGGCAAGCGGGTCTGTGTGTGTGTTGTTGTCGTCCCCTCCTTTCCCGCCTGCTTCCTTTTTTCCACCTCATAAGCAAAGTCCAAATAAAGCTCCCATCCCCACTCCCATCTTTGCCCTGCGCTCATGTTCCCGGCAGGCAACGAGATGCAAAGCCATGCTTGGAATCTGATTCCCCGGCTTTAAGCTCCGCTCTGCCGGCAAAGTGCAGCCCGAAAGCTCCCCTGTCACAGTTACAAAAGCTCAGAACAGCCCTTCCCTGGATAATCGCACTTATCTCCAGATTAAGAAGAAGGGAGCTGCAGCTGAGGCTGGTCATGTGGGATGGGATGGGGGCAAATCTCTTTTAAACAATCCCCCATGTAACTGTATATACACACACCCCTCATTCCCACTTGAAAACAAAAGAAGAAGATGATGATATGAAAGCCAGATGAACTGGACCCTGATGGAAGGAGAGGAAGTTTAAGCAAGTTCAGTTTTTCTGTTTTTATCTTGCATTTTTATGCTGTGAACGACCTTGAGATCTTCATATGAAGAGCGGTATACAAATTTAATAAATGGATAAAATATAAACTAAGGCTGAAGATGGACATTAATAGTAGTCATATTTGCTCACAGGGGTTGCAGAGTCATCCAAACCTGACAAACTGTGGTTAACGTTAACTATGGTTGCTGCGAAACAATCAGACTACAAACCATAGTTTGAGATGCTGGGTTGTTTCTCAACAAATCACAGTTTAGGGTTTGGACATAATGCTAAACTGTGGTTAATCTAAAATGAAAGAGGAAGCTTCCAATCTCCTCCTCACAGGCAGGTTGAAGGGAGGAGGCCGCAAGATCAAGGTTTGCTGCAGCTCATCATAACACTAAACAATGGTTAACATTCTGTGCAATCCAGGTCAGAGAGTTTAGTATTTATATTTTATATTGATATCCCACCATTCTTTGAAGGAGTAAAGGGTAGCATGCATGGTTCTTCTAGCCCCAATCCATTTTATCCTCACAACAGCCCTGTGAAGTAGGCTAGGATGAGTGAGTGAGTGAGTGAGTGAGTGAGTGAGTGAATATCTCAAGGGCACTCTGTGAGTCGTTCAAGGCTGAGTGGGGATTTGGTTGTGAGATTCCCTAGTTCTAGTCCAACGCTTTAACCAGCCCACTGATATGACAGAGCCATCACTGACCACAGTGTACACCAGGGGAAAGGGACCTAGTACCTTCCAGATGTTGTTTGACTCCAACTCAATGGTAAGAGATGGTAGAAGTTGCAATCTATCAACATCTGGAGATGTAGTGGCTCCCCACTCCTGCAGTGCACACACGCATGTACACAAACCACTATTTTTTTTGTCTGATGTTCACACACTCATCCTTCTTTGACCAGGGATGACAATGGAGTAAAGAGCCTGTGTGTACCACGTTTCTATCATGCAACTTTCACCCCGTTTAAAAAAGAAAATAAAAACTGATCATATCTATTCAGCCATGAAGTTTTTAAAAATAAGAAAGATACTCAAGATGTTGGGACTCCATCCTTGATAGTGTTCAAGGCACTTCACAAGACAGCCTCTCAGTAATCCTTACAATGGATCTGTAAGGTAGCTGACTTAGCGTTATCCCCATGGTAGGGGTATCTGCAAGACAGATTTGGGGAGAATGGCATGCCTGTTGTAAAGCCACTTTTAGTCCATTTGTAACAGAAATATGGAGTGAAAATGTTTTTTTATTAGCTATGATAATGTGAGCTAGTTTAATTTGTGACTGATGAAAGATTTGAATTAAAGACTTTCTAGCCCACCACTAGCACAAGGGGTCTTGTGCTAGGGAACATGTGAGTTGCAATGTTGTGTGACAGAGGAAACAGATTGTGCAATCTATTGTGCAACAAAGTTACCAGCTACCTGCTTATGCATTCTCTTGCACAACACTCCTCTGGAGCAAAACACTTCCCCGGTGCAATAAGTATATGGCTAGGTGACTATCTTTGTGCTACATTCAATATGACCCTTGTGTTTCAGAGCTGTAGCACTGCAAGGGAAAAGGCCCAGCTCCCAGGCTCACTTGCTTACAGCCCACCACATCCCTGGGAGTGGAGCCATGCCTAAAGAGGCAGATCTCAAATAAAGATCCTGTATAAATATACATTTTGGAGCAGAGGGCTTAGGGTTTTCTTTTGTTTTGCTCTGCTTTGTTTCAACACTGACTTACTTTTCACAAATTAGTTTTGCAATTCCGCCCTCCCCTAAAAGCAAAAGTAATAGAACTGTCTTTCTTTATACCAGCTTCTAAGCTGACTACAACCTACTGAAATAGCTCTTTTCAAATGGCCAGTGAATGCTGTGGGGAGAATGGTACACAGGATCACTGCTGATTGCTCTGAATATTCAGAACAAAGTCTACACAACTTGCAAATGCCTAGGTTCTCTGCACACTACCTAGTACAATGGGGGGAACCCCTCAAATCTCTGCAGAAAGGGAGTGTGTTTGCCAAGCACTAAAACAAAATTCAGGCCATAAACTGTTAGGAGCTTCCTTGGCTATGTTGCCATCTAATACCGACTGTGATGGTGTATGCGGGCTGCAAATAGGGACAGCACATGAGAGCTCAACCCCTACATTACAAAAGTCCATATAATATTAGCATATTTAAGTATTAAATTGGGTGGCCAATGCTGTGTCCTACTTTATAGAGGACTGTTCTGTATTTGGCGTCCTCCATTTGAAGGAATGTCTGGTCTAAGTCCAATTTAAAGATAAAAGAACTGTAGCGATAGCAGAAAGAACACTTGGGCCTCAGACTGGGCAGGCCCATGGGTCACTGAGTAACAATCATCACCACCCTGCTTTGGTGTGATATGTTGTTGTTTTTCTATTTAAATTATAGTAATTATGCCGAAATGGGCATACATACATATATACAACCATGTGCAAATTCTATGCAAATTAGCACCCTTACTTGATCTCTTTTTTGGCAATATGTAAGATGCGACCGTACAAGGGACGCAGGTGGCGCTGTGGGTTAAACCACAGAGCCTAGGGCTTGCTGATCAGAAGGTTGGTGGTTCGAATCCCCGTGACGGGGTGAACTCCCATTGTTCGGTCCCTGCTCCTGCCAACCTAGCAATTTGAAAGGACGTCAAAGTGCAAGTAGATAATTAGGTACCACTCTGGCGGGAAGGTAAACGGCGTTTTCATGCGCTGCTCTGGTTCGCCAGAAGTGGCTTTGTCATGCTGGCCACATGACCCGGAAGCTGTACGCCGGCTCCCTTGGCCAATAAAGCAAGATGAGAGCCACAACCTCAGAGTCATCTGCGACTGGACCTAATGGTCAGGGGTCCCTTTACCTTTAAGATGTGACCCTAACATTAAAGTTGCTACCTGGAACCATTGGGAGCGGGGACACAGCCTTTGCCACTCTGTCATATTTCAGATCAGATGCAATTATTCCACAGGAACACATATGCTTAAACTGCACTGGGTTTTGTCTGCTTTGCCATTTGAACCTGAATATACCCAAAAGCAGGCCGCTGACCACAGCAATAAATCTTGCCCTGCCATACTCAACACACATACACACACACACAAACGCAGAGTCGAATCCAATGAAGCGCTAAATTGAACCCACTTTAACTGGTAACTGGTTGCTGGTTCATTTCTGGGCCCAATTCAAAGTGCTCATGTCAGTGTTTAAACGACTAAATGACTTGGGCCCACCTCCTTCCCTAGAGACCTTCCCAGGTGTTGCTATCAGCAGAGGGGCCTCTATTGGTTGTTTTGTCACTCTCAGGAGCTTGTGGCCCAGGAGACAGCATTCACTGTGGCAGCCCATACGCTGTGGAACTCCTTCCCCACAGAGCTCTGTCTGGCATACAGCTTTTGGTGAATGCTTTTCCCTGGTTTTTGACACTGGAGATGCATATTTTAGGACACACCTTATTTATGTGGTGTTTAATTGCTTTATTCTGTTGTTAACCTTGTTTTCAACCTTGTTTTTAATTGTAACCTGCCCTAGGACCTTAGGGTGAAGGTGGGTAATTAATAATAACAGTAACAACAAACAACAACAACAACAACGCTTGTTGCACTGGCAGAACGTTGATGTGCAAGGGAAAACACAAGTCTGTTACTCAAGATAGTTGTGCAATGGATTACACAATAACCAGGTGTTTCACAACAAGAACCTGCAAGAGGAAACAGAAGCAAAGGTTGCTGTTTGCCCAACAAGCTCCTGCTCACACAACTGTTGCGTTGGGATTCCTTTGTTGCCCGATAATGCTGTCCAGTAACACAAGGGCTTTTGCACTAAAGGACAGAGGGTGTTAGATAAGGCCACATGTCTTTTAAAATATTTGGGGAGGAAATAAGAACCCTTCGCCAGACTGGAAAGTGAAATTATTTCCTGGGAGAGAAGGGAAAATAGCATGGAGGTGGAGAGAATAGAGGGAAGATTATTATTTTTTAAGTGTGTGTGTGTGCGCGCACACACACACACACACACACACACAGATGCCTGATCCCCAAAGGGAAAAAACCTAGGATATACTCTATGCACATGGCTTAAGTGTTGCTTTCATTGAATTGCTTACTCTCTGTCTCTTGCCGGAACGGCTCATTTGGCTCATTTGACTACGTGACTCCGATTGTGCCAAGAAGCCTTGGCAAAGGCAACTCATTTCCTGCCATGGATTCATTAAGAAGCTTTGCTCACATGGAAAGACATATATAATATATTTATCCCAACCAGAAAATCCCCCACATATCAACTCGGCGAGGACTTTTTGATGGGAGCGACGTTTTGCCTGGTGATCGGATTTAAATGAGGTGACTGGTCAAGCAATAAAGAAAACTGGTGGGGAAGGAGAAGGGGGAGGTTTTTCCCTGGATGAATCACTGTTGGGTAGGCACAGATTTTGTGGGAAACTCTCAAAGTTCTTACCTTTCCTATTTAAAGGAACGGAACATCGTCAACATTTGACAAATCGGCTCATATTTTCATATTACCCGACACTTGATGACTCACAGCTCAAAGGTGTGAAGCAGATTCATGGAGCCCTTTGAGTTACCATCAGGTGATAATAAAAGTGAATAATAGGTCAATCTAGCTCAGTACAGTGGACGCTCGGGTTGCGAACGCGTTCTGTGTGGGAGGCGTGTTCGCAACCTGCAAAGTTCACAACCAGCGCCGCTGCGTCTGCGCACACGCGTGATGCAATTCGGCGCTTCTGCGCATGCACAAAGTGCGTTTTAGCGCTTCTGTGCATGTGCGAGCACCGAAACCCAGAAGTAACCCGTTCCAGTACTTCCGGGTTTGGCGTGTTCGTATCCTGAAAACGCGCAACCCGAGGTATGACTGTACTGCCTACACTGACTGGTAGCAGCTCTCCAGGGTGGATACATTTCCATCACTACCTGGAAATGCCAGGGATTGCATCTGGGAATTTCTGCATACAAAGCAGATGCTCTGCCGTTGATCTGTAGCCCTAGCCCATTTCCTTCCCTGGGCTCAAGGCAGCTCCCCACAAAGCAGCTTAACGTCCCAGTCAAAAATGAGACACAGTCTTTCAGTCAGTCCAGTCATCATCAAATATACTAACGGCAATCTCAATTCTCAGAGTGAAGGTCCTTTCCCAGAAAAACCTAATGGTACCCCAACCACGGTTGGAGGCAATAATGCTTCCGAATACCAGTTGCTGGAAACCACAGGAGGGAACAGTGCTGTTGTGCTCAGGTCCTGCTTGTGAGTTTCCCACAGGCCTCTGGTTGGCCACTGTGAGAGCAGGCTGCTGAGCTAGAGGGGCCACTGGCCTGATCCAGCAGGGTCCCCTTCTTTTGAGGGAGGTATCAGATCAGGGGAACTCCTAGGCTTTAAAAAAAAATCACTTTTTAAAAAATGTTGAAAAGGGGATGGAATTTCAAAAAACCAGCTCAGAATATACAGAGAAGGTCCCACTCGTCTTTCTAAACAGCAGAATTGAAAATAAGCAGAGAAACTAAGCGGTATGCCTCTGAATACCAGTGGCTGAGAATCACAAGTGGGAAAGAGTGCTGGTCTTCCTTGTGGGTCTCCCATTGGGGCATCTGGCTGGCTAATGTGAGGGCAGGATGTTGCGCAATGCTTCCTGCCCTTTATGGAATGACCCAAGTATGCTTAGCCTGGGGAAGAGAAGGTTAAGGGGACCGGATGACTGTCTCTTGAGTAACCGGAGGTCTGCCATGCAGGAGATGGAGCGCGCTTGCTTTCTGTTGCTCCAGAGGGTGGGATTAGAACTAATTGCAAGGAAACAGATTTCATGCAACCACTAGGAAACACTTCCTGACAGCAAGAACTGTTCAACAGTGGAACTATCTGCCTCGGGGTGGGGGATGCAAACTTCTCACTCAGTGAATGTATCGCAGCAGGGACTGTACAGCCATTAGCAGTGATATTGCAGATAGATAGATAGATAGATAGATAGATAGATAGATAGATAGATAGATAGATGCACTAAAATTGTTTGGGTACTTCCTGTGAGATATAAAACAAATTCAATATATACATGCTCCAAAACACCACAGCAATTTTTAAAAAAGGACATTTGCAAGTATTTCACTTAAAGTGAAGTCCATATAAAGGGTACCCCAAAATACTTTATGGTATTTTTTGAAGATGAACTAGACAGATGAGAGAAAACCCACTACAGAAGCCAGCACCTCGTCACAGAGCAAGCCAAATTACATATAAGTTAAATTATTGACTTGTAGTAGTTAGGGATGGACGAGCCTGCCAACTTCAGCTCCCTCCGCTTCACATTTCTCCAGTCTTAAATTAAGCTCTCTACAGTTCTTCAGCAATCCATGATTTTAAAAAATCCTCAAGAAAATTCATCATCATTTTAGTGTGCCTTTACCCTTAAAAAACACATTTTTTATGCAATTTTCCTTAATAGACGCGTTTTGGAAAAGCAATTTCCCCTAATATAATGTTTGTTAATTTCAATAGTATACACTATACTGTATACTGGCTGCAGAAATGCATTGCAAAATTCAGAGAGTGCCAATCTCAAAGGATAGCTGTGTTTTGGTTTGCATATACTGCTTTGCAAAGGGTGACTTTGGTATGTTGGCCTTTAAATGCGAACTTAATCAAATTTCTCCCCAATTCCTAGTGGGACTTTAGCTGGCTTTCACACAACTGAATTGGATTTGGGGAGCAGGAGATATATGCACACCCAGTGACACATGCACACCCAGATACAACAACACAGCAAAGCCAACTGCAGGTTTTCTCCAGTGTGGAGTATATGGATGTGAAAGTGGAAATAATGGATACTGAAATAATGAATTGTGAATTAACCACTGCAAGCAGAAAACCCGAGATCTATGGGATGGTTGCCAAAAAGAATATGAATTGCACCATTACAAATGGCCAATTAACAAACATTGTGCTTTTGCAATAAAGTGCAATCTCATCTATCCAAAATGGCCAGGGGATATCCAAAATGCTCAGATAATCAGAAATTTAGTACACAGGAGTGATAATTTACATATCATTATACTGACACAAAACTCCTTGGGTGATAACACAATGAATTGGGACTGTTGTTCTATTTGTATAACAGATACACAGGTAATAATAATGATAATGCAATTGGGGGGGGGGAGTTGCATTTGTCAACCTGGTTATGAATTGTGCAAATGTGACAAGGTTCTTCTGTTGGGGCATCACAGTCTCTTTCAACTAGCGCGTCAAGTGAACAAGATCAAGCCAAAAGTCCACCTAATGCAACTTTCAGTTTTTAACAAGGATGCTTATGGAAGTTCAGAAACAGAAATATACTACCACTATACCAGGAAGTTTCACTTTGCCAATTATGGCTAATATCCTTTGAGATGCAGAAACTGTGACAAAGTGTTGCAGTGAATCCTCATGCCCAACATGCATACTCCCATTCGGGGAAACTAAACAAACAGTCCCTGACCTCTCCCTCTCCCTCTCCCTCTCCCTCTCCCTCTCCCTCTCCCTCTCCCTCTCCCTCTCCCTCTCCCCAGTTTTCTGTTTTAATTTTTCCTGCTGATACTCAAGACTCTTTCTTTGTCCCCTTTCGGACTTAATTTTTTAAAAAAAGATTTTATACTTCTCCAAATACAGTATTGCGTTCTGCTGAACATGCCCAAACCGTCCTCTTGTTTCTCAGTAGTCCTGCTTTCACTCCTTTTCTGTCAGCCTCCCCCACCAAGTTAGCTATTAGAGGGATTTGTCACCACAAATCTTTAGATGCTCCCGAGTTCTAGTACTATAAGAGAGGCAGCAGTTGCTCACTCTAGCCACTTCTTCCACATCGTTTGCAATCCCCTTGTTCTAGACTAAAACACCAAGTATCCTCATAGGGAAGATGCTCCAGTCCCCTGGACCCTTTTCTGTACCTTTTCCAGGACCAATGTACCACCTTCTTTTCTTAAGGGCTCTCTAGAAGTGCACACAGCAGTCCAAATGTGACTACGCCACAGATGCATATACATGGAATTGTGCAAGTTATAAACTACACTGGACATTGCTCTCGAAAGAAAGAAAAAAGAACAGCAAAGGTACTACTCAGTTGAAGATCACCATATCTGAATCTGGGAAGGAAATAGATAAGCACTACGATGCTTATCGTAGTGTACTTCCCCAGGAACTAGAATTTTGGTGCACATATATTCAACTTCACCCCGATTACTACAAAACCAAGAAAATGCACCAAGCAGTATAAACAGGAATATAAGATGGCGCCTTTTCCATTGGTCTAGCTAGCTCAGTTTTATCTATACTGGCTGGAAGTAGCTCTCCACAGTTAGAGGCAGGGGTCTGTCCAAACCGTACCCGGAGATGCCAGGAACCAAACCTGGAACCTTTCGCTTGCAGAGCAGATGCCCTCTCCCCAAGTAATGGCCCAAGTGACCCAGAGTAATAAGATCCTGCCAATGCAGCTCATCCCACTTCCTGAAGGTGTATGGAATTATTGGTCCACAGCTACTTTGTGGGATGTATTGCTCGAGTATTCAAGTACAATATTCCTAATGCGGCAGCTAGATTAGTGATTGGGAGTGGCCGCCAGGACCACATAACACCGGTCCTGAGAGATCTACACTGGCTCCCAGTACGTTTCCGAGCACAATTCAAAGTGTTGGTGCTGACCTTTAAAGCCCTAAACGGCCTCGGCCCAGTATACCTGAAGGAGCGTCTCCACCCCCACCGTTCAGCCCGGACACTGAGATCCAGCGCCGAGGGCCTTCTGGCAGTTCCCTCATTGCGAGAAGCAAAGCTACAGGGAACCAGGCAGAGGGCCTTCTCGGTAGTGGCGCGCGCCCTGTGGAACGCCTTCCCATCAGAAGTCAAAGGTACTAACAACTATCTGACATTTAGAAAATGGCTGAAGACAGCCCTGTTAAGGGAAGTTTTTAATCTGTGACATGTGTATGTATTTTAATGTTTGTTGGAAGCCGCCTAGAGTGGCTGGGGAGACCCGGCCAGATGGGTGGGGTATAAATAATAAATTATTAATTATTATTATTATTATTATTATTCCTAGAATGGACATGCAGGGGAATGTGGCTCCTGATAGGGAGGACTACCTGTTGGGAGATAGCTCCCCCTGAGTGTGACCAGGTAGATGGGCGTGACCCTAGCTGACCCACAGCAATCTTCCCTTTGGACCTTCTCTACAGCTCCTGGTTCTTAGCCAGCACCTGGCTCACCCTTTACAAAGAATGGAGCCCACATGTTGCAAGTCCGAGAGTCAGCTCAGACTTCATTTCTCTACACGTTTTATCCCACAAATGTAACCGTAACCACAAGATAAAGCCTGCCTGCAGATTAATGCTGCGAACTGAATGTGAGCAAAACTTTCTTATTTTCAAGAATACTATTTTGTGTTATTATTTTAAGAGGGAAATAAAGGGGAAATCACCAGGAAGGACCCAGTCTGCACAAAGGCATCCTGGATTGCTTAGTTAAAAGACTGAAACCAGTCATAGAAAGCTTCCTACAAGCTGAAAGGGAATGTGCTCTGCTGTTTGCTCACTAGCGTGAGTGAGGAGGGATCATATATCCTCTCCTATCTTCCTAAACATTCCTACACTTTTCAGCTGTGCATCTTCTCTCTCCTCAGTTGCACTCTTTGCTCTGGACTGCATGCATCCAGGTCTGCTGTTAGTAGAAGTAGTGCTTCGTATCCTTAGGGACACAAGGAGCTGCTGAATATCAGGGCAAACGTTGGTCCATCTAGCTCAGTATTGTCTACTTTGACTGCCAGAGGCTTTCCAGGATTTCATATCTTCTTCCTCGAGATGTTGAGGATTGAACCTGGGACCTTCTGGATGCAAAGCAGGTGCTCTATTGCTAAGCTGTGGCACCTTCCCTTCCTTTCCAATTTTTGCAGACACTTACATTTGGCTCCAATTACTGATGCCACCGCAAAAGCCTGGAGGTGCAAAAGGGGCTCTCTCATTAAAAAAGGCACTTCCTATTGCAAGACTGCTGCTGTTTGTTGAACGGTGGCTCTCAACTCTTGCATCGGCCCTCCTAGACTGTACACGAGTGATCGGAAAGGGTTCGTGCCCCAGAACATACAGTCTGCAGGTGGCTGGTGCTCTCATTTAATCATAACAAGGTTTGATGGAGAACATTTTCGGTTCTTCAATGCAGCTCACATATGTTAACTCGGAAATCCTTACAGAAGCTCAGCATGGTTGGCCTGTTCTGTTATAACAAGAGTCTTGTGGCACCATAAAAGACTTAACAAATTTATTACTGAATAAGCTTTTGTGGACTACAGCCGGCCTCACTTATCCTGAGTTGCAGGTCTCTACATGGGGAAGAAAAAATGTAAATAGGAAGGAAAGGAAATCCAGTGGTCCATTCAGCTCAGTATTGTGAACCTTATTGTGAAGTCAGGGAGCTGGGGTCAATAGGGCTGGGCAATGTCTAGTTTTCAACACTGTGATATATTCACCAACTAAACATCACAATATACCGATATATCACAAGGTCTGAAATAAGGATGGAGCTATGTAGAGGCATTGGCTGGCTTCATGGTTTTTCCTGCATCGTGATTTTTGCAGGCGCCTGTTCTTCTGATTCACTGCCTTCTGCATGAGGCAGGGGAGAGTTGATCCGGCAGAATTTATAGGGGCTGCAGGAATCAAGAGAAGCATTGATTGGCTTCATGGTATTCCCCACATTGTGGTTTTTGCATAGCACATGCACACATCATGATTAGCGATATATTGCCAGGTCAAAAATTATGAAACTGATATAATGATATGGATTTCAAACCAGTTAAATAATAATTATTTATTTATTTATACCCCGCCACTCTGGACGGCTTCCAACAAAATATTAAAAATACATTAAAACATCAGTCATTAAAAACTTCCCTAAACAGGGCTGCCTTCAGATGTCTTCTAAAAGTCAGATAGTTGTTTATTTGCTTGACATCCGATGGGAGGGCGTTTCACAGGGCGGGCGCCACTACCAAGAAGGCCCTCTGTCAACCAACCCATAATAATATATCGCCCAGCCCTAGGGTCAGAGTGGTTTCTTTAGGACTATCTAGTGAGTCCGTAGCAAGGCAACATTTGAACCAGCCACCATGCCCAGCTAGCAACCTTATACCTATTTACCTGGAAGTAAGTGTCAGGAAATGTAAGAGGACTTACTTCTGAGTAGACATGTACAAGATTGTGCTAGTAGCTGCTGTAGTTTACCACTTGCCTGAAAAAGTGCTGGTGTGGGGGAAGCATGTGATTTTGAATGCAAGCAGATCTTTGAATGGGTCATATATAAAACCCCAAAGTTTGTTAGGCTTTTGAGAACAGGATCTTTCATTGGTTATTGGTGGTTGTGAATCTGTGAGGCTTGACAAGTCACTCACAAAGCTTGCAGTTAAATAAACACACAACAATGCTGGATCACCTGTCAGACCAGTACTGGGGGAGACTTGAGTTCAAATCTCTGTTCAACAGTCCCATCAATACCTAGATCAGTCCATCCTACCCAACAAGGCTATTGAGAAGATGAAATGGGGGTGGGGAACTGATTATGACCAAGGCTGAATACACATTACACCTTTATAATTTGAAGCACATTCCTTCCCCAAAAAAGAATTCTGGGCACTGTACTTTACCCCTCAGAGAACTACAACACCAACCAACCCATAGCAAACTACAGTGCCCAGAAATGCTTGGGAAAGAATGAGTTTTGAATGTGCCTTAAAGGTATAGTCATAGTGTATGGTAAAAGTAAAGGTACCCCTGACCATTAGGTCCAGTCGGGGACGACTCTGGGGTTGTGGCGCTCATCTCGCTCTATAGGCCGAGGGAGCCGGCGTTTGTCCGCAGACAGCTTCCAGATCATGTGGCCAGCATGACTAAGCCGCTTCTGGCGAACCAGAGCAGTGCACGGACCGCCATTTACCTTCCCGCCAGAGTGGTACCTATTTATCTACTTGCACTTTGACGTGCTTTCAAACTGCTAGGTTGGCAGGAGCAGGGACCGAACAACAGGAGCTCACCCCGTCACGGGGATTCGAACCGCCAACCTTCTGATCAGCAAGCCTAGGCTCTGTGGTTTAGACCACAGCGCCACCCACGCCCCATGTCATAGTGTATACGCAGCCTAAATATGCTATGCTGAGCGGCTTAGAGGAAGCAAAATACGCAACAGGCCTTTAAAATTAATTGCGATTCTATGCCCCCAAATAACCTTTCTGCATTCATCCCGCCCCCATAAACACATCCTGTTTCAACCATAACGCTCTTCTTCGCTCTCACCTTACTGCACATTGCATATGCTTCATTACAATCCTATTCAACATTTCCTTTTCTCTGCTCGTCTTCCAGAAAGTCAACTTGCTTTTTACAGGCATGTAGGAAGAGGTGCTAAAGGCTTCCATAAACAAGCATATTATAAAAAAGGAGCGAGGAACCCGTGGGAAAGTGTGGGGAAGGAGGGAGGGTAGAAAAGAGGGAAGGGAGCTTTCTCCATCCTGCCCCCCCCCCCCGCCGAGAAAAAAAATATACTATAACAAAATTATAGAATGGGGAAAATGAGCGCATAAACACGGCTACCATTTTATAATTTCCCTTCCTTCTTTCTGCTCTGTGCACACACCGCCCCCCCCCTGCCACCGCAACTGCCCCGTCAGCCAGTCTAAAATATCAGATCACATTTCGACAAAGCATAACTCCTACACAGGCACACTGGGGTGGGGGTAGGTGTGGGGGGGGGAAAGATACCCACATAAGCTTTACCTCCCCCCCCCCAAGATCTCCTCTTTTTGTAGCTCAATTATCCAAAGCTTCAAGGCGGCATTCAATGTACACACACAGTATAGACACCCTTCCAATGCCACCTCCCTCCCCGTCTTCCTTCCTCCTCCCCCTACCGTTAAAACAGCTTTTGCCAGCAAATGGAGGACAAACATATTCATTGGCACCTTATCAGACATGCATGCAAAACTAATTAACACGGGGAGACACACAAGCTGCTGTCCAAGCCCCACAAACCTCTATATGCACACACACAAGGCTGTCCTTGTCTACGGAGGCAAGGAGCATAAAGCTGGGAGGAGGGGCCACTGAAAAGGCTTTGTTGCTAATTTAGGCATCTGTCTCAGTCTGGTCTGGTCTTCTCTGGCTGGCCCAAGAGAGTTTGTGTTTGTTTCTCTCCCCCCCCCCCCACCGCCGGCACTCCAGCCCTTTCCGCAATGCTGGGAACATGCCCAGAGACCCCCCTCATTCAAATCGGCCCTTGACAATGGTCTCATTGTGCGTGCGATAGAGAAAAGGGAAAGGAGGAGAGAGCAGAGGAGAAGACAGGCTGGCGGGAGGCAGGGAGTGCGAGACAAAAAAATGTGAACCTATGAAAATGTTTACCAACACGACCCCTTGCAGCTGCCTTGAAGTCTCCCCCCCCCCAGACAGTCTGAATGGGGAAAGGACCCACGAGGGGCAGAATATTGTCATAGCTCCTCTTGGAAGAGATGTGTGCGAATTCAGACACAAAGGGAAGGGGGCAGGTGCTGGAATGGCCAGTTGGGCTGCAGTTGGAAGTCATAAATTTCAGCCAGGATCCAAAGAAACGAGCCAACTGTGTGCCGGAGATGGCCTAAGTCAGGGATGGGAAACAGGCTGCCTTCCAAATGACGTTGGAGTCCAACTCCCACCAGACACACAACCAGCTTGGTCAGTGGTCAGGGATGATGGGAATTGGAGTCCAGCAACACCTGGAGGGCCACAAGTTCCCCAGCCTTAGATTTAGCCGGCGTTTCTCCAATTTGGGTCTCCGCCTGTTTTTTGGACTACAACTCCCATCATCCCTAAGCTAGCAGGACCAGTGGTCAGGGATGATGGGAACTGTAGTCCAAAAACAGCTGGAGACCCCAAGTTTGGGAAACACTGGTAAGCTCTTGAGGGGAAGATCCAAAATGACAATCACTATCATGGGGCAAGTGGGAGGGATAGCTATGAACTGACCATTTGCTTTAACTGTAACTTAACACCTGCTGCCCGATGAAAGACCAAGCTAACTCTACTGCTGTGCTGTCAAGAGGTATTTCAGATTTGTGTTTCTGGGATTTCAGTGTCCCCCAAGGGATAGGGGAGAAAAGTGATTTGGTTCGCATTGGAAGGAGAGCGTACCAAATCCTCGCTTTCCAAAACAGCAAACGAACCTTACAAAACTTGCAGCTCTCTGAATCTCGCAGCGCAATTCTCCAGCCAGGTCATGTGCACAAGACTGCATATCATTAGGGGAAAGCATACATAAAAAGGCATATGTTTGTAAAAATAAAATGCAAAAATGCATTGTACTGTGCAAAAAAAGGTGTATATTAGGTGAAATTTCACACAGAAAAATATATATACTGTATTAGGAGAAATATGCACTCAAATACTGATAAATTTACATGTGAACTTTTTTAAAAAAAAAATCAGAAACTGATGTGGAAATGTGGAGAACTGAATGCAAGACTGGGGGGGAATGAGAAATGGGGGGGAAACCAAAATGGCCATATTTGCCCATCCCTCATCTTCTCCTATGCACCCAATCCCACATGGCAAGAGCAGCTTATGGTCTGATCTTCATATAAATACATTAAAATTCTCACCCCACAAAAAGAAGTGGAGTGGATGGTCTCAAGCCCTTGGTCTCACCCCAGCAATTCTTTAAATCCTGACTTAGCATGGGAAGAAAGGGTTGCAGCCTACTCAGAGAAGACACACTGAAATTAATGGACAAGACTAACTTAGGTCCAGTCACCTCAGTGGGTCTACTCTGAGTAGCACTTAGTTGGATCACGCCCAAAGTGATATGGCAGGTGAATATTCTCGAGCGAAGGGCTAAGGAAGGAAGGAAGGGAAGAGGCAACTCAGCTGTGCCCCTTTTAACAGCAGCCCTGCAGGGAGCAATACTGTGGGGGGGGGGAAATCTCACCACCACCCCTTCATCTTGGAGAAAACCTTCTCTTAAAAAAAATAAAAAGGGGCCCTTAGAAAAGAAGGTAAAAGAAGCCCGATCAGCAGAGGCTCAGGGAGATGGCTTGAAGCCCATTCTGCAGCTAAAACAACATTGACTTAAACCCAGCCTTGCAGAGCAGTGTCACAGTTACAATGAGGGCACATACAGCCTGAAGGGTTTTCTAAATTCTGCCACTGCTGGTAGCAGATAGAGGAAAGAAGGAAAGCAAGAGTCGATGCATAGCTTATCTGAAGGCAGGAATTTCTTTTTTTAAAGGGGTGCGCATCAAGCTTTGTGGTTGTTGTTTTATTCAATTTACTCCCTTTACCAGCCATTAAATTACAATGGAGATCTTGGCAGGGTAGGTTTAATTCTCCCACATATACCTCCGTCCCCTGGTGGGAACATGCCCATAAACACATGGAGCAGATGGGGCTCAACAGCACAGGGAGGGGGCGGCCCAGCTACACCTGGCCTGCAGATCAGCCGCCACTGTGGGTACCCTCCTTTGAGGATGTCTCGCCCAGCTCTTCGGAGCCAAGGGATAGCAAAAGAATAAAGTCTTTTCAATATGCAAATAGCCCTGCCCCAGACAAGCATGCACACAAAGAGGCATCTATTAGGGCAGCGGTGGGAGTGTTTGGAGGGGTGGGGAGGAAGCACGCCAGCAGCTACACATTACAGTTCTCCCCCAATGCTACAAAAACACAGTCTTGTTGGTCCCACTTCATTCCATCTTTCAGGATCTCCAAACTGCACTTGGATCGGATAGATACAAGATGCTGTTTTAAGGCCTGGTTCACCAGAAAGCTCTCCAGCCAAGCCTCTTGGAGATGGAATAATAATAATAATAATAATAATAATAATAATAATAATAATTTATTATTTATACCCCGCCCATCTGGCTGGATCTGTATGAGGGCATCGTTGCTCTCCGTTTGTCAAATTGGAACCCATTATTACTACCATCCTCTCTCCGACTATGTGGATGTCCTCTTTCCTTAGAGAGCTGTCGTGGAGTGAGTTGTCACCTACAACTAGAGGCAAGTGGGTGTTCTCCATGGCTGCTACGGTAGCCACAATGGCCATATTCTATTTCCACTTTCCAAGGGGAGAGTGCTGAAAAAATGATGCAACTGAAAATGATGATCGACATGCCAGCATACACATCGCACTGCATAAACGTGTCCAAGTGTAAATGCATGGGAGGGCATCTCCGTGTTGCATGCGTATGCTGCAAAACTATATTTACTATATTTACAAAGCCTGTCTAATCTAATTAAACATTCACACAAATAATATAAGGATTACATCCACCATTATTGAGCACCCAGTACTAGTTGTAGTAGCACGGAAATAATAAATGAGTATTTAATCTACTGCTACTTCTCTCCCGGCTTTTCTTGCAGGAGATTCCAGCATTATCTAGTCACCAGACAAAAAAGACTAAGTAGACAGAATGAGAACGAAATAATCTCCTTCTTCATCTTCAAGTTTGTTGCAATTCTGCCTGTCTCAAAGCAGATAAATGGTTAATTCTTTCATAAGAGGCTTCCTTTACAGATAAGCTGCAACAGGAATTGGCCGACTTCCATCTTGCGTGGTCTACTTTTTTTGTTTACTAGCATTTCTGTGATCCGGCGATGTGTGTTGTGTTTTTCAAACAAGTTCAGAATCTCTCAGTTGTTACGGCATAACTCATCTGTGTTAAGGGACCCTGGGCACAAAAACCAACACCCTTCGCTTCAATAACAGTTATATCTCTAACAGTCATGATTTCCTACAAATAATGTTACGAACTGGTTTTTTAAAGAGAGAGAGAGAGAGAGAGAGAGAGAGAGAGAGGTACAGGTAAAGGTAAAGGTAAAAGACCCCTGGACGATTAAGTCCAGTCAAAGGCAACTATGGGTGAGGTTAGCCGGCGTATGTCCACAGACAGCTTTTCGGGTCATGTGGCCAGCAGGACTAAACCGCTTGTGGTGCAACGGAACACCGTGACGGAAACCAGGGCGCATGGAAATGCTGTTTACCTTCCCGCTACAACAGTACCTATTTATCTACTTGCACTGGCGTGCTTTCGAACTGCTAGGTTGGCAGGAGCTGGGACAGAGCAGCGGGAGCTCACCCTGTCGCAGGGATTCGAACCGCCGACCTTCTGATCACCGAGGCTCAGTGGTTTAGACCACAGCTCCACCCAAGTCCCTGCTTCCATCATAGAACTCAAGAATCACACCCACCACGTGATGCTTTCATGGGTGGTCACCCATCCAGGCACTGACCAGACACAGACCTGATTAGCTTCAGCAAGATGGATACATCAAGACCATGCCCCAGGGCTATTTGTGATCCACCATCTGACTACATCTCAGCTACAGGCAGCTTAAATACCAGAAACCTTGCCCAAAGCAAAAATGCTTTAACAACAGATTCATTACCAGACACATTGGTCACAAAGCCAGGGCCAGATATCATCATAAACTCTGCAAAAATAAAACTTATTTGTGGTTTAAGGGATTCTGGCCCCATCTTCACTTTACATTTAAGGCATACAACTTTAAACAATCAAGGTTTCTCACCAAAGAATCCTGGGAACTGTAGTTTGTTCAGGGTGTTGCGAGTGCTTAAGAGACCCCTATTCCCTGCCCAGAGCTACAATTCCCTGACTTAAACCACTGATTGTTGTTTTTTAAAAAAATAGTTTTTATTGAGGAATTTTTGGTATTACAAAACAGATAAACAGGGAATGGTACCTCTATTGGCTCCACTTTCAGTTCATAGAGTCTTTTTCACAGTTCGTTTACGTTTAGTGAGAGACACTTTTGTCAAAGAAATATTAAAGTTGGGGGGGCGGGGTGTAAACCACTGATTGTTAAACCACTTTTTGGAATTGCAGCCCTATGAGGGGAATAGGCATCTCCTGTGGGTTAAACCACAGAGCCTAGGGCTTGCCAATCAGAAGGTCAGTGGTTCAAATCCCTACGATGGGGTGAGCTCCCATTGTTTGGTCCCAGCTCCTGCCCACCTATCAGTTCGAAAGCATGTCAAAGTGCAAGTAGATAAATAGGTACCACTCCGTGTGGAAGGTAAACGGCATTTCCATGCGCTGTTCTGATTTGCCAGAAGCTGCTTAGTCATGCTGGCCACATGACCAGAAGCTGTAAGCGGCTCTCGGCCAATAAAGTGAGATGAGTGCAGCAACCCAGAGTCGTCACGACTGGACCTAATGGTCAGGGGTACCTTTACCTTTACCTAAAAAGCTCTCAGCACCCTTAAGAAACTACAAGCCCAGGAGTGCAGCAGGAGAGAGAACAAGGACTGCTAAAAGAGGTATGTTACTGCTTTAAATACATAGTGCAGATGGGGCCTCTGTGTTTCAAGGATATTGTATTCTGGGGTAGCTCCAGAGACCTCAGTTCCTACTCGAGACCATAGCTCAAAGGTAGAGGGCATGCTTTGCATGCAGAAGGTACAAGGTTCAATCCCCTGTCATCTCAAGGTGTTTTTTTTTCTTAAAAGGTGAGGGAGCAGGCGACATGAACACACCCTTTGCCAGAGACCAGGGACTGATGGTTCTTGCAATCAAATTCACAGAGGATAAGGCTACAAGTAGCTCTTAGTTAACAATGCCTATGCTCTCCCTTCACTGTCAGGTGAAGTATGTCTCTGAATACCAGTTGCCGGGAATCACAAGTATGGCACTCAGGTCCTGCTTGTGAGCTTCCCATGGGTTGGCCATTGGCCATTGTGAGAACAGGATGCTACCCTACACAGGCCTTTGGCCTGATCCAACAATTCTCTTCTTATATACTACCATGCTAGACAGACAAGTAGAAGCCAATCTTGCATAAGGCAGCTTCCAATGTTCCTCTCCTCAGGCAGAATGAGTAAAGCAGGCAGATATAGCTTCTGACTTTTACCCAGACCTGTTATGTGATCATCAACTGGACTTTGCCTTAGGGCTGGAATGCAGGCCATTCCGATCCACCAGCAACCCCTCTGCCCCCTCCAGAAATTATCACTGACTGGCCTCACGGGCCTCACATGCTTTCCAGCCATCAGTTCACTGGCTTTCCCTTAACTGCACACCACCATCTTTGCATTTCACTATTGATCATTTCTGACACTTCTAGAAACCTGCACACAGAATTCCCCTCTCAGTTTGTGGGCAGAATAATACATGGCCAACAGCAAGAGAAGGGGAGGTCTTAGAAACTGCAAGCTAAAATCCTCTTTGAGTAATGGGGGAAAGAGGGGAGAATCCAGAGAGCATAAATGTGGCCATCATGCACATCTCTGGCAGTTCGGTACTGTCATTGTCCATGCACTGTCCGCTCATCACTGCTGAACAGCCACATTCAGGGCCAGCGTGGCCTTTGTGCCAAACTAATCTACAATCTGGTGCCCACGAAAAGCTTCACAGCAATTAAAATGCAGAGTAGTTATTTCGCATCACTTATGACAGGGGTGGGGAATCTCTGGCTCAGAGGTTGAATGTGGCCCTCCAGGCCTCTCTATTTGGCCCATAGAACCCTCCTTAGCCACACCCCCTCTGCCCAGGCCACACCCCACACTGCCTCTGGTTTCCAGCCTACTTGAGTGCTTTTGCCTGGCTGGAATGTGTCCTTGAACATTCCACATCGCTTGCCTGGAAGGATAGAGAGGGTGATGTGAGAGCATATGGAAAAGTGGCCTATTGTACAAAAGTAATAATTTGATTTATTGCTCCTCCTGCTTTTCCCTCTGGCCGCACCAAGCACTGGCATGTGGCCCCGGGAGGGTTGATCAAAACAGGATGATGTCCTCCAGCTGAAAAAGACCCCACTCCTGCCTTACGGTAACTTGACACTGGCTGCAAATTAGCTACTGAGCTACCTTCAAAGTGCTGGCACTGCTTTATAAAGCCCTATTTAGCTCAGGAACAGGGTATCTAAATGACCATCTCACAACCTATATACCCAGCCAATCGCTGTGCTCTGAAGGAGAGGACCTCCTACAGCTACCATCTCATCAGGAGGTCTGTTCTGTATGATGTAGGAATCAGGCTTTTAGTGTGGCGGCACCCGCCTTTGGAACTCCCTCCCGTTACATATGAGACGGGGCACCTCCTCTGCCATCTTTTGAAGATTTTCCTTCTCCAACAAGCTTTTTAAGTGGAGATTTTTATTTTTATTTTATCCAAGTCTGTGTCTTTAATGGTCTTTAAGTTGTTTTTATATATGAAATTGGTGTGGGCGAGTGCACAAATTGTTTGTGTTTTTATTGTTAAATCACTTCAATATGTTTCATAGGAAGCTGTTCATAAATGGAAACACAACATAAACACCCAAACAGGTTTACTCAGAAGCACAGAGGTGCAGCCGAAAGTGCCCTGAAAGTGCATTTAGGATGACAACCTTTGGCCAAATCTCCTAGTCTAGGGTCATGATTAACTCTCCTGCTCACTCTCAGTCTAGAGGCTTTCAAGTTACAAACACCACAGAGAGAGAATGAATGGAGAGAAAGAGAGAGATCCTTCTGTCTTGGGGTCAAGAAAGTCTTACATTAAGGTTCAGGACAGACAAAAGGCAGCACTCCTGCATTTAATGCACAAATATTCTCTGATCTTATTCGCTGCCAGGTCCTACAAAAAAGAAGACAGGGCTGGTCACAAGTTGCAGCACCATGGATAGCTCCAACTGAACAACTTTCTCTACAAAGGCCAGAGAGCAGATTGAGCCTTTTGAAGTTCCTCCCCTTGGATCATCCCTCTCAGATTCTGCTCCCTTGTGACTAACTCTAGATTCTTAAAGGGCCAGCCCTCTGGCTTGAAGATAAGTGCTCCTCCTCTGTTTCCAAGTCTCTCACCTGCACCACTGCACAGGTGAGGTCCTGGGGGATGGGGCACTTGCTTCATCAGGTTCAGAGGGAAGTGTCTGTGAGGGTCCAGGCTCTGGCCCTACAGATACAAGAGCTTGTTCTGGCAGCTCATGTTCCTCAGCATCAGCCGCAGGCCCTACATCTGGCCTGGTTCCTGAGCTGGAAAATCTGCAACCTCTGACTCCGAGTCTTGACTGCTGCTAGACTCTGGAGTCATAGCAAAATGCATGCACGATGCACAATGCTGTTCTGAGTGGTGCATGGAAACTAGAAGGGCAGGATATACAAATCAATAGATACAAGAAACATATGAGACTCACTGCCACTATTTTAGGGTGGCTTTTTTTAAAAGGGGGGATTAAGCAAATTTATGGAGGGCAGAGGTTTGTACTGGCCATGATAGTTAAGCCTCCATATTAAGAGGCAGTATACCTCAGAGTACCAGCTACCAGGAAAGACTATCACCTTCATGCTCTGGTTGCAAAGCACTTAGAAGCACTTAGGGCAATTCTTCAATTCATAGGAACATAGAAAGTTGCCTTAAATTGAGTCTGACCATTGGTCCATCTATGTCAGGATTATACAGTCTAGCAATCTAGAGGTCCAGGGCTGGGGTTCTCCTCCCCACCTGGAAACACCAGGGATTGAACCCAGGATATTAAATCTGCAATTGAGCTATGGCCCCTGAACTATGGCCCTTCTCATGATGAGGACAAAGTAGCCAGTGGTTGGAAACCTCCATCTACTGGGCTTAATTAGGCCTGTCAGGCCTCCCCATTTGGGCCACAAGGCTGCTCCCCAATTTTAAAAAAAGGATTAGTGCATCATCACCTGTTTTGAATGAATTCACCACTTGATTAAAATTGCACACTACCAAAATTTCCTATTATCTTTTAAAAAATAACACACAAATTTTATATATATATACATACATATTATAATAATAAAATATATAGTACTTTATCACCTCATATACCAAATCATACATAGAAAATTGCAAAAAGTAAATATGATAAAAATATAAATCTCTGTGTGTGTTTCCATTCTTTTCTAACTCTAAATTAATTCCAATTAATTGATCAAATAATTTACATTATAGCAAAACAGTTAAATTATCGAGCCTGTCCGTTCAAAATTCAACAAAAGATTGCCTCTCAACCATAAGTGTAAAGTTTAATTTAGGGCATTTTAAATATTTGTATTGTGATACTGTACTTTTTTTTTTACCTGTCTTTTAACAACAAACAACAACAACAACAACACTAAATGTAGTTAATGGTCAGGGATGAAGATGGAAGTTGAAGCCCAACAACATTTGCAGAAGACAAGTCCCCCACCTCTGAGCTAGACAAATCCCAACTTGCTCCATCGTTATGGGTTCACTCAACTACTACAGCCCTGAGCTGTAGTAACCCCCTCCCCTGGTTTTTCCTTTGTCTATGCCAGCTTCCTCATTACACCAGGTCAGACTGCAAGCCTTCCCTTAGCTGGCCATGCAATCAAGGACCTACACAAACGCAGAGGGAGGGAGAGAAAGAAAGGAAATAAATTGCAACGGATCTGGCCGTCCAGCAAATTCTAGTGCAGGTTGCACATGTCCCTCTTTGATCATTTGCTTCTTGGCACCTTTCCCATGCAGGTCCTTAGATGCGTGCCTAATCTTTCATGCTCGGACCTCTCATTTTACCCTCGTCACATGCATAGAGAGCCACAGCGTGTGTCCCTGGGCGTGCACCGGAGCACCCTGAGAAAATCCACATAATTCCACAGCGAAAACCTTCCTCCTTTAAAAACGGAACAAAGAAACTCGCACACACCAAGAAAAACAAAAACCCGTAACCTAAATCCTAAATAATGGATTGCCAGGCATGCGCTGGAAACATCAGATAACAAAAGGCTGCAAAAGCTGTGGTTGGCAGGGAGCCAAAGTCGTGCCCCCACCTCTGAGCGAGAGCAGAACATTGTCCAATTTGGTTCACTTTCACCTTCTTAGCCAGGCGGACAAAGCCACGGTAAGTCCTGGCCTAGGGTAGCCAGACATCCTTATTTTAAAGAGTTGCCCCCTTCTCACATCGCAGCCCTGTGTTTAACAGTCTTCAGCCAAACTGAAACGAAGCTGAAATTGTATCTATATATTAAAAAGGACACTTACTCCCATCCATCCTTTGTTGCCCTAAGACTTCCCAGTCCACCCTGGTACCTTCCAGATGTGTTGGACTACAAGTGTCAGCTTAAAGGAATTGTAGTCCAACAGATCTGGAGGCCACCAGGTTGGTGAAGGCTGTTTCAGAGTGCGAGCTCCATGGAAATTGCCTATTTATTTGTTTCATACAACTTACTGTATTTTTCCGTGTATAAGACTATATTTCCCCCCATTTTTTAAAAAAAGTTTAAAATTGGGGGTCATACATGGAATGTTGCAATTAAATATATAAATAAATTTATTTCTTAATTAAAAAATAGGGGTCGTGTTATACGTGGGGGCATCTTATACACGGAAAAATACGGCATACGCTTGCTTTTTTTAAAAAAAAACCATCAAAGTGGTTTACAAAACAATAAAATTATCAATAAAATAATTTACAGCAATTTAAAACATTCAAAAAATTAAAATCAACAATACACTGAAAACACATTAAAACGCACATCAACATTCTAAATATTTGGGTAGGCTCGTCTAAACAAAAATGTATTTTTTTGCTGAAAATGCTGAAAAGAGTACCATGAAGGTGCCTGCCTGATCTCAATATGTCTCTGTCTAAAGCACCATGTCCACTAGTGGTGATATACTTAGACATGCATATTTAGACACATTCATCAACGGATGCTCTTTACTTCATGTACTACAGTATGAAATGCTGGTTTTTTAAACATACTCAGCACACACACCCAGCACCTACGAGCTGTTGGGCAGAAGGAATTCCTGATTCTTTTAATCCAAGGAGTCTAAAATAGCATATAGCAAGTAACAGTACAAGCCAGACCAATTCAAAAGGTCAACTTGGCCATAAGACTCATTTGGTGGCCTTAGAGAGTCCCTAATCACTCAGCACACGCGAGCACACAAGTGTATGTGGGGATAATGCTGGCGTACCTCACAGGATTGTTGCAATTGTGACTGAGGTCATAGGCGTGTTTTGCAGTTTGTGGCTTGCCCAAGGCCTTTCAGAGATCGCACTGTTACTATGCAGTCCCGTACACATCTACTCAGAAGTAAGTCACGTTGAGTTCAGTGGGAGTTACTCCCAAGTAAGCGTTAGCTAGGATCACAGCCTTAAAAGCAGGACTGGACAGCAGTTCCACTACCCTGTAGAACTGAAACCAACATACGTGGAAAGGGCAGAGAGAAACTGGCCAGTGCAAATCACACAATGCAAAACCGTCAGGAAATCAAAATCTTTATTTGCATTGGTGGATTTGAATTTTGCCACAAGCTCGCCTAGATATCCAGGTCCTTTGGACAGGTTTTACAAGGAAAAACTCAATATACACGTGCAAAAAGTATCACATTTTCATTTCAATTCCCTCTAGTCTCAAGGCTTACTTCCTTTCTTCCACTGTGTGTGTGTGTGTGCGCGCGCGCACGCGTGCGCACGTGCGCATATCTGTCAACTTAGAATAACATTTCATGCATCTGAAGTGGACTCTAGTCCATGAAAGCTTATGGCATAATAAACATATTAGGGTGGTACCAAACACTAGTCCTACGTAGAGTAGACCTACTGAACTTAGACATTACTCACTTAGATTCATTAATTTCAATGCATCTACTCTGAATAGGACTTAAACCAGATACAGTCCTTACAGCTTTTAAGGTGCCTCTTCCATTATTTCACTTTCTGCTGCAGCAGACTTAACACGGTTCTCTTTCTGGAAATGCTACTTTCGCTTTCGCAAAATTCGCAAAACATTCTCCTGCCTTCTATTTCAATCCCAGGGCGGGGTTACAATGAATTTTACATCTGTGCAGTTTTCATAAGATCATAAGGAGAGCCCTGCCGGGTCAGACCAATGACCCATCAGCATGATGTTCTCACTGTGGCTGACCAAATGTGTGGGGGGAAACAGCAAGCAGGATTAGAGCACAAGAACACTCTCCTGTCCTGTGGTTTCTAGCAAGTGGCATTCAGGAGCTTTGCTGCTACCAATTGTGGAGGCAGATCAAGCTATCAAGGTTAGCAGCCATCATCAATAGCCCTTTCCCTGTCTGTATCTCTGCATTCCCCCCCCCCGCACCCCAGAAGCTCAGAGCAGTATACAGGGGTCCCCACACATACACACAAACACATTTTGTCCTTACATTAGCCCTGTGAGGTAGGTTATTATTGCAAACCATCCTGTGGCCTGTGCAAAGGGGAGTAATATAAATTATCTAAATATGCATAAATAAATAAATTAGGCTGAGAATTTGCAGTCCCACAGCCACCCAGTTGGAATCGAATCCCCACCCAGCTATGAACCTGCATTTTCCCGTCTCTCTTCATTACATGTATACTGGCTCTCCAGTAAAATTGCATTTCCAATTTTGCAGCACTAGGATGCAAGTACTGAATTTGCATCCACAATCCCTTCCATGGCTTAGAGATCTGAGCCTTCATATTCAGATCATGGACACAAGGGAGGCTGTGTCGGTTTCTGCTTGGAAGGGCATATTTCTATCCAATCCAAGAGAGATTAGGTAGGATCATGAAGACTCATAGCAGTGAGGAGTTTGACCATTTTCAAGAGGGGAGGAGCCCCAAGACAAGGATTTGGAAAAGCTGGAACACCATCTGGTCACTTCTGGCTTCTGACCCAGTGCCTCCCCCATTGGCACATTTATGATACCAGCCAGACAAATTCCCACCCACCCGCTACCCCCCATGAACACTGTTAACATGCTTTTTCAGTCCAAGGCACATCTCAAGAAACAGATGGAAGGGCAGAGATGGATAGAATATGGTAAGACAGACAGACGAAGAAGGGAAGGGAGACAGACAGATGAGATTTGTGGAGCCCATCATCACAAATACAGATGACTTTGTAAAGAGTCACGTAAGAGTAAAATTAAATCCTGAAAGCTTCCATTACCAATTACCAGCTCCCCAATACTGCCAACTCTACTTAAGAGTATATGTGGCACATGTTTAAATGCATTTAAACCCTAGTTAAGGTTTGGGGATACAGTGGAACCTTGGTTCTTGAACGGCTTAGCTGACAAACAAATCGGCTCCCAAATGCCGCAAACTCAGAAGTAAGTGTTCCAGTTTTCAAACGTTTTTCAGAAGCTGAACATCCGACGTGGCTTCCACTTGAGTGCAGGAAGTTCCTGCAGCCAATCAGAAGCCACGTCTTGGTTTTTGAACGTTTTGGAAGTCGAGCGGACTTCCGGAATGGATTGCGTTCAAGAACCAAGGTACCACTGTACTACCTTTAGCAAAGGCATGCATGTTTATTATTAAAGTTTTGTTTATTTGTTTGTCATATGCCAGAAGTGCATGTGGGGGAGGGGGGATCCCAGCTTCTCTCCATTAGACATCATGGGTTGCATCCAACCAAGTTCCACTCCAGAGTAGGCCTACTGAAGTGAACCTAAGTTAGCCATGTAATCAACTTCAATAGGCCTGCACTGTGTAGAACTAGCAATGGATGTCCCAAAACAAAGATGCTATGTCATGGCTTCAGTTAGGGAATCGGTCAGTGTCCAAAAGGGATTTCATCAGAGGTGGCCAGATTCTCCGTTTAGGTGTAAAGGTCAGGTCCTAAGCAGAGGCTCAAAATCATAGAGGCAGCCCTTCTTTTCACAACCCTCACCTCAAAAGGGATAACAGGAGTTGGGAAATGTTCAGAAAAGGGTAACCGGAATCATCAAGTGACTCCCCTCTGAGGAAAGGTTAGAACATTTGGAGCGTTTTAGTATAGAGAAAGGGCAAGTAAAATGGGACATGATAGATATTTATAAGATTATACATGGCGTGGAAGAAGTGGATAGAGAAAAGATTTCTCCCTCTCTCATTAGACTAGAACTTGTGCACATTCAATGAAGCTGAATGTTGGAAGATTCTGGACAGATAAAAGAAAGTACCTCTTCGTGCAGTGCATACGGTAGTTAAACTACGGAACTTGTTCCTACAGGAGCTTCAAAAGGGGATTAGACCAGTTCTTGAGGAGAAGGCTATCAATGACAAATAGCTATGCTGTACCTCCACATTTGGAAACCATAGGGGAGGAGAATGCTGCGGTGTTCAGACCCTGCTTGAGTGTTTCCTACAGGCCTCTGGATGGCCACTGAGTGAAAAGTATAAAAGACTAGATGGGCCATTGGACTGACCCAGCAGGGTCTAACTTATGTTCTTAATCATTAAACGGTCAACTATACACACCCAAGAAGAGTAGGCTTTTAAATGAAGATGACAAGAGGCAAGCAGCTTGACGGGAAATAGATGTGAGCACACCAGTAACTTCCTGTGGTGCAAATGTGAAATTCCTCTACAGTGTCCAAAATCCAGAAGGTATCAGGGAACCATTGCTATTAATATAGAGCTAAACAGCCACAATGTCTCCCGGATATGCAGGCCTTATCAGGTCACTCAGGAACCAGAATCTCACAATGAAATTAAGAGCTTTCTCAAAAGCTTGACAAGGTGAAAGGTGGGTCTGAATACAGAAATGTCTTCAAACACTACATCAAACGGCACTGTCTACACCAACTGCAAGTGTGGGAGAAAGAGAATCTAAAATATTGATCTGCACATGGAAACCTGTTTCTTTTGCTGGAGCAGGATGTAACTGTATGATGCACTGATGGGGAAATGGTTTTTTCTTTTTTTTTCTTAAAAAAAACCTTTCTAAAAAAAATCTGTCATGGTCTGCATCCTATTTCTTGCACAGAAAGTCGATTTGGCCCTGTGTAGGTGGTCTTTTAACTTGCTGAGTTTCACCCAATTCTTTTAAAGACATCTAAAACAGGGATTGGGAACCTATGGCCCTCTAGTTGTTGCTGAACCACAATTCCCATCCTTCCTTATCGCTGGCCATATTTGGCAGGGCCGATACGAGTTGGAGCTCAACAACATTTGGAAGGCCACAAGTTCTCCCATCCCACTAGCTCTAAGGTTAAGGATATCATAATTTCCCCATTAATATGAAGTGTGTGCTTGTGTTGTGGACATGTGGGGCACTCAATCTGGAAGAGAGGGTGTGCCAGAGGGGGTCCCCACAGACATCTGGGCAAACTTCCCCATGCAATACAAAATTATCTTCATTTAGAACCTGATGCACCTCACCCTGGAAATTGGTGAGGACTGCAAATTAGGAAAGGGCCATAGCTCAGCAGCAGAGAATCTGCTTTCCACGCTGAAGCTGTCAACATCTCCAGATAAGGCTACAGATATCCCATTTAAACCCAAGAGAATAATTGCTGGACAGTAAGAAATACACGATGGACCAATGATCTGATTAGGCACATTTCTATAGTAAAAGGTAAAGGTAAAGGTACCCCTGATCATTAGGTCCAGTCGCAGACGACTCTGGGGTTGCGGCGCTCATCTTGCTTTATTGGCCGAGGGAGCCGGCGTACAGCTTCCGGGTCATGTGGCCAACATGACTAAGCTGCTTCTGGCGAACCAGAGCAGCGCACGGAAACGCCGTTTACCTTCCCGCTGGAGCAGTACCTATTTATCTACTTGCACTTTGATGTGCTTTTGAACTGCTAGGTTGGCAGGAGCTGGGACCGAGCAATGGGAGCTCACCCCGTTGTGGGGATTCGAACCGCCGACCTTCTGATCGGCAAGCCCTAGGCTCAGTGGTTTAGACCACAGCGCCACCCGCGTCCCTTCATTTCTATAGTACTGTGGCCCAAAAATGTTTATGTGTGCTGCCACCATCAGCTGACAGCATGAGATCAGAAAAGCCCCTACAGCAGCTTTGAGGCAGTAGGAGGGAGAGAGCGCTCTCGCTTTGGTCCCAGAAGGTACTGTGGGGGCTGGACAGATGCCACCTCTCTCAGCCAAAAAGCTTGAGCAGAGATGCTCCCACAGGCCCAATGCCATAAAACAGGGGGGCTCGAGAGTGCATATGCGCCCATAGAGTCCTCCCTGGTGCCTACAAGCTGAAGTTAAAATCCAAAAGGATACATGACTGTGGCGTAAATATTTAGGACACAGGCCTATTTAATTGTTTAAAACAATATTCATTCAGTGAATTGTTCTAAATGCTCATTCCTGGCTTCATAAACCAAGGTTTATGAAGCTGGCAACAGGGCAGAGAGCTAATCAGAAAAGCAAGCTCTCCAAAAGATTATTTGTATATGCTCTGAAACTCGGGGGGAGGGCACAATGCCCCTTCAGCCCCACCCCTGCCCTCCCTAAACTGCAAGTCTGCCTCCAAAATGTATATTTGCACAAGGCGGCATTTTAAAAAACCTATTTTTAACTCATGCACTGTTTACATTTTATTTTGGCTTTGCAGCAGAAATTACAAAATTGCCAGAGCATTGTTTCAGATTGCACCTGCCAAATGCTATGGTCAAATGAGAAATTCTCTTTTAAGAGAATGGAGAAACTAGTCATGCCTAATACATGCACACTCACATTTCTCTCTCTCTCCACACACACACACACACACACACACACAGTCGTAGATCTGCTTACGTATCCCTCTGGATACGTAAACTTTGGGTTACTTCCAGTGTATACTTCCAGGTTTTGACGCTCGCACATGCGCAGAAGCGCTCAATCACACCGCACTGGTGTAGAGGGGCGCCTCCAGTTATGAAGTTTTTGGGATGCGGCATACACACACACACACACACACACACACAGTCATACCTCGTGTTTCGTGCGGGTTGCGAATGGTACGGGTTACGAACACTCCGAACCCAGAAGTACTGGAACGGGTTACTTCCGGGTTCGGCGGGTCGCGCATGCACAGACGAGCTGAATCGCAACCCGCACGTGTGCAGAAGCGGTGCTGCGGGTTGCGGACTGCTCAGGATGCAAACGGGGCTCCGGAACGGATCCCGTTCGCATCTAGAGGTACCACTGTATGTTTGTGTGTGTGTGTGTGTGTGTGCATGCTAAAAGGAAAAAAAAATATTTCTGCATTTTTAAAATGATTTCTCTGCCCCTCCTTAAACTACTGGCATGTATTCAAGTTAGTGCTATTTGGGGACTACTTCTGAAATGGGAGTGGGGTTCCTGTGTTGTATTTTTTGCAGAGTTGCTACATGGAAAGCAGAAGTAAGAATAAACAGTGTGGATTACCCCTTGGCATCAGGGGAATGTCCAAATTGATCCTCTTTAGGAGAAACAAATGTATATGATGCATTTTAACACTTATGCATACACATATAGGTAATCTGGGTGGCATTCTACTAAATTCTTGTACGAGCACAAGGGGATCTTCCCCCTCTTCCCCCATGTGTACCCCATGCCACCCTCCACTGGAGCATTGGGGGGAAACCCAGAAGATATTTAGGGAGCACGGGGGGGGGGGCAGGGGAGAGAGAGAGAGAGAGAGAGAGAGAGAGAGAGAGAACGTTCCGTCGCACCAAGGAGAAATCTGACAGAACACTCTCCTAATTTGAATACAACCCCTGATAGCATTCATTCATACACACACAAAACCACATACACACCCAACTGGAAGCGGTCTACTGCAGCAACGACCTATAGGATTGTCTTGATTCTGCATTGTTTGACTTGATAATATTGCATGGTTGGGGGTGGGGTGGGGTGGGGTGTTCTATCCTGTTGCGCTGAGTCTTTAATGTGAAGAAAGGTGGGGTGGAGATGATAGATAAATAGGTAAGCAAAATAAAATAAAAAAAGCATTAATAGGCCAGGCAGTCATAAAAAGTCAAAACAAAGGAACAGGTGGATTTCTATCCTTTGTACTATGTCAAATTACTTACAGATATATTTGAATACGGCAACATATTTGAATATACAGAGACTGAGCATGTGTGTTTATGCGTATACATATTGGAATAACAGACATTACAGTTTGCTATTACAATACCAAAAGCAAAGCTAGCTCATCCTGTCATTTCCCTGATGGGTTTTATACCGGGGGGGATGTCACTCCCACTGACCCCCCCTCCATTTAAAAATCACTAAGGATTTTTTTATTTTATTTTGGCATGCAAGGAAATAAAAGCATTCCTTTCTTCCCCACTCCATCCTATGCACCAATTTATTTCCTCTCTCCCTGCCCCTCTACCCTCATTTGGATAACAGGATGGGCAGCAGACAGGCATAAACACATACAATAAATAAATAAATATGAGGAAGGGCAAGCGGGAAAAGTCCATTAGTTCAATTATTCGTGTGGGAGGGCAAGGATTTTTCTGCCTGAGGAAAGAGGTGGCACAGACAGAAACGGGGATGTGCCAGCTTGGCCTATTGTTCTGCCGTTGTGGGTTAATTAATTAGCGAGATCAAAAGGGAGGAGAGGGCGGGCTTCAGCATTACGGTAACGATTCAGCAGCTGTGCAACCTACCTCACGTCAATGCGGCCATCTTACAAAACGGCATTTGACTCCATCAAAATGGCTTCCTGGCACCGAGAACCTATAAGCTGCGGCAGGGTGGCCTGGAGTTGTTGAGAGGGTCTCTTCTCAGGGAGAGGGGCTGCCCTTCTTTCATACACAAACACAGACACACACACACACACACACAGCCTCCTCCTACTTGTTCTTTGAGGGCACCGCACACAGCACGGATGGGCTTTGAGGGAGGGGAGAGCAGGACTAAGGAGGAGGAAGTAGGGCAGGGGGAATTAAAAGCCAGAGACGCACGCAGTGGCCCTCCATCTTCATCGCCGTTTGCAGCTCGTGCCAAATTGGAAGTTCCTTATCTCGGCAGCAGAATGTCGCACAGCCTCTGCGCGGGAGACAATAAGGCACAGCGTCATTACTCACAGAGTACGGTACATGGGCATAATGCCATGGTTACACACAGGAAGACAAAAACACAGATAATCCCTGTGAACTGATATATCACTGTACACTCTCACACTGTACTCACAGACACAAGCACTCAGCTTTTGGGGGCCTTAACGCACAATAAAAGATGGAGCCAGAATTTCTTGTGTGAGGGCAAAAGGATGAGATTGTTTCCCTCTCCTCACTGGCAATATCTGCACCACAGCAGCGCAGAAGTAACATGAGTCCTATCTGGTAAAAATGACATTTGTCTTACAGATATATGGTATGATTCTGGCAGTTAGCAGGCCAGTTTGCAAATATAAGGGTTAGTCTTTGGAAATTGTGTCAGAGCAACTTCAGTTTCATCCAGGGGAGCTCTCCCAGGTCCTGAAGTACCCAATTTGAGCTGGTTGAACACAGAAACCTAGGAAGTTGCCTTATACAGAGTCAGACTGCTAGACCATATTGCCCCGTTTTAGACTGGCAATGGCTCTCTAGGGTCTGAGGCAGGGATCCTTTCTAGCCCCCTTCCCTCCCCTGGAGATTCCAGGGATTGAGCCTGAGATTTTTTGCATGTAAAGCAGGTGCTCTACAACTAAGTTACGGCCCCTCCGGAAAACCTGCCCCCAAACCTGCTCTCTACTGCCTGAATACAGAGACCTGCCCCTTACACACTCTTTGTTCTGGGTCAGTTCCCCTTCACTCTTATCCAAACACCCAACATGGCCAGAACAGGTCGTACACTTTGCTCATCCTTGAATAAAAAAGGCACTTGGTCACACCCCTGAGGCTGTAAGTCTGCCACCACCTATGAGCTGAAGCATGAACACATCTGCTACCAGGATAATTGGTACTTTGTTCCTAGCCATTTGCAACTACTAATTGGGTGTGAATTAACCTTTGCTACCTTTCTGAATTCAATGCGATTCAGATACCTGCCCTCCCACTCTTGATCTTGCTGGATCACAGGACCAATTCCTACCGCACTGTTGATATGGTGATGGGCAGTAGCTAACTTTTTGGAGGGGAGGGGAGGACCACAATAACCAAACTCATGGATGTTCTAGGAAGTGTGTTTCTCATCCTGACCTAACCCAAGTTTCCCTGGGGAAAGGAGTGGTAGATCATACTATAAGTATGTTCTCCCTCACTCTACCTCCAGGATATGTGAATATATGAAACTGCTTTAGTATTATCTACTCCAGCAGTGGGAAGCCTCAGGTGTCAAACATGGCAGTCCAGATAGAGAGGCCTGGAGGGCTAAGCTTGACTCATAGGCCTAAGTTCCAGTTACAGGTAGGTAGCCGTGTTGGTCTGCCATAGTCAAAACAAAATAAAAAATAAAAACATTCCTTCCAGTAGCACCTTAGAGACCAACTAAGTTTGTTCTTGGTATGAGCTTTCGTGTGCATGCACACTTCTTCAGATACACTGAAACAGAAGTCACCAGACCCTTATATATAGTGAGAGGGTGGGAGGGGTATTACTCAGAAGGGTGGTGGGAATGGGTGATAGGCTGATAGCTGTGGTAAACCTGTTGACGACTGGAGTAGATAACATTGGACTAGCTGAATCCCTAACAAACTAAAGCTCCCGGGATTATTTGGGGGAATCTATGTGCTTTAAATGTATGGTTTTGAGTCTTGAACCTGAGTCTCCCCAGTCCATCCAACACTCTAACCACTATGTCAAACTGACTCTCTTCCCACTAATATATTTTCGTCTTATGTCTTTTACACAGGAGCACCCAAAGCAACCAATATGATTGGTTCTGGTTTTCTGGAGTAGATGCTCCCATACATAGAATGTGCATGCTTAGAAAACAAAAACCCACCCAGCCCCTCTGCCTTCTGTGTCCATTGACTCACCTCTCCAAGCTGAGAGAGAGAGATGTCTTGTCTCTTTGTGTCACCGCATCCCAAGTCATGAACTCTCAGTCACATCTGATTAAGGAAGAAGAAGGGGGAAAAATTCATCTCAATTAGAGAAAGGCTCCCACACGTCTGGATGGATGTCAAGTAATTGCTGCTTGTCATTCACAGAAAAATGGACGCCGAAAGAGAATTTAGTTTTCAGATGATCTATGCAGGCCTTAAAATAAGGAATTTGAGTCCTCCACTTGGTAGGCTGGTTTCCAGTTTATACTCATTTGACAGAATCAAGTGGTAAAGTCATTGCTGAACTACACCACTTTAAGCTGTAGGTCAGGGGTAGGCAACCTAAGGCCCATGGGCCGTATCTGGCCCAATCACCTTCTCAATCCAGCCCACAGACGGTCCAGGAATCAGCAAGTTTTTACATGAGTAGAAAGTGTCCTGTTATTTAAAATGCATCTCTGGGTTATTTGTGGGGCATAGGAATTCGTTCATATTTTTTTTCACCCACCACATGGTCTGAGGGACGGTGGACTGGCCCGTGGCTGAAAAAGGTTGCTGATCCCTGCTGTAGGTGTATGGGTTCAAGAGGGAATGGGAGATGTCAGATGTTTGATTGCTCTCCCACAAAAAAAGAACTCTGTGCTTGCAGAAAGTGACCATAATCCATCCAACCTTCTCCCTAACATGGTATTTTATTATCCAATATGCAATGTGCATTGGATATATTCACATTGCAGTCCGAAGTATTACAGTCTGCTGTGACACCCCCCCCCCCAAAAAAAACCACACACCCAGATTTTTACTATTTCATACTGACAGTTGTAGAGATAGGACCTAGGAGCTTATCTATGCATTAAGCAATATCAGGTGGCAGAATTCCAAACGGTGCCATTTCAGACTACAGGTGGGAATATGACACACTCTACCTTGGACATTGTAACCAGTTTTTCATTGTACCATATACTAGTCTACTAAATATAGGGAGGTTTTCTTTTCCATAGGGGAACATTAAAAAAAAAATACAATCACCCACACAGGTGAAATTATACAATCTAGCATGTCCCTTAATGTCAGTGTGGCACAATGTTTAGAGTGCTGGGAGACCATGGTTTGAATCACCACTCAGTCGTGAAGCACTCTTTTTTTGCATTTAATCTTTATTATTTTACATATTAAGTCCCTTCACCAGAAACAGTACAAAAGGAAAAAAATATCGTATCAGATACAAAAAAAATGTAACTTATAAAATAATTTTTCCCACATGTTAAGACTTTCGTCATCCTCAGTATGGGTCCTACATTTCCTTGTTGACTGCATACTTATATCAGCCGTGAAGCTCGTAGGATGACCTTGGGTCAGTCACCATCTCTTTGCCTAAGCCTACCTCACAGGGTAGTTGTGAAGATGAAATGGGGAAGAGGAGAACCATGCACACCACCTCAAGCTCCTTGGAAGATGTAAATGTAATAAAATAATATTTTTTAGCCTATCACCACAATCCATTTTATGTACAGGAAAACTCTTAACATACTGTTTTGACTATGCATTCCTGTTTGTGTAGATCTTGCTTGCCACCCGTTCTCTCTTCACAGTGCACTGATAATAATAATAATTATTAACAACTAATGATGATGTTGTTGCATTTCAAACATTCATATCATAGCTTTATGCATCTCTTCTCTGCACTCAAATTCTCCTTCACCCCACCTGGGTGGAGCATGTACTAGTAACTCACGACATGCCTGAGCATCATTGCGCTGTGAATCACCCCACTCTCAGTTCACCCATTAGTGGAGATGTGGGGAGACTTTGCAGCTTTATGGCAGCAGATCACCCAGGTGACCATTTGCAATTTCTTTTATAATTGACTTAATTATTACATTATATCCCTCCTTTCCTCCCAAAGGAGCCCAGGGTAGCAAACACATCAGTGACAAAGTAATGCAATCAAAAATTAAACATATTTTGAACAATGATACATCTAAAAACATTTAAAACAATAAGCACCGAGGAACAGGGCACTGTTAGTAAGCGGCTGCAGGGGAATGGCTCGGGAGATGCAGGTTGAAATTTTAATCCATTCTTCCACCCAGCTTTGGCTCTGGCCCCATTCATCACTGGTATGTGGCCCCCAGAAATGCTGCCCAGAAAGAAATGTGGCCCTTGGTCTGAAAAAAAGATTCCCCACCCTCATCTTAAGGGGCATTATGTGCAGTAATGTCCTTATAAATCACTTTTTAAGCTGTGTGAAGCAATGAACAAATGGAATAGACCAAACTAGCAGAACTACGAAGTAAAGCTCAGATTAAATTCCTTTTACAACAGCCCTGTAGGGTAGTGCCATTCTGAAATAGGCGGGGGGTGGGGTGCTGAAAACATGTTAGGTTTCCTAAGGCCATGCAATGAGCTCAACTTATGGGCTCAGATAAAATTTAAGCCATGGACTCCTCACCAGTACATCGCAACAGTGAGCTGGTCCACACAGCATGCTCAGCTGTGGCTCAGCGATATCGTGTCGGCTTCCAGAGGAAAACTTGCAGCTGCTTTGTTCCTCCCCAGACCTTTGTGCTCCCATCAACCCAAAGTCCAAACCAGGAATCACAGTTAAGCTCTCTCCTTGTAGGCCTGCCACGCACCCGGAATTCCCCAGACATATCTGGGAATCGTCCGTCGGAAACAGCGTCCGGGCAGAATTTCTGAAAATGTTCAAATATGCCAGGCGTATGTTGTTGACAATTCCCCCCCCCAAAAAAGCTGAACAACTTTGCCCCCCAAAAAGCTCGACAACTTTTGTTTTGACTCTTTGGAAGTGTGGCAACCCTTGCTAACCACAAGCTATAACCAAGGTTTGATGTCGGCTCAAGAAACACCGGCTTGACCTTGGTTTAGCTCAGCATCGGTGTCGCTGAGTCAAGGTTTGGCTCAGGGTGCCTTGAAAACCAGGCCAGTCTACCCCCATTTTGCTTCATGCAATTAGAAGGAATGTTGGAAAAAGCAAAAAAATAAAAAGCAAAAAAATAAAAAATAAAAAAATAAAAAAGCACCATTTAGCATGCTTACCGCTACACACACACACACACACACACACACACACACACACACACGAGCAAACAAGCTCCTTAATCCTGCTCCTTCCTTTCCCAGCTCCTTTTCTCTGGCTGGGTTAGCATCTCCTTTTGCAAGAATCTTTTTTTCCTTCCCCCACCAGATCCATCCACCCCATGTGCAAAGTGGGAAAACATCATTAGGGAGGGAAAATAATTTAGTTTGTTAATCGGCATCCAATGGTGGGAAACAAGGGGGAGGCCAGGGAGGGAGGGAGACTTGGCGGTTGAGGCTTAGGAACGGCCAATACAAAGCCACCATTCATGATGTCCAGGGCTGGGGATTCGCATTGAATTAAACAGACACAAAGAGCAAAGGCATTTTTATCCTCCCTCCCTCTCTCTCCCTCCATGAGAATTATCATATCTCCCTGGCACTAGGAAACCTCCGGCATGAGAGAGTGGGGAGGGAGGGAGAACAAACTGTGGCCCAAGGTACAGAAGGCTTTGTTCCTGCATGGGATTTATGTCTGGGAAGCAGCATATGGTTTTGTGGCGAGCAACTGGCCATTGCGCACCCGGCTTTAATAAGAACTCTGCTAATGTGAATGAGTCCTTCTCTCTGCCCCCCCCCCGCCACCCTTTGCCCACCCGCCTCGCTCCATTCCGTGTGCCTACAAAGCACCACCACTGTCTGAAAAACAAACAAAATAACTGTTTGCATTTGAAGAGCTAGCAAAGCCAACCCCCTATACCAAAGCAAGCACAAAAACGGGGTGCAAGAAAGGGAGGGGAGAGAGGGGGAGGGGAGAGAGAGAGAGATGGACAAAGAAGAAGAGAAGGACTAGACAACGGCCATTCAGTCATGGAGATGAATCGGTCACTATGCAATACCTCAGCTGGCTACTCTTTCGGATGGCCAAAGTCCCTAGCAATGATCCACGTCTGTGTTTGCCCTGATGAATGTGTTGGCATTTGCTGCAACGAAAGCGTGAATGGTTGGGTGTGTATCCTTAAAAACGTCCATGAACTTAGGAAGGTCCCACAGGGTTGTGGCTCTCTGCATGGGTGTTCAAGGATGCACAACTGACCATGCGACACCGATGAGCTTGCTGCTGGGAAATGCCCTTTGCTCACAGCAAACACAACTGTCTGCAAAGTGAATCAGAGCATAAAGGGGCATTTCCATATCACAGCCTTCATCCGATTTTTGTTGTTGTTTAGTCGTTTAGTCATGTCCAACTCTTCGTGACTCCATGGACCAGAGCACGCCAGGCACTCCTGTCTTCCACTGCCTCCCGCAGTTTGGTCAGACTCATGTTGGTAGCTTCGAGAACACTGTCCAACCATCTTGTCCTCTGTCGTCCCCTTCTCCTTGTGCCCTCCATCTTTCCCAACATCAGGGTCTTTTCCAGGTAGTCTTCTCTTCTCACAAGGTGGCCAAAGTATTGGAGCCTCAGCTTCAGGATCTGTCCTTCTAGTGAGCACGCAGGGCTGATTTCTTTAAGAATGGATAGGTTTGATCTTCTTGCAGTCTATGGGACTCTCAAGAGTCTCCTCCAGCACCATAATTCAAAAGCATCAATTATTCGGCGATCAGCCTTCTTTATGGTCCAGCTCTCACTTCCGTACATTACTACTGGGAAAACCATAGCTTTAACTATACGGACCTTTGTCAGCAAGGTCAATTCCTCTCATGCAAGGAACCCTGCAAACTTCATTTCTGTGAGGGGGTAGGCACACTGCTGCCATCAGGGCAGGACTTTGGGGGCAGATGGCCCCCCAAAGTGGAATAACCAGAAAGGCCCCCAAAAGTAGCTGGGCTGGCTTGCCACATTTTGAAGCGAGCAAATAAAACACATTACTGTGCATGGGGAAGAAACAAACGATAACCAAGTCTAGAGTCTAAAAATGCTCTGTCTGCGTTGCTGGATAGACATCAACAATCAAATTTGAAACCCTACTCGTAGTAAAACAAGCTCTATAGAAATGCATGTTTCTGATTTAAAGTGTGCGTGTGTGTGTGTGTGTGTGTGTGTGTGTGAGAGAGAGAGAGAGAGAGAGAGAGAGAGAGTGTGTAAATATACCACCGCTTATCAGATATATTACAGTGTCTTAAGAATTTTAAATACCACCTTTATAAATGACAACGCAACATTTGATGCCGGGGGGTGAACCTACTGGCAAATCCAGTCAGTGTAGACCAGGGATAGGGAATCTGTGGCCCTTCAGATGATGTTGCTATACACCTCCCATCATCCCTGATCTTGATGGCTGGTGCTGATGGAAGTTGGAGTCCAAGAATGGCAGGAAGACCAGTGGTTCCCTACTACTGCTGCAGGGAACTTCACCTACATATGAGACATAGACTCCTAGAGTTGGAGAGGGCCTTATATGCAATTCCATCTAACTAACCCCTTGCTTGGTACAGGAAATCAAGAGCTTGCACACCTACAATGGGTGGGTGTCCACATTCTGCTTGAAGACACCCAAGGAGGGAAACCCTACAACCTCTCTATGTCATCGGTCCCATTGTCAAACTGCTTGTACAGTTAAGACAGGGGTGCTTCAGCTCAAGGGCCGCATTCCCCTCCAGGTAACCTTTCAGGGACCACATGACAGTGGTAGGTGGGGCCAGGAGAAAAACTGGGTGGAGCAACAAATGCTAATTGACCCAGCCCACACACTCACTCTATCCTTCACCCAGGCAAGCAAGAAACATTATCGAGTCCAAGGACATGCCCCCTCCAGGCAAAAACACTCAAGGAGGGTGCAAAGCAGAGCTGGTGAGGGGAGTGGCCTGGGGATAAAGGGGTGCATGGTTTGGGGAGAGTCTCAAGGGCCAGATAGAGAGTGGCCCCCAGGCCTGAGGTTCCCCATCCCTGAGTTAAGAAATGTCTCCTACCCAAATCCACATTTCTGTAACATAAGCTTGTTTGGCCTACTCCTGTGCTCCAGGGTAGCTGAAAACAAGTATTCTATGTGACAGCCCTTCACGGATTTGATGGATGCTTTTATATCCCTCCAGTCTTCTCTTCTTCAGAGTAAGCATGTTCAGTTTTTTCAGCCTTTTATCCTACGGCTTCTTTCCCGTACTCCTGACCATCTTCACTGCCCTCCTCTGAACCCATATCAGCTTGTCTGCATCCTCCTTAAAGTGCATCCCCCAGAACGGGAAACAAAGCCATTGAACTCACAACCATAAAAGAAGTAGCAGCCTCCACTTGTTAGCATTTTTAACAAAGAATGAATGAATTCATGGAGAAGAGGGTCTATCAATGACTAGACCTAGATGGTCAACTAGGCTGACCTGGTATAAGATGGCTCCTTGTATTGCATTACTGGTCTTCTTCCGACCTGATGCCCTCTGGCTGTTTTGGACTACAGCAGGGTCAAAGGTCAAGGATGATGGGAAATGTAGTCCAACATCTGGAGAGCATCTGGATGTTGACAGTTGCTATAAGCACTTAACTGGGCTTTCAGTCCTATTGAACTCATTGGGGTTTACCTCTGAATAAGCACATGTAGGTTTCACGGCAATATACCATTCAGACACACACACCCACGCCCAAAAAAATCCCTCTGCTTTATATGAACTATTTGAAAACAAAGAACGACGAGCTTAAGGGAAAGACTGTGAGAAAGATCTCAGTGCACAGGGTTAGTAAAAGTTGGGTGGAGGGGAAAGAGAGAAGGAGAAGCACTAATTAGCACTCGGCCCATCACCTCCCATTAATAGCTTGTCACTGTTTCATTGATGTAGCTGAAGGCAAGGAAGTTGAGATGTGTGATGCTTACCTGTCTCTATCTCATTAACAGAATGCAGGGTGAGAACAGACGTTTATTGCCTGCATCACAGACAGAGCATCACAGACAAAGGCGTGCCCCTCTTGCGCAGCCTAATTATTGAACTGATTTCTGAGCAGGTGTGTGCCATCGAACGCACCTCTATGTTCATGCATAGATAATATCAACAAGGGTGTGTGCCCATGTATGGAGGGATAGCCTCCTTTGGGCTCAGAAACGCCCACACCACAAAGGTCATGTGAAATTAGGATTCAGAAGGGTCTTATTTACTCCCTATCTGGAAATCAGGTTGGCAAGCTTTTAACTTGGTAGGTCAATCAACTTAAACTTAAGTTGATTTGTCAGTCAAGGGAACTTTTGTTCAGTGAGACTAAGATGCGGCATGCTTGTTTAAGTTTTAGGGCTTTTTTGGGGTCAGCTGTGTTACCATGAGGGGAAATAAAAAGAAAATAATAGCTACTACATGAAGAGGCAGGCATTGTTTGTTAAATTATTAAGTTACCCCAGTTGTCAATATATCAAAAAAGGTACATATAGAAATTTTTTAATCAGCTAAATAACAGTTGATCGATTAAAAAAACTATTTAATTCGTTTAGAGCCCTACTGGAGACTGTTGAGGGGTAAGCAGGATATCTGGATAAAAATGATTTACAAGAGGGGTGGAGAATCCAGCAACATCTCCAGGGCTCCCCCCTCCCCCCCCACCCTGATTTACTAAGTCATCATAAACACAGAAGGCTCAAGTCACCTCCTCCCCCACTTCAAAAAGCTGGATTTTTGCAGCGGCAACAACTGAAGTACTCGTGTGCCAATAAAAATCCATTGATGTCAGTACATTATAAATAACTAAGAAAAAGAGGGGGGAAGGATCTGAATATGTATTGAAATAGACACAAGGTCCAGTTTGCTACCAAAAAAAATGGTGTGTATCTTTCATCTGTAGGCATACATCAAAACACACCTTTCAGCATCTCTTAGCCAGAGATGCAAAGAGCTTTTGAAAGCAAAAACAAATCTTTGACAACTATCTGGGTGGGGAGTGGGGAGGGGGAGAGAAATATAGAACAACAGTTTAAAAAGGGATCATTTTTTAGCCTACAATGGGATTTTCTTGTCACCATATGCAAAAACAATCCCATTAATGAGAGCATGAACGTACATCAAGGAAGGGTGCCACAGTAGCTACTATAGCCTAGTGCTGGGGACCCCCAATATGGTGTCCATGGGCAACATAGCACTCTCAGATATCCCTCATGGGGCTCACCGTACTTCCTTCCCCATCACAATTTTTGAAAATTGGTTTTCTGGTCATTTGAGGAGCTATTGGAGGGAGGGATTGCCTGCTCCTTTCTCACCCACATTTTACTTGGTTTTTTGGGTGGAGGTGAAAATGGTTTGGTGGGGGTGAAAATGGTTTAGAATGGAAGCAACTTCTCAGCATCACCAGGTTTTCTTCTTGGAATGAGTACTTTATGGTTTCTTAAGGTGAAGGTAAAGGGACCCCTAACCATTAGATCCAGTCATGACCAACTCTGGGGTTGCGGCACTCATCTCGCTTTACTGGTCGAGGGAGCCGGCATACAGCTTCCGGGTCATGTGGCTAGCATGACTAAGCCGCTTCTGGCGAACCAGAGCAGCACACGGAAACGCAGCACACGGTTTCTTATCTTCCCCCAAATATGCCCCTGGTCCCACATAAGTTGGGAACCCCTGGACTAATGCACTGGGCCCTTCAAAATGGCATACAAAATCAGGTGTCTGCACCATCTTTATACAGGACCTTTATACCTATATTACTGTATGCCCCAACCACAAGAATCTGCACTGGGTAAGCCATCTGAGGACATCTCATAAGAAGCAGCCAAACTTCCCCTGAAAGGAGAAACAGAGCTGAGCTCTAAGAAGAAGAAAAATATCAGAGCTCTTTGGTCAGGTCAATGATGATATTTCAGCATCACAAGTCAGAAACTTCCCGGCATTTTTATCAGCTTGCTCTTCTATTGACCAAGAAGTTTTAAAAGACCCACTGAGTTTTTCCAAGATTAACTAAGAGATGAGTAATTGTCTAGTGAGTGTATCTTGGATTAGGAATTTACAAGGTGGTGAGGTCATTGTTAAAAACTCAGATACTGTATATAATCTAATCACCAATGGCACATTAAACCTAGGTTATTGTTGTCTTTTTTTGCGATGGGAATGATGATGATTTCATTGCTATACCACTTTATATTTTAAAGAGCAAAGCTCAAAGTGGTTTACAACACATTAAAACTTCAAATAAAGCACTCCAGAATAAAACAAACAAGAGCTTCGAGGAAAATATTTCAGATCCTCCTCTAAGTGACATTTTGCTTTCTCCAGTCACCAACCTGGCATCCAGAGATTTCCAAGTGGTCCCAATTGGGCCTGCTCCAGTCACAAAACACGCCTAGCGCCTGGCTGATTTCTAACACCGGTGAGGGTCGTGCCTGTAGTGTTCCAGGTTGGGGAGAGGAGAGACTTTGGACAGGATGTCCTTAATATGATCCACTCCTCTCCCTTCTGCTGTTGCTGCCTCTGAGCCTAATCCCCACCAGTGCTCCCAGAGAAAGGGCAGGTGTGTAAGCAAGCAGTGGCTGCTGGCTACGGTTCCTTGAACCCCCAGAGCAGGTTGCAATAGCAAGAGGAAAAACAACAGAGTAAGGGGTTCTAGAGATCAGCACTGGCTCCCTTCGAAGCCATGAGCCTTGGCTGGTGCCCAGCAAGACCTATCACCAGGTATAGGCAAACTCAGCCCTCCAGATGTTTTGGGACTACAACGCCCATCATCCCTGACCACTGGTCCTGTTTGCTAGGGATGATGGGAGTTGTAGTCCCAAAACATCTGGAGGGCTGAGTTCCCCTATACCTGACCAACACCATCTCCGTACACCTCTAAACTAAATGCAATGTACATTCATTTGGATGTGAGGCGTCTAATACAGACCTTTTTGCCACGTCTCAGTGTGGATGGCATTATATGCATTTCTATTCACATTAGAAGCCTAAAGCGAAGGAATTAACAGTTTTGTGACACACGGCATCCCATCCCCACTGCCCTGATTCCCTCCTTAAGACGGCCAAACTACAGTACAATGCTGCAACAATAGCGGAAGCCACAATTCTTAAAAGCACAATAGGACCCTCGGGGGTTAGACATGGCAACCTTTAGCTACCTAGCCTACAATGGGGATTGATAGGCCAGTCTATTCCCAATCCTTGTCAATTTCAAACATCTATATTCCTAATGCCCTCCTATCCCATTTCTGCATAAAGTCTGCAATTCTTCCCCCTATTGCCACAAAAAAACAGTATTCACATGTGTTTAAAAGCAAGTGTTTAAATAAGCATTTTATCGCAAAGTAAGCATTTCTAAAAACATCCTAAAATAAATCTTTGCAAACCATTTTGGAATGTTCCAAGCCAAGAACTGTGTCACAAAATTCAGAGGCGAAAGATCCAAAGGATAATTCCATTCCATACTTCATACAAATCCAGGAAGCCTGGATCAGGTCAGCTGCCAAAGGACTTTTCAGAGATCAAAATCCTTGAGCATCAGAGGAACAGAGCCTTACATCAACTCAGTCCATTGGTCCTCCTAGCTTAGTATTTTCTACACTGGCAGTCAGCAGTTTCGGAGGATTTTATACAGGGGTCTCTCTCAGCCCTTCCTGGAGAGGATTGAACCGGATACCTTTTGCATTCAAAGCAGATGCTTTGCCACTGATCCCAAAAACCCCTGAACTTCTACTCAGGCTTGCCCTTCCTTCAGCATCTTGTATCCACTGCTTATTCTTCCCCTTTCCTTCAACTCCCATGCCTTTCCAACATGACCAAGCATCAGGGACAATGGGAGTTGTCAGGGACAATGGGAGTCCAGCAATATCTTGAGGGCCACTGGTATCCCCATCCCTGCACTGAAGTGTGGATGACAGTTAACCATCTGTAGTCGCTAGCTGCAATTTAACAAATCGCACAACCAGTTTTGTGTACCCAATTGGGGCAAGGAGAGAGAGAGAGAGAGAGAACTTTGAACTCACACAGTACCTTCAAAAACAGTGTTTGATAAGGCATGGGAGTCTGTTCTTTTTTTAAAAAAAAAATCATCATCATCCTATTGGGTGGACCCTAAAAAAAACTTCTTTGGATGACAGTCACTGCCTTGGGCTGCACATGCATAGTCCCACATGACAATTCATTGACGAAGACCTGACATCCAAACCATCTATAGTTTACTTTCTCATTTTTTAACTGATTCACCAATGACATAAATAAACACACTACAAATCCCCAGTGTAGAAACATTTCTGAAGATCCACAAAGGGGAGGGTCTGTCTTCAGAGAGGAAAGGCAAAAATTGTAATTTAAGATACAAAAATGCCAATGCTTTTTTCTTAAAGAAGGGATAGCCATTGCTTACATATGATATTTTATTTTTCATTGAATCTTAGAATTCAAAGCATTCCCTATTGCAGTGTTGCCACGAAGCCTATTGTCAGAAGAAAACACAGGTGTTTTACCTTCACAGGAAAACTATCTGCCAGGTTTCGATGTAAAATGGAAGGGGAAATGTGAAATATCTATTTCATCAAATCTGATCTAAGAAGCAGGCGGTCAATGTGTGGGCAGACTCACCAGCGGCAGGCTTTCAAGAAACCTGAGCCACAGAGCCTGTGCTTTCACGTCAGCCTCGACGAGTGAGAAGTAGAAACTTTGATCTGTAATTACAGCATTGGCTGATTAATCACATTGATTAAGCAGCCCAAACTTGCAGCCCTGATTGTATATAACCATATACACACCGTGCATTTCACAATTTGGTGCCTATTCACATTCCCTTGCAAATGTTGATAATCACAGATGAATTTTGAGAATGCCCAGAAGTAAGATGTATAACCCTGCTTGTCAGATATACACAAGTCAACACTAACATTCTGCAATCACATTTACTGTAGGTGCCTTTTGACATTCAGTTATGTATATCTGAGTTTTAGAAAATTTGCAAAATTAATCTGAAAACGTTGGTATTCACCAACTTTGAGCATTCATGACAACATATTAATTTAAAGTGTCTGTGCAATATATATATATATTTATACACATGCACACTTCCTCATTTTACATTCAAACCAATGCTTCAAGATTGGCTTCAGAACTCCAGCTTCTTGGCCTATGATTAGCAAAGATCCAACTGGTAGGTCCCAGGGATAGGAACTTCTCAGTGGTGGCACCACAGTTGTGGAAATCTCTCCCTGGGAAGATCCAGCAATCCCCTTCCCTACCATCTTTAGATGGCATTTGAATATGTTTTTTATTCCTGAAGGTGTTTAGATAGATAACAAAAGGCCGATCTAGATTAGTGATTTATCGCAGGTGCAGCATGTTATTGACACAATAATGGTGTGTTATTAGTGGTGCATTTATTCTGCTTTATTAGTTGTTAGCTATTCTGCAATGCTTCCCCATTGCCAACACATTATTGCTCTCCAGAGGGACCACAGCGCAACAAAAGCAGGACAAGCAAAACTAAAAACTCCAAACAAGTTATGCAGTTTCAGCAAGAAATGACAAAGTATGCACTGAAACAACATGGTCACCCCAAAACTTTTGTGGGCACAAACTGCTTTGAAAGCAGTATTGCATATGGCCACATTGACAGGAGTCTGAGTGCAAATCATCATGAATGCACAATAAAAAGGACGTCTGGAGGGCCCTCTGAGCAGCACAATCGGTGCTCTGCTGGGTGGTTTTTTTAAATAAAAAAACGGTGTGTATTTTTAGTGCATTATTTAATTTTTAATACAGTATATTATTGTTGCCATGTTTCTTGTAATGCTAAGCTGCTTTACAAAATTAGTTTGAACAGCAGGGTGTAAACAAATCATGCAAAAGAGAGCTTCGTCTGAGAAATGACTCAGAGACAAAGGGGGCCCAGAATCTCTCACCACACAAGCTAAATCACACCTGCACGTCTGTGAGCCACTATCCTTTGGGTAAGGAAAGTTTAAAATGTTTCACTGTACTCTTCTGTACATGTTCAAACTTTTGCAGGAAACATCAAGAAAGAAACCTACCTCTCATGAACAATACATGAAGCTTCATAGCAAGCCAGACCATCAGTCAGTTTAGCACAGGGCGGGAATCTTTCATCTGTCTTTATTGTATGCAATAAGCCACCCTCTTTTTCCTGTCCGGTTTTCAATCAATTCCCCAGTTACAAAAGTCTAAATGGAGTACACATCCCAGTGCAGATACATTTCTGATAGGAAGGGGGACTGTCTTTCTGGATGTGAGATATAAACTTCCTATTTCACATAGCTCAGCACTGTGTATCTTGGAAGCAGCTATCCAAGGTTCTGTCACCAGAGATTATTTCAATTTATAATACTAGGGACTGAACCCAGGATTTTTCTAACATGAAGACACAGCATGTGCTCTGCCACTGAGTTATGGGACTTCTTTCTCAGTTTCGCTTGAGGAAATTCCAAAGAGGAGAGTAACCACGCTAATCCCAAGGCAGAAGCTTCACCTTGCAATGAGACCCACACATCAGAATGGAAATTCATAACAAGAGCTACCAATGGCCTTCTGCAGATTCCTATGAAGGCATACACATGCAAGAATGGATCCCTGGGCTCTTTGCAAAGCTTTAATCAGGGGGTTAGTTCTTAATACAGATAAGAAAAACTAGATAGTACAACAACCCTTTAAAAGCATAATCAACAAGAAGATAACGTTCATGCCAGAGAGTTGTATCCAATACTGGTCCTACTCATAGCTGGTCCATTAGTGGACATGATTTAGTTCCCTTAACGTCAATGGGTCGGCTCCAAGTAGAACTTAGTTTGATAAAAAGGTAAAGGGACCCTTGACCATTAGGTCCAGTCGTGTCCGACTCTGGGGTGGCATCTTGCTTTATTGGCCGAGAGCTGGCGTACAGCTTCCGGGTCATGTGGCCAGCATGACAAAGCCGCTTCTGGCAAACCAGAGCAGCGCACGGAAACGCCGTTTACCTTCCCGCCAGAGCGGTTCCCATTTATCTACTTGCACTTTGACGTGCTTTCGAACTGCTAGGTGGGCAGGAGCTGGGACCGAGCAACGGGAGCTCACCCCGTCGCAGGGATTCAAACCGCCGACCTTCTGATCAGCAAGCCCTCGGCTCTGTGGTTTTAACCCACAGCGCCACCTTAATTTGATACAACCCATCAATATCCAGTTACCATCACTTCAGCTCAATAAAGTTTATTGCTATTACGCCTCAGAAGTAAAGTGAAAAATGAATCAAGTCATAATAAACTACTTGTATATTTTTCTTATCATGTCACCAGAGTGCATCAACATGAAAATTTCATGTGGGCACAAAATGAGCAACGGCCTACTTCACTCACTTCCAAAAGATGGTACTGCCCAGTTCTCCCCCCCCCCCAGAAAAATAGGTGCAATGGCAATGGCACTCACCTGAGAGGTGCAAGAACCTGAGGTCCAGTGAGTTCCAGCTGAAAAAGAGCCCTGGTACCACCTACATCAAAGATGCCCTGCATCAGGGGTTGCAAGATTTACATTTCAAGGTGACTGGAATCTCACATTTTAAAAATTCATACAGGAGAGAAACCATAAAAAGCTGGTCTAGAGTGGGTGATGACCACTGTTTCCAGGGACTGTTCACATTGTGAGACTTTTGTGGGTGGGCTGAGTTTGTTTGGGCCCGGAGAGAGAGCGCAGAGGCTGAGAGGAAGGGTGTATCAAAAGGAATCAATATTGATTTATACATATATATTAGTAACTGTGTATTAATGTAACATTTTTATAGGTAACTGTCTGTTTTTGCAATATTTTGTTTTTTAAGTTGTCTACTGTTGCTTCGGTTTTTTGTATACCACTTAGAGATATTTTCATATATTATGCAGTATAGAAATTTAATAATAATAATAACAGCCGCAGCAGCAGCAGAATGGGTATTGGGGAGTGGCATGATTTGGTGGACACCTGGAATGAAAACATATTGGGTTCTAGAGTGGAAACACTGGTTTTTGCCCAGGTGAACTACATCTCTACAGTGAGGCTCAGTTGTGAACCAAGGAGGCTTCTGCCACCAACTCACAAGCTAGCAACTTTCATCCTCAGGCTCCTCATTGAACAAATTAAAATGGGACAAGTGGAGGTTTGCAGCTCAGTGGCCGAGCAACTGCTCTGCATGCAGAAGGCATCTGAGAAAGGCATCCTGCCTGAAATCTTGGAGAGCCACTGCCGCTCAGTTTAGAGCAGGCATGTCCAACAGGTAGATCTTGATCTACCGGTAGATCATCGGATGTCTGCGGCAGATCAATCGTAGATCATTGGCTCCCCCCAAAGAAGCTGAACAACTGTGGCTCCCCTAAAAAAAGCTCAACATTTTACCTCCTCCCTGGAAAAACTCAACAACTTTGACCCAAACCACTCCAAAATGGGCCTTCTTCCTACCTAAAAAAAAGCTCAACAACTTTGACCTGAACCCCAAAAAGGGGGTAGATCACTGCCAGTTTTGTGAGTAGATCGCTGTCTCTTGGGAGTTGGCCACCCCTGGTTTAGAGGAACACTGAGTAGTTGGACCAACGGCCTAACTCAGTATAAAGCTACTCCCTACGTTCCTAACAATAGTGACCCAGCGTACAGAGCTATTCTGAGGATTACTCAGATAATGCAAGTGAAGTACCTTGGACAAATTAAAACGCGCATGTGAACAGACCCCTTAGCTAGCACAGTAATAATAATGGTACTTAGCATTTATATGAGGCTTAAGATTCTATATCCTCATCTAAAATGCTAAGTGCCATTATTATTATTATTATTATTATTTTTATTATTATTATTACACAGCTAACTAAGGGGTCTGTTCACAACCAGGAAGCACAAGGCGACGCACAAGCTCCAGAGTGCTGCTTATAAAAAGAAAAGAAAAAAGGCATAGCAAATCACACTTGTGGCAAGCAAGCATCCAAATCCACAGAGAATGCAAGTCTTCCTAAAGCAATTGGAGCGCCTAGTTGCAAGAATCCGTGCTCAAGATTCAGCATTGGGCAGTTCATCATATGCATAGGTGGGTGTTGGCTCCTGAGCTCTTCTCCCCCCCCCCCCCGCCCAACAGCCTCCGCAAACTACCTGAACTAAAGCAAAATGAGAGCAGCTAGCCAATAAGAGCCAGTCTGCACATTCTATGGATTTATAAGGAGTGAAGCTTTTCCTGGACTGTACCACTTCAGGCTCCAGGTGGGCAACTGTGTTCGTGAGCACTCTCCTACGGCGAAAGGGGTTCTATATACACTGCACTACATATCAAAAACAAGCACAATACAGAGAAGGAATAGGGCTAGCCTTTTCCTGTGACTTAGCTGGTTTGTGTATGCTTTGTTGAAGTGGGGAATATTTTTTTTTTAAAAAGTGATTTCCCCACCCACTCCCAAACAACTCTCATTGTCCAGTCCAGGGGAAAAAAAGCATTCCTGCTTGTTTCTGATACATGTACAAGCTGGTTCTCAAAGGAAGAAGAAATCACAATACACAGCATATTAATAATGAGAGGCAGGCAGGCAGACCGACAGGCAGACCAGTGCACACAGGAAGCAATTACATCAGGGATAATTATGCAAAGAACAAGCAATTGCCGTGGGATTTTATTGCAAAGCTGTCGTCCGATGTAGCTAGTGATTAGGGACTAGCGCCTTGGAGATTCCAAATCTACCCTTGGCCACAAAGCTCACTGCTACCACCTCTCAGCAAAGCCTACCTCGCAAGGTTGGTGTGAGAACAATCGGCAGGGGGAAGAGGTAGAACCACGTATGTTGCATCAATCTCCTTGGAAGAAGGACAGGATAGACATTTAATAGATGAGTGAATAAATTTCTTTGCCAGCAAAAAAAAAAAAAAAGGTTTCAATTCACCCTATATGGTGCTCCTGTCTTTCCATTCTCCATCTCTAAGCTGCCACCAACCCCTGCGAGCCTTGTTAGCACCCTCCTCCATCCTCCACTTGCTTGGAGAACAGCGTGGGAAAGCTGCCCATGGGCTTTTCACAAATCCAGTAGCCCCTTGAACCAAAACCAATTAGAATGGCCCAAGGTCCTGCCATTGAAGGCTGGGCCTTCTTTTCAAATGGCTGCCATCTCAATGGTTTCAAGGAGCCTGGATGTGAATGTGCAGGGTCCACTTAAGAGTGGTGCTCAAGGCAGGGCCAAGGTGAATGGAACGTCTCTCTTCTATAGGAACAGCGGCTCCTGTTTCTAAGAGACCAACTGACCAAGACTTTGTCGAAAATCTCTCCCCTCTCCCCCCTCCTGCTCTCTGAGCTGTCGAGGCTCACTTGCCCCTAACTAAGCCAAAAGCAAGGCAATCAATATAGCCATCAACTATAACAATTGTGATTTCTGCTGAAGAGAAAGGAAGCCATTGAAGATCAGGTGAGATCAACTGACACGCAAATTTGTCAGGGTCGGCAGGGTTTTCCCCTTCTACCGGGGGGGGGGGGGGCGCAATACATTCTACAGGCACACAAACACGGACGTGTAATTCAGTTTGATCACAATGAAGCGGGGGGGTGGGTGGAGAGAGAAAGTCATGTTCAAAGTAGAAATGCCAATTAAGGATTTGGGGGGTGGGGGGCAAATCCATCCAGATTTTAACATTTTAACACAAACCTACCCTGTTAGCACATCGTGGACCAACACGCAATCAACTGAACCAGAACTATCGTTCAGATTCTTATTTTACTTAATTTAGTTTTTACCCAACCCTTCCTCCCAATGGAGACCAGGGCAGCAATTCGCACATCTCCGAATGTTGTGGTGTGCTTCTCTAACCAGAAAAATGCATTAAGATACTTATATTAAGGGATAGTGTGCCCCAAAAAAGTGTGTAACAGTGAAAACGTATCAAAATGCATTATAGTAGGATAAATGGCTTGCAAAAATGCATACATTAAGACGAAATGGCATGCCAAAAAAATGTGGATATTAGGAGAAACGTGCATGAGAATGCATACAAATTTTCATGCAGACTTAAAAAACATACTGCTAAGGAAATAGAGTGAACTGGACTTAAAGACTGGAAAAATGAGAAACTCACATAACCGACAGATTTATCCATCCCTACAGCCAACTGATTATTATTTTTTTAAAAAAAAAAAAAATGAGTGTAGTGTAACTATACAACCTTCTTATTTCACCCTTTCTTAAAGAGCAAATATATAGTCCTTCTCTGTTTTACCGCTATAACAACCCTCAGAGGTAGGTTAGGCAGAGAGAAAACAACCAACTCAAGATCCAGCCCCACCTATGTTTGGAAATATCTGTCCATTTTGATTTTCTCAATTTCTCTATATCTTTCCCAATCTTAAATTCAGTTCTCCACATTTTGCAGCAATTTGCCATTATTATTATTAAAAAATAATCTTAATAAAAAAATCATCTGCATTTGGGTTTGAATTTCTCCTAACAAACTTGCTACAAAATAGCTATGAGATGAACTGTACACCAGAAAATCCAGTTTTTTAGACTCACCTCTGCTACAAAATGTACAAGGTTAGTCTTTTAAAAGCTCCTATTTCTTAGCCTCACCCCTCTACTGCAGTGAGGGCAGATGTGGTGGCAATACTGACACATTACATATAATACAATTTTTGTGCACTCAATACAATTTACTAATTAAATATATATTTATTTATGCACTTAAATATTTTGTGCATGCGTGCATAATGTGTGATAATGATATATACCACACATACATGCACTTCGAAAAACCATGTTGGCAGCTTGTTTGATCAGAAAGCAGTAAATGAACCCTCTGAGCTAACAAAACAGCTGATCTGATCAACTTTGCAGAGGTGTTGCAAAGATTATGAAGCTCAGGTGAGGTGCTTTGAACACTCAGTAAGTGCTATATAAATTTCATTGGAGTTGACCAAACATCTGCCATTCAGCTGGCTACAACCAAATAACTACTTAAATAAATTTGTACTTTGTTAAATTTGCAAATCTCAAACATTCACTTTTGACACACTGAAAAAACAAAAAACAAAAGAAATTGTCATGCACTGTTAGAAAGAAAAACAACCAAATGTGAAGAACCAAATGTGAAGGCCTGATCTTACAACCCCACAGATTAAAATTTGGTCCCTTGCCAACAAGACAAAAGCTCTCAACTACATGTACCACCAAGTGATGCTCTACATGTGCAGATCTAACACTGTGTTTTCAAATTGTATCACCTCTAACACAATATTATCCAGCGGGGGAAACTTAAACATTTTGCTGCAGGTCTTCAAGTAACAAGTTCATGAGACAAAAGGAAAAATGGTTTAGGAGGGAGAGAGAAATAAGAAACCCAGGTACAAGGTCACAACAGAAAAGGAAAATGGTTTGGGAGGGAGGGAGAAAGAAATGAGCAGGTTCAGGTACAAGTTCTTAGTTTAAAGTTTTCCTAAAGCCAAGCTGCGGGGGGAAATTTCAAGGAAAGTGGGAGGCAAAAGTTCCTGATCTTAGCTGTGCTGATGGACTGGGCCTGCATGCCTTCTCTTCAGTTTTTTTCTACAGCCTAACGTAATAGTTAGAGGGACACGGGTGGTGCTGTTGAGCCTAGAGCTTGCCAATCGGAAAGTTGGCAGTTCGAATCCCCGCGACAGGGTGAGCTCCCATTGTTTGGTCCCAGCTCCTGCCAACCTACAGTTCGAAAGCACGTCAAAGTGCAAGTACCGGTAGATAAATAGGTACAGCTCCAGCGGGAAGCTTCACAGCAATGAATATGCAGAGTAGTTACTTCGCATCACTTATGGCAGGGGTGGGGAATCTCTGGCTCAGAGGTTGAATGTGGCCCTCCAGGCCTCTCTATTTGGCCCTTAGAACCCTCCCTAGCCACACCCCCTCTGCCCAGGCCACACCCCTCACTGCCTCTGGTTTCCAGCCTACTTGAGTCGTTTGCGACTGGACCTAAAGGTCAGGGGTACCTTTACCTTTAACGTAATAGTTGCTGCCAAGTGATAGTATCACTTTTGTGTATGTTGCCCCCCTGACACACACAAACCGTCTCTCTAGCCAAATACGCCCAGCTGCCACACTTGTCAGTGGCACTTGATAGGCATGCAGTTCACATGCAACGAAATTCAGCATCCGCACCAGCTGTTCTCATATCCTTTCCAGTGCTTCAGCTCAGCGGCAGAACATCTGCCTTGCATGCAGAATGTTCTAGGCTCAACCCTGAGCATCTCCAGATAGGGTTGGGAGAGAACATAATCTGAGGGAGCTGCTGCCAATCCACTGAGGTAGATGGACCAATGGTCTTTCAGCAAGGAGAACCTTGAGCTCCTTGGAGGAAACGCGAGATCTAAATGTAACACACACACAAACATGGTCTTGTCGACGGAAACACAACGCTACTTGGGCAAAGCAATGTCACAGACACTTGTAAACAAAATCACCTCAAAAGGCAAGGAGGGGGCAAGGCAAGGGGGGTTGAAGACAGCAAGAGAAAAGTGGGAGGTAAAGGTTGTATAATCTAAAGGGGAAGGCAAGGTGAATTAATGAAGCTAAGAAATGTTCCTCTGCTCTATGGTGGGCTCGCCTTCACCAGAGGCTTTTAAACAGAGGTAGGGTGGCCATCGGGGACCCAGGTGGCGCTGTGGGTTAAACCACAGAGCCTAGGGCTTGCTGATCAGAAGGTCGGCGGTTCGAATCCCTGCAACAGGGTGAGCTCCTGTTGCTCGGTCCCAGCTCCTGCCCACCTAGCAGTTCGAAAGCACGTCAAAGTGCAAGTAGATAAATAGGAACCGCTCTGGCGGGAAGGTAAACGGCATTTCTGCGCGCTGCTCTGGTTCGCCAGAAGTGGCTTAGTCATGCTGGCCACATGACCCGGAAGCTGTACGCCAGCTCTCGGCCAATAAAGCGAGATGAGCGCCGCAACCCCAGAGTCAGACACGACTGGACCTAATGGTCAGGGGTCCCTTTACCTTTACCTAGGGTGGCCATCAGTCTGGGATGCTTCAGTCGAAATTCCTGTATTGTAGAGGGTTGGACTAAATGGCACCTGGGGTCCATTCCAGCTCTACAATTCTATGAAGTGGGAAAGATGTCATGCACATGAGTATTTTATTTGGTGGCATTATATATGCTCATTTTGAGGCCACGAGTGACCCAGGGGCCAAATGCCTCTCTGTCTGGCCCTTGAGACTCTCCCCCAGGCCGCACCTCATCACTGGCCCTGCTTTCGAATGCCGGGAAAGTGTCCTTGAACTCTGACCATGCCTCTTGCTTGTCCGAATGGAGACAGCAGTGTGTGTGTAGAAACTGGACTACTGTACAAAAGTGGACATCGCACATGTAGCTCCTCCCACTTTTGCCTCTGGCCCCTAGCACCGCTAGAAAGAGACCCTCAGGGCCAGGAAAACGTTCCCCACCTCTGTTCTAGGGCAATTTCAAAGTGCAAGAATATTCAGGGCAGCTCAAGTTGCAGCTCTGAAAGCCATGACGCCGCTTTCAATGGGGCTTAAGCATAGAAAGGCGACTGGGTGCTGTCCAACACGTACACAAGGACTCTACGGACATTTTATTTATATATAGATTTTTTAAAAGTAAGATCCTCACTGCATGACATTATTAAACAAAAAGTGGTCCCTCCCAATGCCTTTTCGTTGGCCTTTGCATCACACTCCGGGGCTGTGTCCAGAATGCTATTCCACATGGTTTGGAAAGAACAAAAACTGGTTGCTTGAATGGCACCTTCGTTTTCATTTCCCTACAGCATGAGGAAAGAAATAATTCATTCTCGTCTTCCCAAGACTATGTGCTACAGCTGAGCTCCATTTCTGGAAAATCCACACCTTTTCATTCTGGCAACGCATGTGGGACCCCGACAAATCACAGAATTGCTGCTGTAATTTTGGATTAGTAACGCTTCCTTAAATGATAGTCTAATTCCAGGACTTTATGCTTTCAAGCATTCAAACTCACAGAGCCTTTTTTCCTGGGAGGGTTCCTGTGGAATTAGCACCATTGCTAAAAAAAAATCCAGTCTTTTTTTTATTTTTTTTTAAAGTGTGCATATAATGACTTCTCATTAGAACAAACAAAACTAAACTCCTTACAAGTTTTTCCTTTGTGTTGGTGAGTCTACGATTTAACACAGTAACATTCTCAAATTCGGGAATTATTAACTGTTTTCATCCTGAGGGCCACATTCCCTTCTAGACAGCATTCCAGGGGCCACGTAGCAGCGCTGCACAGGGCCAGAAACAAAAGTGGACAGACAATGACTGTAAATTTTGCCTTTGTCCAGTTTCTAAACACATCTTACTCTGGAAACCAAGCCAGATGGGCAGGTATAAATAATAATAATATATTATTACCTCGTACCTACAGGACCGCCTCTCCCATTATGCCCTGCAAAGGACCTTAAGGTCTACAAATAATAATCTGCTGGAGATCCCGAGCCACAAGGCTGCCAGACTAGTATCAACCAGGGCCAGGGCTTTTTCAGTTCTGGCCCCAACCTGGTGGAACACTCTGTCACAAGAGACTAGGGCCCTGCGGGATTTGACATCTTTCCGCAGGGCCTGCAAGACAGAGTTGTTCCACCTGGCCTTCGGGTCGGACTCTTAAGTTTGATGGTTTCCTCCCCTTGGTTTGGTAATGGGCGCCAAATGAATCGGCATTTTAAACTGGTTTTAACTTATTTTAACTAATTGCTTTTTGTATTCTATTGTGATTTTTATTGTTGTTAGCCGCCCTGAGCCCGGTCTTGACTGGGGAGGGCGGGGTATAAATAAAATTTATTATTATTATTATCATCATCATCATCATTATTATATCCCTACATCCAGAGAAGCAGCTCATTCCAGCCTTGCAAAAGCACTCAAGGAGAATATGCAGCAGGCTCATAGAGGGTGTGAATGGGGAGGGGGCGTGCCCTTGAGAGAGTCCCAAGGGCCAGATAGAGAGATCTGAAGGGCCATATTCAGCCTCCAGACCTGAAGCTCCACCTTCCCACACATTTTGCATGTTATTTGTGTGGCTGGTTCCTTACACTCAGTTGTCTATAGCCAGCTGCAAACCTATGGCCTGATCCTCAACCCCAGGCAGACAAATTATTTAAGCAGATTTGCAGAGCATTTCTATGCATGTATACTCAGAAGTGCATCCCACTAGGTTAAATTAGACTTTTTCCCAAGTAAGGATGCCTAAGATTGCAGCCATGACTTCATGGACTCAACGGGATAAAATTAATTTAGGTCCTAGTATATCACAGAATTGTAGAGTTGGAAGGGATCCCAACGGTCATCTAGTCCAACCCTCTGCAATGCAGGAATCTGAACATGCAGTGCCCCATCCAATTTGAAACCATACCAGACCCTGCTTAGCTTTGCAAATGCACTAGCAGTTTTATTGCTGCACAAGATCGTGGAACATGCTCTTGGTGGGCAATTAAGATGATTATTATCTTCTTTCTTATGCACTCATAAAATCCCAGGGCAGCTAACAATTCTTCTCCCGTTATGTCCCAAAGGCCTGATGGAACATGTTAGGCCTTAAGGTGTTACCTGACCTAAAATAATGTGTGGGACAGCCTGATGTAAACAAGGACGGTGTTCCAGAATTGGGGTGCCACCACTAAAAATGCTCTACTTCATACAGTGGTCCCCCAGGCCATATTCACTAGGAGAACTACTAGCAGGGTCTCCTTTGAGGATCTTAAAAATCTAGGTTGGTTGGTACTGGGTAAAGTACGATGCATTTCAGCAACTATGGGAGCCATAACAGATAAAATGGAAATTTGAAAAGAAGGGGAAACATCGTAGTTCTCCAGCATCTTCATAAGATCATCAGAAGAGCCAGCTGGATCAGGCCAATGGCCTATCGCGTCCAGAATCCCATTCTCACAGTGGGCAGTCAGATGCCTGTGAGAAACCCATAAGCAGGATTTGAATGCAAGAACACTCCCCGCTCCTTTAGCTTCTTCCATCTTTCTCTATTGGGAACATGTTGGTTAAAGAGCTAAATGAAACTATTTGCTCTTCTTATTCCCCTCTTTCAGTTGTGAATTGCCTTAGTCTTCTCCTTATCTCTTTAAAAGACAGATAAGTCGCAGTACATGGTCTTAAGATGCAATAACATTGCTGAAAGCTAAGCAGGTCTGGGTCTGGGATGTATTTGGAGGAGAGACTGCCCAGGAGCCCCATTCATACCAGCTTGAGTTCCATCATAGAAAAAAGGTGGGATCCAAATACAAAAGTACTGTTGTGAAGCGTCATATAAATGGATGTGCTCTAAAAATGAACAAAAGGCCTTTATTTGGATACGGGCCTGCTAGCTTGTTGTGACTTTTCACCTGCAAAACAACTTGGAAGGTAAATAGGAGGCTGCATCAGGTTGGGCCATTAGTCAATACTGTCTTTCTATACTATCTACACTGACAGAGCAAAGGCCCTCCTGGATTTCAGACAGCGGACATTCCCAGCCCCATTTGGAGATGCCAAGGATTAAATCTGGGGTGTCCTGCACACACAGCACATGTGCCACCACTGATCTACAGTCCTTCTCTAGATGTTCTTCAGAGTAAGCAAAGATTTTGGCCTCAGGTTGACCCACATCAAGAACAAATATTTGAAACCAAGCAGATGGATTTTGAACTTCTGCCAAACATAGGCCACATCTCCCTTCTTCAGCATCAACTTTATCCACAAAAGACTAGCAGTTGGATGTCAACCGGATCCATTGGAAAGCATTACAAAGAAAGCTGTTTTATAATCAGGCCATTGGCCCATCTACCTCTTTATTGCAGCTCTCCAGGGTTTCAGACAGGGGACATTCCCAGCCCCACCTAGAGATGCCAGGGATTGAACCTGAGACCTTCTGCATGCAAAGGAGATGTAGCTCTACCACTTAAGGACAGCTGCCTTATTACACGTGCCCGTCATCTCCTAATGGAGTCAGCAAACTTTTTCAGCAGGGGGCTGGTCCACTGTCTCTCAGACCTTGTGGGGGGCCGGACTATATTTTCGGGGGGAAATGAACCAATTCCTATGCCCCACAAATACCCCAGGGATGCATTTTAAATAAAAGCACACTTTCTACTCATGTAAAAACATGCTGATTCCCGGACTGTCCGCAGGCTGAATTTAGAAGGCGATTGGGCTGGATCCAGCCCTTGGGCCTTAGTTTGCCTACCCATGTATCTTTCAGGCATCAAGTGATGAACCTGAAGGTGCTCAGTAGTCTTAAAAAATGCATCAACGTAAATACTGCCTGGTGCATCAAAGAAAAGAAATTTGAAACTATCAACTCCTTAAATGTTTAATAAATAGTAAGGTGTATATTTTTAATAGATCAGAATACTGGAAGTAAATACACCCATCAAAAAAAAACAATAGGCACTACTGACTGATAGTCCAGAATAGTCAGAGAAAGAGCTCAAAAATGAACAGTTATTATAAATTAAGAAACAGAACTTTAAAAAAAGACTCCTGCACACCCAACATCCAGTCAAATTCCTGTGAAATTACTTGTGTTAAAACCCATGATGCTATAACTCAAATACAGTGACATTGACAATCAGATTCAACAGATCTATTACCGAATCAGATCTACACTAAATTATGGCCAATCTTTTTGTTGCATGAATTCCAAAAGCAGCCACTCATTCAAAGAGTAGATTCCAAGAACTATCTTTCTATGCATTAAGTCAAGTTACCACCCAAGGTTATCTTGTTGGGTAGTACCTATCCAAATCTCATTCAAAAAAAATCGCCAATGTGAATCCAATCAAGATCTTGAAGAATAACACAGAATATTTTAGAACAATACTTCCTGAAAATATTTTCTGCGCAAGAAATGAAGCTGTTAAAAAAGGCCCAATCCAACCAAAATGAAGCACTACCATTCCATTCTTCTAAGTTTCATATGTTTCAGTGGGAGACTTAAACTGCATCCTAAATATGTTTAGCAGAGAGTAGGAATGGATGGAGCTGTCTGTTTCAAGCCAATTTTATGTGTGTTGATTCGTAAGTTTGCCCTATCCCCTTTTTGCATTAAAAAAAAATATTCCGCATTAAAAATAGTTTTAAAATGGTAATTCAATATGCATTTCAATATACACCTATAAGTATTTTATCCAAAATACCCCTGTGTTGATACATTTTGCTACATTTGAGCCAGGAAATGTATCACAAAATTCAGAGAAGCACAGAATCCAAGAGATAATTAACATTCCAATTCGTACATTCATATTATTATGCATCAGAATTCACAGAAAATCAAATTCCTCACCCACCTCTACTTAAGAGCAAGTACCACTGAACTTTGTGGTTATTGCTTTCAAGTTTTTTTTTAAAAGCCACATAGGATGTACTGTCAGGAACAAGGTTTAACTCCTTCCTGTTCTGTTCAATTGAACGTACAGCATGATCTTAAAAATGATAATCAGAAGCAAGCCCCACGGAGTTCAGCTGGAACGACTCAGTAGTAATTCAGACCATTTAAAAGTTAAGCACTTTTAAGAAAGCTGGAGCAGAGTTCCATTCCTCCCCCTGCATTTACTTTGGGCTCTATACTGACAGGGGGAAAAGTACAAGATTGCAACCATTAGCGAAACCCACTCAGATTTCCTATAAATGGCAGGCTACTTTTGGTAAAAACCTACTTTTTTGCCCCCATCAAGATTCTTCTCCAGCAGCATAGCAATGGAGAGAAAATGCCTGACTCTTTAAGAAGATGGGTACACCTACAGCCACAGCAAAATGTACTAAAGTATCCAATGTGCACAACTGTCTACATCTGCAATAATATTCTAGACTTAGAATGACCCAAGCACACCTTTGTAGGTATGCTTATAGTGCCTTTGTTTCTCTTTGAGTTCTATGGATACAATAAAACCACCTTTATTCAAGCAGTTTTGCAAGGTCGTGCTAAACATTAAAGGGAACACTAAGTGCACAGGGGGTTTTTCTGCACCGACTGCAAAGAATTAGACACAGGTTGTATTATCAGGCAAACTTACTTGGGAGTAAATTACACTGAACCAAGGGAGACGTACTTCTGAGTAAACATGCACACGCTGGGGATGCAAGCGTGATATGAACATTGAAAAGTTACAGATAAGCAAATCCTTATACAGTGGTACGACCCTCTCCAATTCCACTTTCCTGGTCAAATTCAACATGCCCCCAATTTATTCCTAAAGTGACCAATTACAAGCATGGTGTGTAATTTAGCTTATTTGGGTGGCTTTAAGAAAAAGAACTAAACCATTTCATCACAGACAGACCAACTGACAACTGTTAGGTAAAGGGGCTGATTATTATTATGATCCAGCCCTGAAGAACTAATGTGGTGATAAACTCAGTGTTGTCTACTGTACTTGCGGGAGCTTTCCAGGGTTCTAGCTAGAAGACTTTCACAGCTCTATTAGGGAGATCCAGAAGAACTACCAGTAAGCTGGCAACCTGGAAACATGTGTGCTATCATTAAGCCTTTCCACCATCACTCTCATGCCTAACTTGTGAATGTCCTCATGGCATAAAGCTGCTTTCTGCAAGGAACTGAATACTGCATGAGATGGATCAAATGAATGTTTAATTTCTTCCATAATCACACATTCCTATAAGCCTATGCCTTACATGTCTAGGCAGCTTGGTTCCTGCTCTCTAACACACTTCACAAACATAGATGTGTTAGATTTCGTGGTTATTCGGTTTTGGGGAGGGGGGAAATCACTCTGTACATGCTCATTGGAACCATATTACATCTTTACTGTGGGAAGGAAAGTAAGAGCAAGGGAGGCAGGCAAAAGCTAGATCACGGCCTGCTGCAATGTGACTACCATGCCCCCATCCCATTCCACACCACAAGTCACAGGTCTAGATTTACATTTTGTTTTAGTATTTTAAAGTGTTAAACTGCCTTGGGTGCCTTTGCAGAAAGGGGAGATTAGATAGATAGATTAGATAGATAGATAGATAGATGCAATAAATAATAATAATAATAATAATAAATTTTTATTTGTACCCCGCCCTCCCCAGCCGAAACCGGGCTCAGGGCGGCTAACAACAGTAAAAATCACAATAGAATAAAAACCAATTAGGTTAAAATAGGTTAGGTTAAATAAACAAATTATGCAGGTTGTGTCATTTGCATATTATATTTGACTAGGTTGTGTTTTTTTCTTTTAAACTGGGTAACCTGCTCTGAGACCTTCAACCGAAAGGTGAGTAATTAACACACCTACTTAATTAAATTAATTGATTAGTAATACTAAGCAATGTATCATACCCTCAGTGAGGGGGGGGAATGGGGAGAGCTCTATTCCCTGAACCTTTCTAAACATTGTTGATGTTTTTTTGTTGGTGGTTGTGGTGGGGAGGAATGACTGTCAACAACATCCACCAACTAGGGAGTCAGCTCCTGAAAGAATTATAGTGATCTTTTGTGAATTGTTTTCCATGGTTTAAGGTTGGGAGGAGGGGGGGGGGGGAGAGATTTGCTTCCAACCAAATCAGGCAAAAAGCACTTATTTGCCTCAAATTGGCGGCTAAAATGTGCCAGGAGTGAGAGACTAGGCCGAGCTAGCGCTGTGCTTTGCGTTGCCATGGGAACGGAATGCAGATTTCCCCAATTGCTTTTTTATTTGCTAGACATTGTAATACATATTATGTTTCAACTCTGGGGTTTGCAGTGGAGGTAAAGAATCCTTTATGAATGTTAACCATTCAGGCAACTTGGAGGAGGAGGGGAGGTGGTGGTGGTGAGAGTGGGAATGGGGGGGGGGTGTCGGGCGAGAGAGAGAGAGACAGAAAAGTCTCAGCAGTTAAAACAGGTAGTTTATATGCAGGCAGAGTCTCAATGTTAAAGTCTGGCCCTAGGAACCAGGCCCCTTCCTATTCAAGAAACTCTCCCTTCATTTCTGCTCCACTTCACTCTGCACAGAGACCCCCAACTCCACACAAAAGCAGCTGCCAACGCCCGTGAAAAGTGATCAAATTATCAAGAACTTGACCTCACAGAGGGGGCAGCGTTTTGGGGGAGAGGCCTGTAACAAACCCAAACCAAGGAAGAGCCTGGAAAAGCTAGGGGGGTGGGTTGTAGTGTGCTTGAGAGAAATTCCAAGTGATAATAGGCTTTCTACATAGAATAATTTGATCAATAATTTGATCATTGTTGCAAAAGAGTTCAGACACACTCGCCGCTTCCCAAAGCAGCCTCTTTCCTCCCCACACTTTGCACTGTCTTAATACTTCGGGTTACAAATCAGTTTCAGGCCATATATATCCGCGTGCACACATACACACATCTATTTGGATCATTTGTGTTTTCTGCTACACACACACCCCAGCCCCCAGGTTCTCACAAGCCTGCTCCGGTTTGGTTTTCGGGGCATTTGCATGCACGCGCACGCACATAATTGCTGAGGACAGGAAAGAAAGAGTGAATCATAATTAAAACTCCTAAAACAACAAGCAAATTAGAAAGAAAGATAAAGCAGCAAACGTATATACCTGTATTGAGGCAACGCGGGGAGCATTTCTCAAACGCCAGCAGACGCAGCCAACTTCATTGCCTGAGAATCTTGATCTTTTGGCTTCGTTTTCTTTTCCCTTGTCTCCAGCTCTCCGGACTTTTCCTCCTTCTTCTTCCGTGCTGCTCCTCTTCGCCTCTCAGCTCCCAGAAGTCTTTGGAAGTCATTTCTACTTTCGGTTATCTAGCTTTATGATGGCTTGATAACACTCATACAGCTAGATAACCAAAGACAGAAACAGCCCTCCTTCTTCCGAGGCGTCTTCTTGCTTTCTCTCTCTCTCTCTCTCTCTCTCTCTCTCTCTCTCTTTTTCTCTCTCTTTTCTTTTTCCCCCCTCCTCATAAAGCTGGGCTCAACTTGGCGGGGGTAGAAGAGGAAAAAACAAGAGTGGCGAGGTTTGGATCTTCGATCTGCCATCGAGAAAGCAAAAAAAGGAGGAGAGAGAAAGATATAAAAGAAAGTGAAACTTTTTGGAAGACGAGAGAAGAAAAAGAGCAATGTTGCACTTATTTAAGAAGAAAAAAGCGGGGGAAGGACGTGCTCTGCAGGTTATGGCTGGCAGAAGTCACCCATTTCTGAGTTCTGACTATCTGAAAGGGTGCATTTCCCTTGGGGGAAAGCAGCTGGTTTACATTCAAATCACACCCTGAGATATTGGGCTGATGTCTCGCCCTCTTTCTACTGACCAAGTTCTATACTCCTTTTCTGATGCTAAACACCCTTCTTTGGGAAGTGACGTCAACAGGGCTGGCAACCAATGGGCGGCCTCGCATTCAAATCACCTCTTCTTCCCGCCTCTTTTGCTCTTTCCCTCCCACGCCTCCCCACCCAACACACACACATTCCGCCCCGCCCCGCCCCGTTCCTTTTGGGCAACAAGATTTCTTTGAAGTCTGCCATACGAACCCCCACCCCTCTCTCTTTTCCTGAGTTAAGGCCTGCACACAATCCTGTGCCATTTCACTTGGCAGCCAGCCCCATTGAAGTGAACGGAGCTTCCTGCAACACACATTTCCTCTTATCTGGGGGGCTCAAAGAAACCCACTGCGTGCGTAGGGGGGGTCTTGATTTTGTTCAATGGGGGCTTCCAGTCTAAACTCTGGGTGCCGCAAATTAAGATCTGAACGAGAGGTCAGCCCCTTGACTGAGGGTGATCTAACACCACTTTGTTGGGGAGGGGGGGAGGCCTGGGATTTTGCAGACTCTTTGGGGGGGGGTGAAATCAGATCATTTTAAAATCACTGCCTCCGGGATGGAGGGGATTCTTGCACTCCGGAGCACGAAAGAGGAGCCCTTCTCACGTCCCAGGACCCGATCCAGCGAAAGTTAAGCCCTATGAAGTTCCCTTGAGTTCATTGGGAAAGATTTATACACTTGCTAACGGCTGCAGCAAACGTGCCCGATTATGGCCCCTATCCCATACATGTTTAAATCGTCACATTGAGCTATTAGCGGGGGGGGGGGCTTCTTCTTAGGTTGGAACGCGTAGGACAGCAGTCATGCTTGAGATTAAGTTCCAACGAGTTTTGTGGGCTTTTATTTTTAGTAAAAAATACCCAAACCCCAGCCAATACATCTCTCCTGTTGAAAAGCCCCAAAATGTAAAGTGTTTAATGTTGTCTGGATTCCTGTCTCCCAACATGTTTTTTTTTTAATTTAAAAATAAATAAATTAAAATTAAAGCAGAAACAGTTTCCCTCTTGAAACAAACATGGGCATGACAAAAATGTGTGGGTAGCTGAGTTTGGGGAGCCTAATCGTTCAGTATATTTTCTCCTCTTAACGATGCATTTTTCCCTAGAAGAATTTAAAATGGAAAACAAGTGCCTTGAAACTTTGTTTCCGCAGTTACGAAATATGAATTATCTCGTATTTTTCTACGACCCCCACCCCCACCCCAGCCTCTCACTTACAATGCACACACATTTCAGCACGTCCTTGGCTCCAGGACTCTATCAAATAAGCACCACCCAGAATTAGGAGGCGAGATGATTAAAATAAATAAATGGTTTTATCCCTTTCTTCTTCTCGTACGTCTTTGCTTTGATCTGCTGTATATGGAAGACACCCGCCTCACCTTCAGCACCAACGCCTCGCTTCTTAACGCGTTTTAACACACTGGAGCGATCGACAACGAGCGATAGGCAACGTGCTCACAGATCAAACAATACAGGCATTAGAAGCGATTACTGTCTGAACCGGCATCAGACACAATCTCTCCTTCTATCGGTTTCCAAACGGTCCCCAAACCGAGATCAGATCCGGAAATGCAACGCGAATCGTGTTTGATTGAAAACGAGCAGAGAATGAAGGTTAGAAGCCTTGGCAAGGGAGCAGCACCTAAGGAATTCTAGAATAGCGAATCAACAGCCTCGGATCCACCCTTTCTTCCGAAATAAAGGTAACACCCAAAAGGCCAATGCCAAGCACATTTGCAGTGGAACTTCTATACATGTCTACTCAGAAGGGAGGCCTTTTTTCAGCTCAATGAAACTTACTTGCAGGTAAGTGCAGGCGGAGGACTGCAGTTTAAATCACTGCAGGTTACTGATCCCAATGCGTTGTACACCAAGGTATGTGTGACACCTTTCCACAGAATCCTAGAATTATAGAGTTGGAAGAGACCACGAGGGTCATATTGTCCAACCCTCTGCAATGCAGGAATATTTTGCCCAACGTGGGGCTCGAACTCACGACCCTAAGATTAAGAATCTCGTGCTCTACCGATTGAGCTATCCACGCCTAGAAAGACTTCTAACATCACGTCCAGATCACATTCCCTGCATGGACTTTTAGACTGATGCTAATCTCAGAAGGCGGCGGGATCTAACTGACTCCACAATCCTGCGCCTATTTACTCAGAGGAAAATCTCACTGTCTTCCCGGAGATTTAGGTTGCGACCCTTAATCCCATTTACCTGTAACTAAAACCCCGCTTGATTTCCATAGGACTTACTTCTGAGGGTATCAACTTGCCTCTGGATAGAAATGCTTAGGGTTGCGCTCTTATGAAGTGAGTGGGTTTAGGATTGCAAGTCCAAACCGGCTGATATCCAAGCACTAGGCTCACCCTTCCCGCCTTATGCCACTGGGGCGAGAGAGATCGACAAGATTCTCCACACATTGGATTCCATTCTTGCGCGCCTTCCCAATCCAGCCCTTTTGGATTCTTTTTTGGAATGTTTGGGAGGGAGACATAGATCTCTGCTTTTAACAATTTTCAAAAGGCTGTCTTTCCTGTTTTCCTATCGCTATGCAGGCGCGCGAGCGCGCACACACATATAGCAATCTAATAACGAGATAGATTACCGGGTATATTGGGTAAGGGGGTCTTTCTTATCTCCGGGCTCTTGACCTGCGCAAAGCACCAATGGATATGATCTAATAGCTTATTCTACTTCAAAAATTAAATCAACATTAAATCAACATTCTCGCGTGATTTTTTTCCCCCATAAAGATTTTTTTTAATTAAAAAAAAGAAAACTAGCTACAAGGCTAATGGCTAGTTTAATAAACGACCTCGGAAGCAAATTCCTTTGATTTCATCAAAACTTACTTCCAAGTAATGTTAGGACTGAAGCTAAGGAAACACTAGAATTCTCTGAATACCCCCAGGCAAAATCTTTACACACCGCCTTCCACGTACAATGGAAAAGGGACCTTAAGGGGCTCTCAGACCATTCCGTAGGTCAATTAAACCGAAATACTTAGGTTGAATAAGTCAGCGGAACAGGTATCCACCGAAAATCCTGACTTTGTCAATAAGTCGTAATTTCGGAGGAGGTCCACGAGATCCTGTGTTCTAATTCCAGAACCTTTGAATGAACGGTGGGATTAGATTTCAGGGACGACGCCCTCCGCCTCCATTCCCCCCGCCATTTCTTGGAGGAAAATTAGGCTCCTTCACTCTCCCCCACCCTCCGTTTTCTTTTAATTTTGACTCGGAACAAACACCGCTCGTCCTTTCCGAAGAGAGCCCCCCCCCCCCAAATTGTACACGCGTTGTTGCCGTTTGAAAGGATCTGATTGGGTGGGACTGAGAACGTGTGGATCAAACCGGAGTGAAAGCAGTGAATGGGATGTGACTTCGGATCAGAAGCAGATCTGCAACTCCCTCCCCTACTCCCACGTATCCAGTGTATTTGCAAGACAGATTGTTTTAAAGGACTAATCTTGAATCAGATTTCCCTGGACAAGAAGACTGGTGGGAAAGCGGAGGAAAGATACTGAACATTGAAAATTTGGGGTTTTCAAACAAAATCCAAATATTACTGATCCTCTCCTCAGGTCCAGGGGGAATGATTGTAGATTTCCCTAAAAGAAGGAGGTGTGGTTCTCTTTAGTAAAGGATGGTTATCTGTGGCTGGCTAGTAGATCCCTCCGCTTAGTAGCCATCCCCAAAGTTCCACCTTCCCGAATGCCATTTCCCAAATCCTCACACTTCTGTATAGAGTCTTAATGTTCTGCGCCTCCCCTTACATGTATCCACGAAAATATAAAACCTTTCCGCCCGAGTCTACTTCTGTTGCCCGCACCTTTGCAGGAGCGAAATAAGCGCTGCAATGGTGGGGAGGGGTGTGTGGATGATGCTCTCTCAATTTATTTTATTTTCCGTGTGGTTTGCAAGCGAAGAGAAGGGAAGGGAAGGCCCATCAAGTTCCGAAGATTTCTAGCGGAAAGACGTTCGGAATGACGTTCTGGGTTCAATGGACATTCATTCTGAGGTTTGCGATTGAATCAAGGCTGGGGAACTGGTGAAACACACACACACACATACCCGGGTGTTACTGGACCCCAACTCCCATTAGCGCCAGGCGTCGTGGAAAGTGGTCAGGGATTATGGGAAATGTAGTCCAGGAAGGATATGGAAGGTCACCGGTTCCCCTTCTCGGAATAAAATGAGGCGCCCCCCCCCCCAACCTGGCCTTGTAGAAACGCGCCGCTCGTTTCTGCCTGTACTGTTGTTGCTTCTCCTCCTGTGTGGAAAACAGAAGCAGGCATCTCAAGGCCAAGCCCGCGATATTTCCTCCAGCGCCTGAACAGGATGACCGTAAAACATGCAAGGAAAAGCCTTGCATTCATTATTTCTCTGTGCGCAAATACGCAGAAGCCACTTGGACGAGCTGATTTCTGCCTCCCGCCCCCGCTCCATCACACAGGTAGCTTGCCAGCTAGGCAGACGATTCGATAACCTAAATCCAGAACCGATAGGTTCTGCCACAGTCAGAGTGTCTTAGCCTTTAAGGTACTACAAGACTCTGTTTTTGCTGCTACCGACAGACATAGCTACCCCTCTGCAAGCATGCTAAATCTAAAACGTTGCCGTTGCCATTAAATGTGTGTGTGTGTGTGTGTGTGTGACACACACACACAGAGAGAGAATGGGGTGAAACACCTATATCGAGCCTATTGCGGAGTATTGACTTGTCTCCTCTAGTCAATATTCTATGCATCTGCCCGTGCAGTTGAACAGTATGTTTCAAATCGATGCTAAATGCCACAGGATCTCTCTGCTATGGGGAATGGCTGTTGTACGTGTGCGTTGAATCCGGATAAAATAGATTTGTTAGCTGAGTGGGTGGGTGGTGGAAAGAAAGAAAGAAAGAAAGAAAGAAAGAAAGAAAGAAAGAAAGAAAGAAAGAAAGAAGAAAGATATGGGTGGATGGATAGATAGAATATTGATAGGACAGAGGGGGGTGAACGAAGGGTGAAAAGAGGGGAGGGAGAGATGAAGGGAAGGAAATAAGGAATTTAAATAATCTAAATAAATCAAAAAATCCCTGGATCAAACCACTATTTCCAGAGGGGGGCTTCGAATCCACGGAACACGAAGAAGGAACCAACGAACGCAAGAGGCGACCGGATCCGCTTTTGCCTGGTGCTAAGCTACTAGCCAGCCTGGCCAAGCAGTCATTCCTGCCCCATTTCTGCCCAGCAATTTCCTTCCAAACCCCCACCATCATTCAGCAGGTAGGCTAGCTCTGGCCAGGCCCGGGAAAGTCTTGCCAGCAGCCTTAGGCCTAACGTGCTGGTGCTGTCTCGCGTTACGGATCCTCCGAGAGGCTTTTGGAAACTGGGAGCACGCCAGCCTTCCCGCAACCCCAGTGAGAGGTCTCCTCCCTCGGGTCTCCGGATGGGAAAATGCGGTTGGGTACTACCGGTAACTGCCGCGGAACACAATTCCCTACCCTACTTCTCCACCGGCTGCCCAAGAATGAAGCGTTGCTTAAATCCGAGGGCGAAGGCACTGGCCAAGGTGCTGGAAGCTAGCTTCTCTTAACGTGCCTTCGTTGCCGGGACATATTTGCATCATCTGTTCATCATCTCTCACCCACTCGCCTCTTGCAAAATAAAATAAAATCTCTTCAATGCCCCCTCCGCTCCCTCCTTTCTAATATAATGGGAAATTTTCTGGTAAGGGACAGTAAACAAATAGCAAAATCGTGCATCAGGTTACATAATAAGAAATTCTTCCCCAACCTTAAAAAAAAGAAATACTAATCTAGGTATAATCCGCCTCTGGCTAGAGCTATTTGTAACGGATGCGTGATGGAAAATGAACAGTCCCCTATTAAATAAATATTTTCCCCTCCTCGGAAATTATAAAAGATGAAGAAAACTTCCAGAGGGGTGTCGACCCTCTTAGTCTGTTGTTGCAGAGGGTCTGGTGCCATCTTAAAGACTGAAACTGCACCCCTAAACCCATTTATCTGGGAGTAAGCCCCACTGAACTTGGGGGATGTACTTCTGATTAGAAATGTATAGGATTCCACTCTAACAAATAGATTCAGACTCGTTCACTCTTCCACCAGATCATCAAAGCTAGATGCCATTCGACTCTAATTGAAATAACAAGTCACAGTTATTGGTTGTTTTATAAGGATTACATTTAAGGTGGTTGCCAACCTTCCCGAAGAGGGCTGCAGACTTTCTTTCTTTTCCCTGGCCTCCAAGACTTTGGTAGACTGCGGGGTGTCAATCTAACAAGGCCCAACTCGGATTCCTCAATCCTCAGTACAAAGACTGAGTGTCCTGGCTGCAACCACGTCACCGACATCCCCTACCTAGGAGTAGTAGGTGGGAGAAGATTTCAAGCGCGCCACTAAATCCAAAAGGCATCTTCCAAAATCCCTCCTACACCTCAGACGCGTAACTGAGCCCGATTTTGGGAGGTGAAGAATGTCTCTTCACCCAGCCCAAGAGGAGAGCAATGGGTGGGAGGCGGAGAGAAGATACAGGGATTACAATGAGGGCGAAGAGAAGGGGAGAGAGGAAAGAATCTACAACCCCACTTCCTGGGAATGTGCCCCACCGCAGCCAATGTGGCTGCTCTGAAGTGAACGGGTCCGTGTTGGAAGACTGGACAGGTCAGATCTTTCCAACACTGGGGTGCCATTCAGGAGAAATGCTCCCCACCCCTATAGCTGTGAAATGGGCCTAGGGGGCAAAAGCTTTCGCTCCCTTCTAACAGCAGACGCTGCGGAGTGAGATTTGTGCTCCTGCAAAGGAATGCTTTAAATGTGGGGATTTAAGGGTGGCGGGGAGGAGGAGGCGTGGGGGGGGGAGAGGAAATCGCGTGGAAGTCCCAACAGGGAGCCATGTAACTCGGCTGTCTGTCTGTCGGTGCGCTGGTGCAGAAACGGCAGGCCGAGCACGCAGTCGCCAGGGCCGCAGGCTCGCAGGGGGAGCAGGCTCGGCAGCTCCCACGCTCACATGGCTGCCGCCAGATTTCCCCAGCGATATTTCTCCATTCCACCCCTCTCTCTCCCTCCCTCCAGCATGCTTACACAACCCCCCTAGGCTGACTGTGTTCCACACCGTGTCGTTATTTCAACGCCAAGAAGCACAACACAGAGAGAGTTTTTTTAGCGTTGCAAAATCATAACACACAGAGAGAGAGGAATCATGCTTGGTTTTACTGAGATGAGCATTTTAAAAAAGGCTCCCAACCAGCCAGCTAGAAAGAATCCTACCCCCTACCCCACAGCACTCGCTTTCCAAGACATTCAAAATTAAAGAAGCCCTCCTGCTTCTTTAAATTGCTCTCCCCTTATCCAAAAAAGAAAGAAAGAAAGAAAGAAAGAAAGAAAGAAAGAAAGAAAGAAAGAAGAAAACTACACACATCATCTCTCGAGGCCTTTCCCTTTTTTCTCTCTTTTTTTTTTTTACGCCTGAGCATGTCTGACGTCAGGTCTTCTTTAATTAGGGGAAAGTTATTTTTAGCCAACCTCGAATAACCACACACGCGCTTCTTTGCTCGGTGGACTCAGTCAGGTGAATCTCCTGGTTTGTGCTGGGTCCCCTCACCTCTCTCTTTGCCAACTTCGCACCGCAGATCCTGAAGGGTTCGGGGGGGGGGTGTATTATTGGAGAAAGAAGCGGGATGGTTGAGGAAAGTAAGGGCGGTGAACGGAGGAGCCTCGCTTTGCCGAGTAAGTCCGATCATGATCAGTGTAAACGCGGCCGCTCCAGAAACGGAGTAGAAAGCTGAGGGAGAGAGGAGGGCCAGGGTGTGTTTGTTTTTCTCTTTATACTGCCTTCCAAACAAGCGTCGGGGGGTGAGGGGACCGTGATCTAGACAGAAATGCATGTCCTTTGAACGTCTGGCCTGTTTTGAGGAACGCAACTTAAAATATCATATGCTACATCCCCAGGCACACGCTCAAGGCTGAGGCCTAATCGGTGGAAATTGTTCTAATTCACTATTATTATTTTAATTGACTCTTAAAAATAAGAGGAAGGAAAAGGAAGGTAAGGAAGGAGAAATGACACACCTGATAAAATGAAAGTTAAGCAAAGGCAATAAATCCAGACGCACTTGCATTCGCTGCTACCTAGATATCCATGCAGCGGCTGTAACTTGCGATAGAAAATATATCAAAGTTTCCCCACACACACACGTTGGTTAGGGTTTCTGTCTCCAATAGCAGAAAATTAAAGGATTCATTCTTAGTGGTTGTCCTCCTTTCGGTAATGTATGGTAAACAATGCTTCTAAATGGGATGCTCTCTAACTCTGTGTTTTCAAAGCCAGACATCATGTAAAAAGTGTAATTGTTGTGGTGGTTATCATTATAATTCTCTCAAAAATATCCACTGTAAGCCTGGGATATTTCACACGTGTCTTGAAATCCGTTACATACACACACACACACACAGATATATATATATATATATAGTGTTTCTGTTGAAACACTACAGAACCCATTTTGTTTGTTAAGAGAATTTGCAGTATTAACCATCCCATGCAAATCGCACACGCTCACCACAAACCCATGGGCCCTTCGAAAAGAACAAAGCCTTTTGAAATAACTGGTGGACGAAGAATCTTTCTAATGCCCTCCGCGTAAATAATAATCTCAGAAGTGGCTTTTACAATAGCGAGCATTTGGGAGAAGTGGATCGATATCTTTCTAATGCTTGGTAAGGACCAGCTCAGAGCACCTCAGTAACTATGTGAATGTCCAAGAAACCAATAACTCGTCCTCTCGTTTCTACCGCGCATTTTGGAAACAAATCCATAAACGTGGAATATAAGCCTGAAACTTAAGGCCGTCCCCAACAGTGGGCAGACTGAGGCAGCTGTCTCGGGTGGTGGACTCGGGACAAAAGACACCAAAAAACGATACATTATTAATATAATTATTATTTAATATAATTATTATTTACCAGCACCATCATCGCTAGTGTTAGTGTAGTTATTACTTTCTGCTGTTAGTGTTTTTATTAAATGCTGGCGATGAACTTCAAGGCCTCCTCGCAACACTCTTAGTTCCAACAGCCCAAGAACCGAAGACAGACAGACGCACAAGTAGACTCTTGGAATGCCTTGACTTGGCAAAAGGGTGGTAGCTAATTTAGCTTTACTCAGAGTAGACCCATTGAAAGCAATGGACCTCAGTTAGTTCATCCTCACTCACTTTAATGGCGCTACACACCCAGCAGGACTAGCATTGGCTACAGCCCATATGCTATCAGGGGATACCTTTAATCTGGGACTGCGCGAAGACGCCACCGCCACCACGCTCCTCAATGGCAGCATAACGCAGCTACCCGATCCATCCGCGTGCAAGTACAATCCAAGCAAGCTTTACTCGGGAGCCAATAATCACGCACGGCGCGCGGCGTGTAAGGGAATCGCAGCCTCGAACAATTCCACCCACCCCTGGTTCCTTTGACTCCCATCGCCTTCACGTGCGCAACATCCCAAGAGCCCAGCTACTTCCCAAAGCCATGGATGCCTACCTATTTGAAGCTTTTCCAGAGGTTGGGAGCAAACACACAACTCGCACGCAGACCCGGCTTTGTCAAGATCCAAAGCGGCAACCAAGGGAAGGCCTGGGAGGCGGGGGAAACTTCTCCTGACACCCTCTTCCTTCTTCTCTCTTCCCCTCGTTCCCACGCTCTGACTTCCCTTCCCCAAACCTGCAATTCACACGTGCTCGTCTTCCTTTCCTTCTTTGCCTCGTTTGCTTATTCAAAGAAGCAAAGGAAGATCAACTTTCTCTTACAGAAGGGGGGGGAGAGATATTTCTTTCCTCCCCCGGCACCCTCGACCGTTCCCAAATCCCCCCCTTCTGCCCCCACCCCCTCAAAACGCCAGCACCACCCTGAACGCCCCCCCTCACGCCAGACGCTGTTTCAAAGGCGAGCAGCGCCATCACTCCATAGCAGTCTCCACCGCCTCTAACCCAACCAAATACCCATCTCTCTTTCCTACGATGGTGGGCCCAAAAACCCACAGCCTTCTCCTCCTCCCTTTAACGCCTTCCCCCGTGGTTGTCGGGGAGGAGGGAGAAAAGAAAGCCAGGCAGGCAGGCTTCTCGGCGAAGAGCAAGCAAGATCAGCACTTACACGCGGCAGCTCCAAGCACGGGTGATGGAGAAGGCAGGCAGGCAGACAAGGCGGAAGAAATCCGTGGCCAAGAAAATAACAGTAATAATAATAAGAAGAAGAAAAAGGGGCGAAAGGCGATTGGAGCTGCTGCGTAGCTTATTTCCCAGCCGCGGATGATCCACGGCTTCAGTCTCGCTGTGTGGGCCTCCTTGGCCGCCCCCCCCTTTCCCCCTTCTGGCTCTGGGGGAGCGGAGAGAGGGGTGGGGAGGGGGATTTAAGAGAAGGAGGGTGCCTCTAGCTGGGCTTCCTTCCGCGCGCCCAGCCAGCTCCTCTTAGCTCCAAAAGCTCTGGTCGTTTTCCAAGAAAGCCTGGTCTGCTGGCAGGCTGGGTGACGTCAGAGCAGCAGCGTCTTACTCGAGCCAATCATGGGCGGCTGGAGGAGGAGGAGGAGGAGGAGGAGGAGGAAGAGGAGGGGGAGAGGCGAGGAGGAGGGGGAGGGGAGGGGGCGCTTGGCCAGGCTTCTCCATCGAGCAGAAATCGCAGCCCGCCCTCCCTCCCTCAGCCTGTAATTAAGACTCCGGTGGAGCTCCAATTAAAAAGGGAAAGTGGCTTGTGGCGGGGAGGGGAGAGGGAGAGGGAGTCCATTCTGATAGGCTTGCATAAGGACGGCCTTTTGAAAACAGCTCAGGCAGGCTTAGCAGAAGGAAACCAACACTATACCCGCCCACCTGCCCCACCAGCCCCCCCACCAGTCCTCAAACCCTCCTGGATGGACAGGGAGGGGAATGACCAACGGGGTGGAATTCTGGGCAGGTAAAAGAGGCGTTTTTTGGGGGGGGTGCTTGTTTGGTTTTGCCGCATTCTTTGCGTTGAGAGGAGGTATTGTGGGACGGGGCGTAATGGGGTTTGCTGAGCAGACCCCCAAGTCTTTCGGCATCTTGGGATGGGGGGTTGAGTAGAAGAAAAAGTATTGGAGCGGGAAGGATATTGATCCTAGTGGAGGGGAGCCTTTTTGACATAACTGATATTTTTGTGAGAGTGGTTAGGTAACCCTCTCTCCCTTCCCCTCCTTGTTGCCTTTATAGCCACCCATACATCCTGTCTGTCTGTCTGTCTGTCTGTCTGTCTGTCTGTCTGTCTGTTAATTCTCCTGATGATAGATGGGGTGCGCGCCATAGGTCGGTAAACAGATGGGCAGATATAGCAAGCCAGAGGAACAGTTCACGGGCACGTTGGATTTGCACCTGGATTCTAGGAAAACCTCTTTCCCCACCCCACCCCACATTTTCAAACCCAGAGAGGCCCCCTCCCCAATTTCACCCCCATGGTGGGATCTGAAGGCCAGGGAGGAAGGGGGTCGCCCTAGAGACCCTCTTCTCTACTGGCCCTCCGCTTTCTGCGCTTGCCTCTCTCTCCATGCCACTCTTCGCCCACCGTGGTTACCTTGCCTCGGGCGCTGTCCAAATGCTGAAACCCAGCCCCGCTTTCTCCCAGCCTGCCTTCTCCTTCCATCGCGTGGATCCACCTTCCCCGCCCCCCTACCTGTCTCTCCATCCCATTCCAAGCGAATTAGGGGCCTTGAAGAGGCCAGGGAAAGAGCAGCTGTCTATCCGAGATCGGGCAACTTCGCCCTCCTTTGCAGCGAGGTAGAAGGGTGGGAGGCTGCGGTAGTAAAGCGAGGGGGAGTAACGGGGAGGTGAAGTCTCCCCCTCCCCTCCCTCGTCCCCCTCCCCTTCCCCCGCCCTCTCCCTCTGTCGTCTGCTTCCCAGGACCGCCGAAGCAGCGGGGGAGGTCTTGCCGCCTGAACTTGCCAGCGGGGTCTACCCCATCCATCAAAATCCAGACAGACAGACAGGCCAAGTTCATGAGCAATCAGTTTAACCCCTTGCAGGCCATTCCAGTGTTGCGCTGGAACAGACGACACCCCACCCCACCCCCAATAAAACCGACGGTGCGAGGCGATGCTGTGTTTAGGTGAATGTGGGCGTGTGGACATCTGAATTGGAATTCGAGCATTTGGAGCCTTAAATCAGTTCCTTCCCGTTTTGTTTCTCTTCTCTCTCGTCTTGATTCCACGTCTCTTCCCCCCCCCCCCCGCTCGGTGCTTTCATTAGCCTCGAGCAACTCTAGTCGCTGTCTTATTTATTTATGTATTTGGATCCCCTCCCTTTTTTATAGTACTCCTATAGCTACTTATCTGGTCATAAGGCCCACTTCATAGGACTTACTTCTGAGTAGACCTGTCTAAGCGAGCACTGTAGACCTATTATTATTTTTTTATCTCCAAACTTTTTGTTTCTCTTTCCTGCTCAGCCTTCTGTTATGTAATGAATTTATTTTCCATATGCACGCACACACAAAAAATCTGCATTTTTCAGTCTGCTCCGCTTAAAACATTATTATTATTTAACCAATCGTTGCTTCTGCAACTCTTTTCTCCGGGCCATTAATGTTTCCCAACTTGGACTGTACACACACACACACACACACACACACATATATATATATATACACACACACACACACACATGCATATATATATGTAGATATGCATATATATACATATATATAGATAGATAGATAGATATAGATATAGATATAGATATAGATATAGATATATATATGTAGAGATATATGTAGAGATATATGTAGAGATATATAAATATACGATCACACAACACGGGATAATAAAGAGGCGCTATGGTATAAAACGTTGAAACCACAAAAACAGGTATTCAAACCTTCGCTAGCAGTAACCAAACTTCGGAAGAGGCAGCTATACAATAGATGGGATAGCTACAAAAATCTTGCTGATCGCTTCGGATTTCTGAACAGGAAAATACAAATTCCCATTTAGAAGATGCTCCGTGTATCACTGCGCTCTCTTAGAAAACACCAGGCCCTGCCACGATTTCTGTCTCATTTTGCTTTATGACAAAGGGTCGTATTTTATTTTATTTTTAAAAAAATAAAAATAAAATAAAAGCAACAACAGCAAATAACCTCCTTCCTTTTCCCCGGAAGTATCTGAGATAGCGTTGTTCGGGTTAGATTTAAACTCTCTCGCCGCGAAAGGACAAACACTGAAAAATCATTGCGTAACTGCGGAGGAAACGTCAGCAAGCAGTTAAGAGAAAACAATAGTAATAATCCGCTTCCCGACCTACTGCCGTTTCTCCGTGGCTGAGTTTATTTGCCCTAACAATTAATTCGCCAGAGACGAACTTTTCACGTTAACAGCCCTTCTTTATTTGGAAACCTTCGCGTTTCCTATTGAATTAGCTTTGCTCCGTTGGCGCTGAAATGAAGACGCCGAACCAACTTTTTGCCCGGAGTATTTTCTCACCAGCGCAAAGAAAAGTCCCTCTCTAGTCCCCCTCCCTCTTCCCCCCCCTACATTTCTTTTCTTTCATTTTTCTTTCTCTCTCTCTCTCTCCCTCTCTCTCATTCATTATTTCTTTTTCTTCTCCTTCTCCTTCTTCTTTTTTAATTCAAGCACCCGGGGGGTGGACGTGCCTGGCAGTTCAACTACTTCCAACCCCTTTTGTCCCGCCCGCCCCGGGGGCTCCATTGTCTCCCTATTGAGTGAAGTTTCTGCCAAGGCAACTTTCCAATGGTGACCGTGGTGCGGCGGGTGTGTGCTGTGTGTCTGGCTGTGTTTAAAGGCACACACCACCGGGGACCTCGAGCCCGAGGAGGCGGCGTGTGTGTGGGTCTGTGTGGGTCGACCTTTGCTTGTAAAACTGCTCTGTGCTTTCCGAGAGGGAATAGTTGAGCGTTGCAGGAAACAATTCGCTTTGGGATTGTGTGTGTGTGTGTGTGTAATCTATTTAGATGTTGATATAGACACACAAGCACACATAACAGATAAGAAATTCATAAAGTCGGGGCTGGGTGTGTAATCTTCCTATTTTTACTGCAAGGGGTGTACTCTGCTAAACTCACAAACGTGAGTAAGGAAGGATAATATCCAACTAATATATCCTAGTTTCTATGCACACCCCTACAGGGTCCAGGACAGAGCTGGTCCAGCCCACTACGTTATCTAGTGCGCCAGAAATCTGCTACCACCAGACTAATATCTCCGAGGAGGATGGGGAGAAAATTCACAAGTTATCTGCTTCTTCTCACGATCAACCAAACCCTCTCAGTTCCCAGTCTCTTTCCCCAGCCCCCATACGAGTGAATGAACGTTTCCTCCATGTCCTCCCTTGTGTGAAAAGGAGAATATCGGACTGCGATCCGGATTAACGGTGTGCAAATATTACTCCCAGCCTTAAAAAACAAACAAACAAACAACGAATTGCTGTCCCTCGCCTTTCCCCTTGCTCCATGCGCAGCACGGAGAGTTCATATGGAGCTGAGGAAAAGGGCTCCCATATATACCTTACATCCCAATTTTAAAAGCGGGTCTATACATTTTTTTTCAATCAATCAATCACAATCCTAAAGAAGGATATTACTATATTGCCCCTTCTCCTTCCTGCATACAAGGTGCTGTAAAGTCTCTCCCCACCCCACAAACGTACAAATAATAACTTTTTGCCTAAGAGAGCTTGAGCTGGCCTTAATCTATGGAGAGTGAGAGACGGAGAAGGGCATCCCTCCTTCCTAAAAAAAACCCTAGAGTGGCCGACAAAAATGTGCCAATGAGTTGCCCAGAGCGAGGAATGGATCCAGAAGGATGTGTAGCGAGCTAAGTCTTCTGGACAATGCAGACAGTCAGTCAACAACCTTAGAATGGCATGCACAAACACACAAGGGGTGTGTGTGTGTGTGTGTGTGTGTGTGTGTGTTCCACACCCCCTCCTCTAAATCCTAAGACTCCTTAAACGGAAGGAAGGAAGACACGTGTCCGGGGCCACTGCGGCAGCCCGAGTCAATTTCAGACAGTAAAAGGTCAGAAATTCCACTACAGGACTTGTGGTTTGTTGTGGTGGGGAAAGCCCTCCAACCCCGCCATCATCATTTATATTCCAGGTTCAAAATCTAGCCTTCTTCTGTACCCCGCGAAACACCCCCAGATATACCAGGACACACACCCACACCCGTTCTCCGCAGCTCCTTAGCCAAGAATCCTTTTTAAAAGAAATAAATGAATAGTCGTTTTCTCTCCTCTCTACTGTGTCTTAAGCAAACGCCACGCAATAGGAACCACGATGACCTTACCTTGCCGGAGAGGACTTGGCGACCCCGTCAGCTTTGCTGGGTCTCAGCTCTCGATCTCTCTTCCTGGGGGGGGGCGTCCCTGAGCGTTCCCCCTCCCACAAATGGAGGGTCCTTTTTAGAGCTCCCTCCCTGCACTCCTCTGTCTCTGTGTCTCTCTGTGCAACTGAAGCTCCGTCGCTCGTTTCCCGAGCAGAACAACGAAGGCTGATCCCCCCCCCCCGCCGCCCCTCTTCCCTCCTCACCTCAGAGGGAGGCGGGAGGACGAGGAGGACTGCGGGGAAATGTCATTTTAGGATGTGGGAAGCCTGTAAGCAGGGGCCATGTGGGGCCAGAGCACCCCACGTAGGTCTATACGTCACCTATAAAAAGCCCCCGGCGCCTCCTTTCCTCCGAGGCTCCTGGCTGTTGCTGCTCGCCTAATAAATATATGAATATCTGTAATAACAAGCCTCGTCGCTCTTTTTCCTTTTATTATAAAAATTAATGGGGGGGGAGAGAAATAACGTACAGTCTTGTGCTGAGGAAGGAAGAGAGGCAGAGTGTGGGTGAGTGATGGGGAACATCGCTGAAATATTTGGGGTGGGCGGAGAGGGGCAATAGTTGGCATCCAAGGATGGAGGGTCTGCAGACTTGGGAAAAAGTTTGGAAGGAGAAAAGGGAGAGGAGTCCCAAGTCCTCGAAAAGGCAGGAAGAAGAGGCGGCGTGGGTCCCAAAAGGCGAAGAGGGGAACTAGGTGGGGAAAACTCTCAAGGGTGGGGGTTTCTCTCTTTGCCCCCACCGAGAGAGATGTTTGTTCCAGCCCTCCTAGACCTAGTAGCCTAGACTGAAGAAGCACCGCGAGAAAGCTGCCCCGTTCTCATTCCAGCCCTGCCAGCCGAGTTTTGGCAAAGCGAGCGAGGCGGCGTCCACACGCTCCGCTGGACTGGATTGCTGAGCAAGATGCGGAGCGAGGCTTCTTCTGTGGCCGCCGCCGCAGCGTTCCGGAGCTCGCAGTCGCCTGTCCCGTTTGGGGCACTGCTAACAAGAAGAAATCCACAGCCCCCTGCCTGCCCCCTAACCTCCGCTCCCCCTTTCCAGTAGTCCAGAGTTTCCCACGGGCTCGGGCTCCCTCCGCACTGCGCGCTATCTGGGCATATCTGCCCACGGACAGAACACACTATCCTCACGACTGGGGTGACGGAACCGGGGATGCGTGCACACCATAAACGGATGGGGGCGTCCAGTTCGGAGGAAGGGAAACACGACGGGCAGTTTTCTGATCTGAGGTCTGCGTCCTCACTCAGCACCGTTTCCCTTATCCACCCAGTTCCATTATTCGCGCTCGCGTGTGTTTGTGTAAAAACAGTGTACATACAGAACAGTAGATGAGATAGGCGGCTGGAAAAAAAAGACAGGTCCGTCTAAGTTACACACACACACACACACACACACACACACACACAACCTGCCTTATAAACACGCCAATAGTTTGTAAGGAAGGGGGCACAACTATTGGTGTGTATGTATTACAGGGACTGTCGATTTACATTCGTATAATTGTTTTTATTTTTTTATAACACGCCTGTGTGTGTGTGCATCTATCTGTTGGCGTGTACGTGTGGACTAAGTGACTGACAGTGACAATACATCATTGGTTTTTATTTTTCTCACGCCTATGTAAATGTGTGCGAGAAAGCACGTGCTCGTGTATAGCAACAGTCGCCGCATTTTGGACAGTGACTATCACACACACGCGTGCGGGTGTAAGAGGCCAATTTATAATATCCCTTTGCTGTTGCAATCAAAATACTCCAGTTTATACACTGGAACAACTTTTCAACACGTAGCTGTCAAATTCCAGCCTTTTGCCTCTGCCACTTCCCCACTTAACACGCAAACCAGGGAAAGTTGTCTAATAGAGATTTCCAGTGCTTGACGAAGCAATGTTCATGTGAACTCCCTGAGACGCGAATGTAGCCGAACGTAGTCTCCGCCTTAGGAATGGACAAAATTGCAATACGCATGCACACGTAATATAGCCACTGAATATCCACATTGTGGATGTGTGATCGCTTTTATTAATAGAACTCCCCCCTAAAAAAACACCACCCTTCTCCCATTCTGTTTTGCAAGTATCATGCTCTCTGTTTTGCTTTAGTGATTATATTTAAAAAAAAAAAACAGAACAAAGCCGTTTGAAATTTTGGTTTGTGTTCTGGGTGTTCCCAAATAGCTTGGCTTTATGTACTATACGCTCAAGAAGCAGCAGCAGAACAGAACCAAAGCATTGGGGCTGGATCCAACCCAAAGTTCAAAACTCGCTGGTGCTAGTTAGTGATCGTCGAAACGGATCTCTCTCTCTCTCTCTCTCTCTCTCTCTCTCTCTCTCTCTCTCTCTCTCTCTCTCTCTCTCTCTGAAATCAATGAGACTTCATAGTCCTCAATTTTGCCTGGAATGATCTCGCCCATTCCATCAGCTTTTCCATCGCGCCCTGCCCTGGCCCATTTCTCCATCTTGCTTTATTCCAGAAACCTTTCCTGCCAAAGGGCTTCTGAAGAGTTTGGTGGGATGGACATGGGCTGCAACCGGGAGAATTAAACCAAGCTTGGAGCTATGAAATCAAGAGCTCGAGAAGTTGGGTGCCAAATATAATATACCACTAGCAACATCCTAGCATAGTCTGGGAGGTCTTTGCCTCGCTCCCCCGACCTAGAAAGGTAAGATTCGGTCTCTCTGACAGATCGGATCCTTGGCTTATCCAGATCCACATCTCCTGTAATGGAATGTCTAGGGACACTTCTGGGTCATCAAGCGACCTTCCTCACCCCCCCTTTTTTGATGATCCCCTGGGAGAAAAAGGGCAGGGAACTAAAAGCAACGAGAATGGGCGAAGCTCTTGACCCCTGACCTCCGGATTCTGTTCTTTTCCCACTGAAGCCGCCCGTGAACAAAAAGGGACCGGTTTGTTTCAATGAGAAAGGGCAGGAGAGGTTAAACAAATTCCCCTTTCTGTCAATTGTCTGGCCTGTTTATTGCAATCACGTTAAGGTAATATGCTTGTTTACTTCTCTCCAGGGTTGGGTGTCGTCGTCGTCCGCCGCCCCCCAACCAATGCCCGCCTTGTTTGTTCTGGGGGGGAAAGAAAGAAAGAAAGAAAGAAAGAAATCTCCCTTTTCCTGGAAGATTATTTTCCTAGTGGTGACTACTTCGGGGTTAAATGCTCGACCTCGATTAATATTTCCCTCTTAATTAATTAATTACTTCTAATAGCATTTCACTTAAGAAATGGATTTCTGGAGTGAACCTTATGAAATTTATGGATCTAGAAACCTAATTTGTTTTTCTTAAGCGCACGCACATATCCCTAGATGGTCATTTCTAAATTCTAACCCCGAACAGTCTGGCTTGGGAGGGGGGTTGGGGGAGGTTTTTGGTTTTTTTAAAGATAAATATTGAGGAGCGGGGACGAGAGAAACTGCACAATTACACCCCCGCAGATTTGGAATGTTGTCAGTATCTAAACGGTTTTCCGCAAGAACTGAAAATCCCATTTTGATGCCGGAAGATTTTCAGTTTTTAAAAGCACACTTTTCTTTCTTTCTTTTATGCATTATTTCGAGGCAAAAGGATACTGGGGGTGGAAAGTAAACCGAGAATCCGGTTGTTTCGCTCCAGGCACCACTGATTTTGTAAGGAAAAAATAATTTAAACAGAATAAATTCATGAATTTGTGGTTTTTGTTGTTGTTTTAAAAAAGACAACATTTACGCTCCCCGCCTCTACAATTTTCTGGAACATTCATTCACTAAGACGAAATCGATAACCCAGGGAAGAGATGTGCTTTCCCGTGTATTTTAACCGAAGCAAAATTCTGCTGGTAGATTGTATTGAAAAGATTGTATGTTCAATAAATGCATATTTTGTTTGTCTGTATGTTTACTCTTTGGCTTAAAACGCTCTTCCTCCTATATTTTAGAGAGTATATCAGTTTGCAATATCGTGGGACGAGGTGCCTACGCAATAAACATGGCAGCACGACTCTTCCTTCTCTAAGCCAAGTTCTCCTCTGACGTTTATAATATTTATATAAATAAATAAATAAATAAATAAATAAATAGATAAATCATACGCCAATGAACGCACACACAGTGAAACACTCAGACACGTGAAAACACAAACCCACGGCATATTCATAGAGTTCGCCTGTTTAATTAAAACTATGCATTTCTATTTATATCCCCTAAAATATTATTCCATCGAGAATCTGATGCGAGTAGGACAAAACCTGCTAAATGTATAAGGAGGCTGGCAATGCATAGATGTGTGACATTTTATTTTAGGACCCTTCCTGCCAGCATCGTTTTTAAAAGGTGAATGACGATTTTTGTTTTAGAAGTGTTATCCGAAGCTGTTTTGATTGGCAGCTGCTCTGCCAGGTCTGCGGTGAGCAAGGGCGGCCCCTAGCGGCCCTTTTGAGAATTGCACGGCTTTGCGTTGCCCAGCTTTGTAGATGTAACTCCAAAAATATATGTATTCTATCTTTTTGCTCCTAATTCTCCCCGCCACTCTGTCCCAAAACACCCACCATATTTTATGGGTTAAAGTTGAAGTTTTTGCATCCCAATGGCTTCCCCACCTCCCGACGACTAGGATAAGATGTTTTTTGGGGGGTTTTAATACTTGCTGGCTCGATTAAGAAAATCTGGAAATTTTCCCACGAATTTCTTATTTGCTACTCAACGTTACTGAAGGCTCCAACGGGTTCCACGCACCTTTCCCTGAATAAATCACACTAGATTACAGGGTTTCCGGTGGAATGTTTCATATATATTTTTCATTTTCCTTAAATCATAATGCTTTTGAACTGCGAGAATTTGATGCCAAAGGATTCACTCCCCCCCCAAAAAAACTATCTATAATCACACACACTAAAAGGGCATACCGATTCCCATTTGGAATATTTTCGTTTCCCTTTACCTCTTCAAGAAAAGAGGATAAGAGGATTCTTCTAGGAGGGGGCCCCGAAAAGAACAAATAAAAATAAAATTAAAAAAAATCGACAGAATCGCTTCCATTCTGTTTTCGTGACAATCTTTTCATATTGACCTTCTGGAGATCTTTTCTCCTCTCCCCCCTCAAAAAAAAAAAAGGAAGCGTTCCGGAAGGAATGGAACTTCTGGAAATCCCTTTATATAGCGGGAGAGGCACTGACGGAGGCGTCAAAGCTGCAGTTTGGACTTCAAGGCATACTAATCTACCCCGGGTTCAAACAGCACGCCAATTAATCCCATTTACACGTGGGAAGCGAAGGGTCCGTTTTGTTCCGCGGAAGGCCGGATTGCTTGTTTGAAAATCCTGGTTCACAAATAAATTCGCTCCCCCACCCACCTCCCACCCCAACACTACTTTCCTGCAGCTGTATATGTGCCCTTTAGCCAGCCCGATATTTGGGAGCACTGGGAGACATCCTATGCTCCCAATCCTACGCCTGTTTGCAAAGAAATAACCCCGTCTCCATGCGCGCTGCAAAGTGCAGGGGATCAGAGTCGTTTTTTCCCCACGATTCGGAAATACTAAATGTTATAAGGGAACATCATCGTCTCCCACCCGTCTCCACCTCGTCATTATGAATATGCTTTTGCAAACAAACCTGGTACTTCATTGTATTTTTTTAACTGGCAAAGGCCGTAGCTGAGTGGCGGAGAGAAGGCTTTGCTTACAGAAGGTCCCAGGACCCACGTTCAATCCCCGATGGGGTAGGAGATCCGTTGCCTGAAACCCTGGAGAGCCACTGCCAGACAGTGTGGACAACACTGAACAGCTTCTTCGGGTTCTCTGTGTCTCATCTGAACAGAGAAAGCTGTTTTCCACCCGCGATTGTTCAGGGTTTTCTGCCTGCCTGGTGTGCCAATATTTGGGATTTCTGGCGAGGGTTGGTTCAGCAGAATTCATCATTCCCTAAATATATACACAGCTAAGCCCCCTCTTTGTCCATGGAGTTTTCTTGGCAGGGATACTGGAGTGGCTTGCCAGTTCCTTCTCCTTAAAGAAATCAGCCCTGAGTGCTCACTAGAAGGACAGATCCTGAAGTTGAGGCTCCAGTACTTTGGCCACCTCATGAGAAGAGAAGACTCCCTAGAAAAGACCCTGATGTTGGGAAAGATTGAGGGCACAAGGAGAAGGGGACGACAGAAGATGAGATGGTTGGACAGTGTTCTCGAAGCTACTAACATGAGTTTGGCCAAACTGCGAGAGGCAGTGAAGGATAGGCGTGCCTGGCGTGCTCTGGTCCATGGGGTCACGAAGAGTCGGACACGACTGAACGACTGAACAACAACAACAACAAAAGCCCCCTCTTCCTAAGGCAGGGTTGGGCAGAAGGTCGATCTGCTGCATCGCCTGGTAGATCTCTGAGTGGTTCGCAGTAGATCTGCGAGGATTTCTGACTCCCAATGACTTAACAAGAGCAGCGACAAAATGACCCCACCCACCCGCTAAATAACGCTGCTGCGATACTTGGGGTAACCAAGAGTGAATTTTGGTGTGGCGAGTTCAGTTCAGTTCCGGTCTTCAGAACAAATTCCTGGTCTTTTGCACCAGGCGCCAATTGGCGCATTAAAGGGTTTCAGTTTGTGGTTCAAAGTAGATCCCACAAGCCTGAAATCTGCCTTCCTTCGTAAGGAAGCTGAGCTCTTTCTCGCTGGGGGAAAAGCATTCTGCTTTTTTCCTTGTCCCTTGCTTCAGAGCAAACCCCTTCAGAAATGCCCGTGTCATTACTCTAGAAAGGAGTCCCTCCAATATATTGTTATCATTCACTTACAAAAACGCCTAGAAGAAGCCCAGATCCGTGCCAAAAGGATTCAGAAATCATGCCAGCTTCCTTTCCTTGCGCGACCTCTGCTTGTTTCCTACACAAGCGAGCATTTTTGCGTGAGAGAGAGAGCATGGGAGAATCCTAATTCAACAAACTGAACTGTTAAGGAAATCCTACAACCGGAAGGAAGGAAGGAAGGAAGGAAGGAAGGAAGGAAGGAAGGAAGGAAGGAAGGAAGGAAGGAAATGAATTCATATGGGAACAATTGTGATCAATAAAGCTATAGAGGCAGTGGGATAAGAGTAGAAATCCAAGGATGGGGGGGATGAAGTGATTTCATCTCTCATTGAATTAGAAGGGTATATAGTACACACACAACATATGAATATGTTATTATTTCTCTCTCCAAGGAAAAGAGTTTTAAATAAAGATATAGCGCCAATGTGTATTTGGAGAGCCATAACATCCTGGCACACATTTCCAGCTGGCCTCATGTGGTTGCAATGCCAAGTATCTTTTGTTCTCAGCAGAGGATATAATTCAGCCAAAGTTAAGCATATTTAAGTCTCAGTGGAAGTAGCTGATTGGTGTTCTGTCACTGAAATCAAAGCATTTTTTAAAAAATGTTTTAACTATGGCTGGATTGCGTCCAAGTAGTTTGATCGGGTTTTTGTGTGTGTGTTTGCGTGTTCTTTCTTCAATGCACTAGGCTAGAGAATGAGATCAGTGATGGGCATTTGAGCCGGGTATGAAAGCTTCAAGTAATTATTCCCTTTTAATTTTAGGGCTGGCACAAAATTTTCCTCTCCTGCTCTGTGTGGTCAGAACAGGACCAAGCCACTTTCCCTCTTAAATCTTTGATCATCAGCCGTGCTTTCTGGGGCTGTTGGGAGTTGCAGTCCAGAACATCTGAAGGGTTGGCCAAGGTTGGCCATAGGAAATAAAATGCATGCCAGTGCAGAGACCATTGCTCTAGTCATGGTTGCAATTAGTTTTACACTGTCTTTAATGCTGCATTTTAGATTTCTGTAACCTCTCCTGGTGAGGGACCAGGTGGCGCTGTGGGTTAAACCACAGGCTTGCTGATCAGAAGGTCAGCGGTTCGAATCCCTGCGACGGGGTGAGCTCCCGTTGCTCCGTCCCAGCTCCTGCCCACCTAGCAGTTCGAAAGCATGTTAAAGTGCAAGTAGATAAATAGGGACCGCTCCAGCGGGAAGGTAAACGGCGTTTCCGTGCGCTGCTCTGGTTCGCCAGAAGCAGCTTTGTCATGCTGGCCACATGACCCGGAGGCTGTCTTCGGACAAACGCCGGCTCCCTCGGCCTATAGAGCAAGATGAGCACGCAACCCCAGAGTCGGACACGACTGGACCTGATGGTCAGGGGTCCCTTTACCTTTACTAACCTCTCCTGGGGCCTTCTGGTGAAGGGCAGATAACAAATCTAACACCAAGAACAGTTTGAAGACACAACTGAAGACTGCAAAACAAGATGCAGTTATGAGTCGATATGTATATATTTCTTGACTGGGTCTCTTGCGTGAAGTCGAACGTATTGAAGCACTACAAGATCCTGCAAAGTGCCAAAAACAAGGGTGCCAACTTGAACAAAATATTTGGGGGGGGGCAGGTAAGCCCCACCCTGCATAAGTGATCACATGATGCAGTGTACACACACCATTTCAATGGCAATGCCCATCAACATTGGGAGGGGCAGCAGCCTCCTCAGATATTTTATTGGGGGGCAGAAGCCCCCTCAGCTCCTAGGAGTTGGCTCCTATGGTCAGAAGTGAGCCACTAGAGGTAGTAATCTGTGTATCTGGTCTCACATAATACTTGTTCTGCATTCACAATAAATTGATCTTTTAGTGTAGCAGCATTTACACTTTGGAACTCCCTGCCTATTGACATCAGGCAGGAGTCTTCACTGTACTTTTAAAGGCACTTGCTATTTTATCTATCCAGACATGGAGAATGTTGGTGTGCGTCTTAACCTGGTCTTTAGCTTACCATTGACTTTAATTGATTTTATACATGTTTTCAGTACCTGTTTTTAATCTTCTTTTAACTGATCATTTTATTGTTTTATTCATCCTTGTAAAGCATTTTGTGGTTTTATTACAATCAAGTGGTATATATATGTTGCGAAATAAATAAACAGTAAAATCTGCTGTACCACTATTTTCACTGTGTGTGTAGGGGAGGAGGCAATCCAGCTCCACTGTTGCTTGCTAAGTGTGTCGTTAGTTGGGGTGCCCTGGGCAACACTGGCCTCCGTCCCTCTTTCCTTCCTTCCCTCCCTCTTCTGCCCTCTTGTGTCTCTGCCTCCCAAAGGCTTGCATAGCTGTTTGTTGCAGCAGCCCTAGCTCCGGCTACAAGCTCTCCAGGTGAATGGTGCCTCTGGGGCTGCCGGGGGGGGGGGGTTGCTGGTTGCCAGCAAGCAAGTGGGTGAGGGAGCCTAGCCAGCCAGTCTGCCAGCCCTTGCTTTTGGGAATGGACAGAGAAGTGGGAGGCCGGGTAGGCAGGCAGGCAAGCAGGCAGGGGTGTCTTACCCATAGACGTTAGTGGCACGGGGCGCCAGGGCCCCGGATTTTGGAGGGCGCCACAGGCTGAGTGTCTGGGAAGGAGAGTCAGACAGCCCGCTCCTCTCCTCTGGGGCAGCCCGCTCCTCTCCTCTCAGCCACGCTGCGTCCGGCTCAGGGAAGCCCCTTTGTGTCCCCTCCCACCGGGGCTGCCTGGGTGCCCGATGGGCGCAATTGGGGGCGGGGCACCCCTCTCTGGCAGTGTTGGTGCCTGCGTGCCTCCCTGCGGAGTCTGCGAGTGGAGCAGGGAAGCGCCCTGTGTGATCCCGGTGCCAAGCAAGGATGGCAAAGCCAGCAAGCCACCTAATCTGCTTGCTGGCCCTCCTGTGGCGCAGACTTCCCTGGACAGGGGCAGGTAAGGGGCACCGGGCACTTAGAGGGAGGCTTCACGGGAGGCCATCTGGGCTGCGATCCAGGCGCCTCTTACTTATGTGCAGCGCCGAGTGTGCATCGGACCTCACGATGTAAACGAGCCGGACCGAAGTCCCCCCCCCCTAAAAAAGGTTGACAACTCTGGGAAACACGGGGGGGGGGGGGCGTTGAAGAGATATTTGCACCACGGCGCCGGATATGCTGAAGACGGCCCTGCAGGCAGGCAAGCACTGTGCTAGCTTTTCTTGTTCTTGTGTGTGCAAGTCCTGCCTGGGAGCTCAATGCCCAGTGCTAAAGGGGAGCTTTTTATTGGGGCTGTATCTTCCTGGCAACAGACGACAGAACCCTGAGACAGGTGTAAAATACTCAAGCAAGAGTTTTATTTACAACCTTACAAACTTACAAACACAAAGCATGTGGGTGTTCTCTTTTGCAGGCAAATTCAAACTTCTCCTCCTTTTGTACTCATCACCAGCTGTATCATCATCATCATCCTTTATTCGACCGTCAGTCAGAAAAAGATACATTTATCCATACAAAGTTAAAACATCTGAGAGGGTTTTTAAAACACAACCAACACTAAAATGGGCTAGACAGATAGCCCCAGGTCAATACAGTCAATTTTAGTCTTGCAACGCTTGAAAGCTAAAAAAAGAAATTTGGCCACCAAGGAGGCTGTATTTCTAGTAGCATTATTCAGCAAGTATAAAACCTGGTTTTCTCTGGATAGGAAGCTAAATTGGAGTAAAAGTGGAGCTATAAGATGTTGCCTAAGCTCTGTATAAGAAGGGCAAGTTAGGAGAATATGTTCGGTGGACTCGACCATGCCCATGGCACAATGACAAGTTCTCTGGGCGTATGGTACTCCCCTGTACCTTCCCCACAATACCGCAGAATCAAGGGCATTTAATCTAGCCGCTGTAAGAAGTCTACGGTATTCCACGTCGTGGATTTCCGCAAGGTAGGGGGCTGGTATGGTCTGATGGATCTGGTCCCCTAGGAACATCCCTGGTTTTATCTGGGCTACCGGTATATCTTCTTGCCTAGCAATATCATTCAGTCTCCGGGAAATCACAGCTCTGGCTTGAATGTACATCATCCAGCTGTATCTAATCAGCCCAGGACTCACACCCAGAAATAACAGAAACAGTTCTTAAAGTTACAACCATCTTTTCTGTTTCTTGCAGAATGACTCCTAACACTTTTCTGCCATGTGGGCCTGACAGCACCCACTGTTGCCACTGCTGCCTTCCAAGGTAAGGTGCTGGCCTCATGTTCACCTTTGGCCAGTCTCTGTTGGACCACTAAGGCTGGGGACATCTTCTTTCCAAGCCACTGTGGGGCAGTGTGAGGAAGCACCTCTCTTTGGGGTGGGCATGGGGGCAGCTCAGATACCAGGGGCGACAGCAGCGGCTGCCCAGAGGACTCCCAAGGAGAGGGGAGAGGAGACTGAGGGAACCCTCCACAAGGGAGGGTGTTTGAAAAAGGGGGAGAAGCTGCCAGTTCTGCAGGCAAGGGGTGACATAACTGGGCTCCTGAGCCCCACAGAAACAATGTGGTTGGTCAAGGGAGCCGTGGACTCAAAAAGGTTGAAAACCTCTGGTCTAAATGGATCACTTCAATCAGCAGAGCCTGTGCCCACCCCCCAAGGCTATCAGACTCCAACTCCCAACAGTCCCAGCCTATGTAGCCAATTGTCAGGGATGCTGGGAGTTGTAGTCCAGCAAAATCTGGAAGACTCATCCCTGACTTGGACATTTTATTCATGGCACCGGACGCTACAGGATACCACATTTTATCCTCACAAGAACTCTGTGAGGTAGGTTGAGAGTGCGTGACTGGCCCAAGTGGGAATCATGGCTGAGAGGAGATTTGAACCCTGGTCTCCCAGGTCCTATCATGAGTCCCTCTAACTGCTACACCAAACTGTTGCTTCAGATTTATTCTTATCTTTTTTTTCACCTTGACTTTCCCTGATCTGTAAGATTGGCCTCTTGTTATTTATGAACTCCTATGTTTTATCCACTTTTGTATGTTGATGTATTTTAATATTTGTATTTGTTGGAAGCCGCCCAGAGTGGTGGGAGACCCGGCCAGATGGGCGGGGTATAAATAAAAAAATATTATTATTATTATTATTATTATTATTATTATTATTATTATTATTTGTATATTATTTGTATACCTGAAGGAGCGTCTCCACCCCCACCGTTCAGCCCGGACACTGAGATCTAGCACCGAGGGCCTTCTGGTGGTTCCCTTACTGCGAGAAGCAAAGCTACAGGGAACCAGGCAGAGGGCCTTCTCGGTAGTGGCGCCCGCCCTGTGGAACACCCTCCCATCCCATGTCAAAGAGATAAATAACTACCTGACATTTAGAAAACACCTGAAGGCAGCCCTGTTTAGGGAAGTTTTTAATGTGTGATATTTTAATGTATTTTAGTGTTTGTTGGAAGCCGCCCAGAGTGGCTGGGGGGACCCGGCCAGATGGGCGGGGTACAAATAATAAATTATTATTATTATTATTATTATTATTATTATTATTATTATTATTATTATTATTATTATTTCTATAATGCTGTTTTTAACTATACCATTTTATTGGTTTTTGGTTATTTTTGCAAACCGCTTGGAGATTTGTTGTTGTTGTTGTTGTTGTTTTAAAAAAGTGGAATAGAAAGACTTTTAAAAAAGAAAAGCAATATGTGCTGATCTGGCTTCAAATTATTTGTTACCTGTTTTTTTAAACCCTGCTTTTCAGACAATTATTTTCCCCCAAGGTGGCTCACATGGGGGGGGGGGGAACCCATACCATTCTGTTGCCTGAGCCAAAACAGGAAGGCGCCACCATGCAAATGTGCTACTTGCTACTTGCCACCCCACCGAAGCCTCACTTACCTGGGTTGTGCAGCTCGGCTTCTGAGTGCTAGCAACATCTTGAAAGATCTGCTTTAGGCCTGGGCGATGTATTGATACATTGTCCAGGACTGGTTTGAGAGCCAGATGATGATGGTGTTTGGACCCGGAGGTATATCACTGGTGGGGCTTGCCTACTGGCCGGCGCCTTAACTTCCTTCTCCGACCAAGCAGGTGGGTTACTTCCTTCACCCCTGTGCCAGGCACTGGTAGTGGCGGCAGTGACGGCGGCTTCACTCCAGAGCCTCACAGAGTCGGGGCCGATGCTCCTTCCTTTCCAACATTGTAATATATCACTACATTGTGATGTTTCGCTGGCAATACATCACGATGTTGAAAACCTGATTATCGCCCATCCCTAATCTACTTCTCCTCGCTTCTCTCTGGCAGCAGGGGGCGCGCTTGCGGAGGTGCCCCTCGGATTCCGCTGCCTGAGGCATCTGCCTCAGTCTGCTTCACAGATGGACCGGTCCTCATATCCATAAAATGAGGGGCAGGGGCGCTGCTACAAGGCTTACAAACTGGAAAGGTGATATGTAACAAGGATAGGGGACTGGTGAAACATGTCAGAAGGGAGGTCCCAGTTCAAGGCCAGAACACGCTGGAGAAGTATACAGGGGCATTTATATCCAGCTCAGAGACACCAGTCCATTTAAAGCCATCTTATACAGCTTAAACAGCCATTGCTTCCCCTCCACACACAAAATAATTATGGGAACTGTAGTTTGTTAAGGTTGTGGAGGGCTGTTAGAATGCTACAATTCCCAGCTATACGAAATAAGGCAGGCAGGTGGGCTTGGAGGAATCAAGACTAAGGTTAGCATGACAGTGCTCTATTTCCCCTGACAGACCAGCTACCAGTGCCCTTCTGTTCTCCTACCACAGGGTAGTTCCTGCCCCTGGGCAAAGCACTTAGGGGATTTGTCCCATGTCTTGTTCAGGAACTGTACACTTCCTTTCCCCTTCCCAGCAAGGCACACCCCGCCAGCCACATAGGGTGGCATTCCAATCTGTGACAAGTCCCTGGTTTGTGTGTGTGTGTGTCCTGTTTCATTTCAGCTGCTGAGGTTTTTAACAAATTCCTGGTGGGCTGCTTGAACTGCCCCAGACCCTGCAATCGTCATCTGAGCGTCCCCTCTGTGTGCCCCCTTCCTGGGAGGTCCGGAGGGTGGCAACATGAAAACCAGCCTTTTTGGTGGTGGCTCCCCACTTGTGAAATGCTCTCCCTTTGTTAACCATATTCCAGACTGGCATCTATGGGAGGGGGTTAGGTCAACTATAATTGTTCTCGTTCCTTCTTTGCCCTGACCTGCCCCTACGAACGGAGGCCGAGATCACGAAACATAATGGAATCCCATCTAATCTTTTTAGACTCACAAGCACCCAGAAGCGGGGGAAATGACGAGTTTTACCAAACTGTGCTGCTGAGATTTATGGTTGCGGGTCTCCACAACAGCACTGAAGAACCGAGAAGCAGGCCCGTCCTTCCTGCAGCTCCCGGCAGCTCCCAGTATCTAGGAATTGTTCTTTAAACCACTTTAAAAGCCAGGAAAGGCACCCAGCCCAGCTGTTTACTGGAAGCTTGCCATCTCATTATCAGGAGTGTCTATTTGAAGGCATTCCTCCAAGAACAAGCCTAAGGCATTAACTACACAACCATTACGGGTGGTTATTGGAACATACGTTGGATCGTAACATCGTTATAAGCCAATAATGGCTCATAATAATATCTCACTTTTAACCCCACTTGTCACAGTCAGAGGCTAAAGCCTCGCTTCCAGCTTCCTTCTTGAACAGCCCGGTTAATCTAAACAGGGTTCATCCCCAGAACCAGTTGGGGGAGGGCAGGAGGGCTTTGTCCTGACCCTGAAGCTGAAAGTTGTTGTTTTACAAATTTAGATAGGTGTTAAGTTTTTATGTGCATTGGGTCAAAACGAGACACAGTCTTGAAGCAGTGTATTGTATACATGGCATTTGCCATAATTCATCCGTAGCCCATAGTTTCTTGAGAAATACTCCTCTTGGATGCAGGGCTGTCTTACCCATAGGCACTAGGGGTGAGGGGCACCCAGGCGCTGGGCTCTCAGGGGCGCCAGGCTGAGAGTCCAGGGCCCAAGAGTTTATTCCAGGAAAGAATACAGAGGATAAGAAATTAGGGAAGCAGCAGAAGTACCTGTGGGCTCAGGTTTAAAAATTAGGATAGTAAATGTATTTTTGTATTTTGCTCTTAAGATGTTATAAAAATAGATCAATAATCTGTTAAAGAGGATTTAAACTGAATTCAGCAGAGGGGGACTTGAGGAAGTCAACCGAAATATGTAAGGAAGAAAGACAGAATCTGGCCCACGGAATGGGGCCAGGCCTAAGCAATGTTAGTAAAAATAATAGTAAGGTTAAATGAACAATGAATTGTTTACCCCTTTGAGAGGGGGGGGTGGATCTGGGCTTCCCATCGTGAGAGGGGGGAAGTATGAAAATTTAACCACTATGTATGATATGTGCTTATAAAATTGTAAAACCCAATAAATTTTTTTTTGGGGGGGGGAAGCGTTTAGTCCAGGAAAGAGCCCACCCGTCGGTTGGAGCGCCGCGGCAGGCTCTTCTGCTGCAGAGGGCTCTGTGCCGTGAGTTGGGGGCGAGTGAGCCAGTGAGGCACTGAGGTGGCCAGCCAGCTCCGCCCTCCTGTGTGCCTGGGCAACCGGGGGGGGGGGGCGGATCTTTGCACCCCGGCGCCGCATATGCTTAAGACAGCCCTGCTTGGATGTGTTTTCCCTCAAACCAGCTTCTAGCCGAGTAGAAAATGGAAGCCTCGGATAAGCTGAGGTGTGTACATTGGAAAGAGCCGTCGCACACATGCAGACGACAGCTTCAGTGAACTGGCGTTTGGAATGGGGAAGCCAATGAGGTGATGTACCTCGGTCGAAGACATTTTTGACTCCTCTCCAGTGTGTGCAGCAATGTAAGAAAGTGGCTTGACAGGGGGAAATGACCTCATTGCATTTCAAGCCACTACATGGCCTCAGTTTAAGCAGATAAGAGGTGTGACTTGGTAAAAGGCAACCGATATAGATTTTGACATATTAGAATGCTCATAAATATTAATAAATATATATATATCAGATCTGATGGCACATGATAGATTAGACTGTGATGAACATGTTCCCGTCAGATCAGAGGGTTGTAGAAACCACTCAATCTTTTTCTAGTGCCCTATTTTGTTTTGATGTGCCATCGTTTTTTATTTCAGTGACAACTAGGAGTCTCAAAAGTTGGGCCTCTGTGGATGTCTGAGAAGGCCTGTTCTTCAGTGGTGGCTGTTGCCCATTGCAGGGGACAAAGTAACACTCTTAGAAGCCCTTAGCACTGAAAAGATTATGGTGCCCCCCATATGTAATTTAAACAAACAAACATCTTACACAATATACAGTGTGTGTGTGTGTGTGTGTGTGTGTGTGTATGAATGAATCAAATACACACAACTCAGAAGAATATATAAATAATAAAAACCTACATTTATTGCAACACATGACAAGACTGGATTTATTAGCATTACTTCAGACTATGTTAGTAGGACACCCCCTGGTTTAGCTGGGAATCGACAGCACTATATATTCCAGAAAGTAGTTTATCTGTCTGTCCATTTGCTTGTTCTCTACATGTTCAGACACCTCTTGAGATCTCATCACCAAACTCAGCATGATGCTTTCCGAGGTGGCAGTCTTCCTCAATGTTTAGGTGCCAGGTGAAATTTTGAATCAAGATGGCAGACTGAAATGTAACTTTGGCTTGACTTTGCCCATTTTTTTGCATAGGTTCGACCATCCCTTGATATATCATTATCGCCAAACTTTGCACAAAGGTTCCTGAGATGGGGGCAGTTTTCATTGGCGCTTGGATCCCACACACCATTTTGAATCAAGAAGGCAGACCAAAACATGACTTTGGGTTGACTCCACCCAGTTTTTGGCATGATGGGTCCAAATTTGCAAATAGCACTATTTATTTAAAAATTGCAATATTATTTGGTTTCTAAAAATACCTGGGCAGCACATGGCACTCCTCACTACTAAGTAATAAAAACAGAACAGAAAAATAGAGGAAGAGTGTGTAGTAAGTTCTGATTTTCCCTATGATGACTATTTCCATGCTTAAAAGCACAGAAAAACCACCTGTTTAGCCTGCCTATTGGGTATTCTAGCACTGACCGGTAGGGCAAAGGTGGAGCCAGAGCCAAGGAGAGGCAAGCCAATGGATTATATTTTTGTCCCCATCACCTACTGAGTTCTAATGCTAAACATACTTGCTAGGAAGTAAGGCTTGTTTCAGGTGATGGGGATAAGCTGGAAGTGCAACAGCTGGGATCATTCCATTTGTAATTGAAGGGTTAATTAACCAAGAGGGGTGGTGATGGAGGTGATGCTTGGAGTTGCTTGCAGGAGGCTCTCCAATAAGCAGGAGGGAACTGAGGAAACCATCATGGTCATTCGTAAGCCTTATTGGCACAAGGAGCAAACACAGACACTAGAAAGAGAACACAGACAGACCTAGAGAACCTCCTGATACCTCTACCAACTTCTCAGGTTAGATGAGAACATGCATGGGTAAAGGTAAAGGGACCCCTGACCATTAGGTCCAGTCGTGTCCGACTCTGGGGTTGCGGCGCTCATCTCGTTTTATTGGCCGAGGGAGCCGGCGTACAGCTTCCGGGTCATGTGGCCAGCATGACTAAGCCACTTCTGGCGAACCAGAGCAGCGCACGGAAACGCCGTTTACCTTCCCGCCAGAGCGGTTCCTATTTATCTACTTGCATTGGCGTGCTTTCGAACTACTAGGTTGGCAGGAGCAGGGACCGAGCAACGGGAGCTCACCCCGTCGCAGGGATTCGAACCACCGACCTTCTAATCAGCAAGCCCTAGGCTCTGTGGTTTAACCCACAGCGCCACCTGCTGCAAAGGGTTCTGGGGCTCATTGTCCGCAGGGAGCATTGGCCAGGCCAGCAGGGCAATGTTGCTGTCCTCTTTGGAGAGCCTACCTTATAACAGACCCATCATTGCAAACAGCACAAGGGCCAGCAAATGCTTTCTTATAGAAGGATTCCTCAGGTTTCTGTAGCTTGAAAGTTAGCAAAGAGTGTTACCGGTAAATATCGGTACCAACTTGGTGTTTTTATTATTAAGAAGCAGACAACACTGCCACCTGGTGTACAATAGGGAAAATATTTCCTGGTGGAACAATTTAAGGACCCCTTAATTTCAGACTAAGTGCAATTCAGATGACTAAGCATCCTGATTTACTTGCACAAAGCTTAGGCAGAGGTTAGATTATATCCAGTCTTTATAGAGCATTCATCCTGATTTGCTTGCAGGCTGTTTACACGCCTTCCCAGCACTTTCTCATGCATCGCACAGTCACATGCAGAGGCGTAAGCTGTTACGGAGTTGCGAGCCCTGTTGAGCCCACGAAGACCTCCAACGCAATAGTGTCTACTCAGAAGTAAGCTCGAATGAGTCCAACGGAGCTTATTGGGGCGACAGCGAAAATGCAAAGGTACCAAATGTTAACGGAGGAGAACAAGGCGATTGCTTAATTACGGAAGCCAGTGATTGTTGCCGGAAAAATAAAATTTTGCCACTAAGTCCCTTCTTGCTTAGTGGAGAACCTGTAAGCTTTTTCGACCGCGGCAGGACTCGAACCTGCAATCTTCTGATCCGAAGTCAGACGCCTTATCCATTAGGCCACGCGGCCGCGCTGGGTACATGGTCTCCGCTCGACCTATAGGAACTTGAGAAGCCGGGAGCTGGTTCTGAACCATCCCGGGAGATACCATTTCCTAGCGAGTGTCAAGGGGGGGGAGAGGGAGGGAAGAAAGTGAGGGTGGGGGAACAAAACCAGCACAGCCTCTGTCTGAGGCAAACTCATTGCTTTCTCTTTCTTTCTTCTACTTGTCCTCTCAATATTTGGGCTGTGTTTAAGACGCGAGAGGACACTTTGGTAGGTTCCATGTAATAATTCCCCACCCCCGCGTCGGGCGAGCTCACTCCAGTCGCGCGCCGGCGGAAGGCTCGCCTCGTGAGCTCTGGGGCGGGGCGGAGTTTGGGGTCGTGGGCAAAAATCACCTCATGGTGTTGTTTAGGGTGCTTCTTGTACCCACGAAAGGGGGCAGGCGGTGGGGGCTGCTGCTGCATAGCTTCTTCCCCCTGCCACCACCCCATTTTTTGTGAGGAAGGGCAGCCTTTTTGGGGGGGTAGAATAGCCCAATTTGGGGAAGGGGATAATTCGTGGGCGCCCCCTTTTGGGTTGGGGTGCTGGTGAGGAGAATAAATATTAGCTCCTTTGGGTGGCATGGAAAGGAAAAGAAGCTAAACTGAGGGGGGTAGGTAAATTTTGAGATAATCTGTAGATATATCTTTTTTTCTTTTTGGAAAGGGGGGGTGGAATTTGGGAATTAGAAATATTTTCTTATGCCCTCTGGACGTTTGTTGTCCAAAGTGTTGGTGGTGGTGTTTTTATTGTGTTTTTAATATTATATCGGGAGCCACCCAGAGTGGCTGATCATCATTGTTTTCATAGAAATGTAAGGGTTGGAAGGGGCTGCTCTTAGCAGTCACAGATATTATGGATTTCTTTTCAATTTCATCCTCCAAAGAGCTCGGGACACCCATATTATTTAAGTGGCACATAGTTAAAACTAGGGAGCTCTCTCCCACAGAAGGTAGTGATGGCCACCAACTTGGCTTTACAACATGATGAGACAAATTCATGGCGGTTCTCCGTGGCTAGTGGCCATGATGGCTATGCTCTGCCTCCACAGCTGGAGATAACAATGCTTCTGAACATCAGTCACTGGAAACGGGGGGGGGGGTGCTTTAGTGCTTGCGTCCAGCTAGGTTCGTCTTCCATTCCTATACAGATCCTCATTTACTCTCACAACAACCTTGGGAAGTCAGTCTGACTGAAAGATAGTGATTTGACCAAAGTCATTTTGCAAGCTTTGTGGATGAGTGAGGTTTTGAATCCTCTGTCTGAATCTTGAACACTTGTCTAGGCACTTCACAACTTAAACACTATGTGCCCAGCATCTTGGGCAGGAAGATGGGAAAAATTCCACACTAAACCTCAATTCTGTTAATACTTTTTGTCTCCTGATAGATCTTCTGTATCCTCCATGCTACTCATTTGTAGTGAAGATGAAGCGCTTGGTGTGGAATACAGGTCCATTCGGATTACGGAGAATGCAGAGATGGTCCTCGGGTTCCTCTGCCAGCCGCCTGGTTCAGGAGGAGATAGCACAAGATACTGGTTCTGCCCCCAAACAGCAACGCATCAATCCACTTGGCATCCAGATGCTTTCTAAGCATCTTCATGAGCAGATTTTCCGGGGTGCCCAGGTTGAGTATTCAGAGGAAGACATCCAGAAGAGTGTGGCACACTTGCAGAAGCATGACTTGTGGGGCAAAGAGACAACTACTCTTCCTGATGTGGAATTGCAGCTGCCCCAGTTGTATGGGGCCAACATCGATGAGCACTTTCGTATCTTGGCACAGAAGCAGAGCCTCCCATATCTGGAGGCTGCTAAGGAACTTCTCGAGTTTGGGATCCCACCATTGCCCCTGGAGTGGGCTTGGAAAGCTGGGTGGACACGATACGGACCCAGTGGGGAGAAGACAGCTGTTGATTTCCCTGATGAGCGGGCCTTGGTGTTTGACGTGGAAGTGTGCATGAATGCAGGCCAATGCCCTACGCTTGCAGTAGCTGTTTCCTCAAATGCCTGGTAAGATGCCGGCAGATCTGGTAGAAGGGTGAAAGTTTTTGTTCCTACAAACATTGTGTAAAAATAGAACCTATTAGGCAACAACAACAACATGACCTAGCCAGTGTCCCACTACTTCTGTCCCCAGTGTCCCAAAATACTTTTTTCATAATTCATTGGTTTATTCCTATATACCACTTTTTGGCCAAAGGCCCCTGATCAATCAGCATCCCACATCTTTCTAACAGACCACTTCTTCTTTCTGTTCTTATTCAGTTCCAGGTCTCATACCATAGGGCAAGGCTGGGGAGCCTCAGTTCCATGCAGCCCTCTAGGTCTCTTTCTGGCCCTTAAAGGCTACACCGCTCACTGGCCCTGTTTCATATCCCCCCTTTTTTTTGAATGATTGAAACATGTCCTTGCACTTTGATAATGTTTCTTGCTTGCCTGTAATTAGCTTATTGTACATAAATACAATTTGTATTTGTTGCTCTGCCAATGTTTGCCTTTGGTTCCACCCACCACTGGCATGTGGCCCTCAGAGGTTTGTCCAGAGAGAAATGTGGCCCTTGGGCTGAAAAAACCCCTCCCGCTTATACATCATGCTGCTATCTTTTCTTCTGGGGTTCTGTTGTTAAAAGAGTGCCAGAATGAGAACAAATGTCTCCACCTAGGAGTTTCCTGGGCTTTTGTAAAAGAGCAAGAACAAGAAACTGTGCTTATGAAGAGACAATTAATGTTGTATTGGGAGGGGGGTTGTGTGACCTTCCTTTATATATTTGGAGGAAGCCCTCTTTGTTGACTCACAAAATTCCTAACCAGATGTGTGGGTTGTGCACAGATGCTGTGGGACGGTCAGAAACGTGTTAAATTAGAACACTGGAACTCTCACCTCCTAAACTTGTTCAAAGCAAAGTGAGAATTGAAAAAGGGGCTGTATTTTCCTTGTTTTCTTGAACTTCTAAAGAACTTAATCTTATGAACCCTAGTTTACCTATCCCTTCAGTACACGTATACAATATGTGGCCCACATTAAATTAAAAATTAAATAAATAAATGCTGGTGGTGGTGATTCAATGTGTTTTCACCCTGCTCTTCAGTTGGAAAAGCCCACAAAGCAACTTAAAAATTAATAAAATAACACATTATTTGCCCCTATGCTTACAAAGACACAGCATGAAAGCAAAAAAGGGTTTTGGGAGGGAAGAGCCAAACAAGAGGCACCAAATTATTGATGTTAGGTTCTTATAATGACCATGTCCTTGTCTTCTCTGGCAGTGGGATAGCTGCTGGGAACCTGATCTATTTGGACACTGCTCTACATGGTTAGACATCTGTGTGAATGTGCCCATTTGGCTTGGACAAACTTTACACACAGCAGGAGAACCCTCCCCCAAAAGCACAGGTGTTAAAATCAAAGTTGTTTTAAAAGGTACCGGTAGGTGCTCCTGTAGAGTGATCTTAAGTGTGCCAGCTCCAGAGCATCTCCTACTGAGTTCAACAAGATTCATTCTGTAGTAAATCTTCTTAGGATTGTAACATTTTTTTCCAAAAAATGAAATTGATATGGGTGTTAAAATGAGTGCAATACTGCAGTGTTCTTTCTGAAATGACTAAATTTTCAGATCTAGAAAGGAAGGAAGGTGGGTTCAGGTGTTCTATCATGCCCTGGAAAGAGTGATTTAGTTCACACAGCTGGGTGTGTTTGCTCCCCAGGTACTCATGGTGTAGCAAGCGACTGTTAGAGGAACGGTACACCTGGTCCAGCCAGTTGACTCTGTCAGATCTCATCCCTCTGGAAACGGGCAGCAGCCTTGCCAAACAGGATTGGCAAGAGAGGCTGGTGGTGGGTCACAATGTCTCTTTTGACCGTGCGCACATCAAAGAACAGTATCTGATTCAGGTAAGTCATCTTTGTCTTCCAATCTGTTCTGCTTACTATCTTCTTGTATGCAAGCTGTTATTGGTGGCTGAAGGCTAGATGTTTGTGGTAACGTGTATCAATTCAGTTATTATCATAGCCATGCGCCATAACTGTTAGGAAATTGCACAACAAACAAGATACAAATAAATACTTGTAGAAATGAAGCTTAGCATGTCAAATATTAGATCTGTATTGGAGCAAAAACTTCCCTGCAGCAGTTAGCTAGTTTTTATTATTATTACAAAGTCCCTGTGAATCTTTGATGCTACAGCTGCAAACAAAGCAGCTGTCCTTGTTGTTTGTTTGCCCAGTGATAGAGCTATGTGTTCTTCTATTGCCTTGTATCTTTAAAACCCAGCCATTGCTTCTCTGCAAACTGCTGTCAGGAGGGTACTATTTGCGATGGAAAAGCCATACATGAGGAGGAGGGGTGATTAATGCTTCATTCACCTGCCGCTTTTCTCTCCAGCAAGGTTTCAGGCTCCTCTTTGGATCAGATGTGTGAGTCTGGAATCCTAGCTGGAGAAAAAGTGGTTGTGGGAAGGAGCTGCAGGTGGAAAGAGGCAGAAGAGGGAAGGGTAAGAGCTGTTCGACAATGGAATTTGCTGCCAAGGAGTGTGGTGGAGTCTCCTTCTTTGGAGGTCTTTAAGCAGAGGCTTGACAGCCACCTGTCAGGAATGCTTTGATGGTGTTTCCTGCTTGGCAGGGGGTTGGACTGGATGGCCCTTGTGGTCTCTTCCAACTCTATGATTCTGTGATTCTGTGATTCTGGGTTAAGCACCACCCCTCCCCCTGGCTCCCCACTCTGATGCTGCTTTGCAGGGGAGAAGCCGCAGTCAGATTTTCAAATCCTCAGGGTGGAGATAGAATGTATAGTTTGGGTATGAGCCATTTGGCTAGAATTTCACCTGATAGCAGGGTAGTTAAATTGTGAACTCTGAGTTTGAATGTTGGCATCACACCCTGCCTGTGAGCCCTTCCTGAGGTATCTCTTTGGCTCCTGTTGGTAAGACATGATGCTGAACTTGACCCTCAGTTGACCTGCTCCTGAACGTACAGCATAGCAAGTTCTATGTAATACTTTTATCCTCCAGGCTGCCTCCCTATTGTTGTTGCTTACTGGATTTCCTACCTGCACTTCACCATGAGTTCCCAAGGCAGCCTGTAACAATATAAAAATATAACTTTAAAACTAGTTAAAATAATTTACAATAGGAAGAAGAGGGTCGGCCCTCATAGCATATATTCTAGATGTTGTAGTCTAGGGTATAAAGAGGTATCTTTAGCATATAACAAAAGCTATAGCATATTATTTTTTGGTTTGCCATGTATGGCTCTTTGTGTAAATGAATGTCGAAATGGCAGTGTATGTGACATTAAAACAACTATTTCAGGGCTCCCAGATGCGTTTTCTGGACACCATGAGTATGCACATGGCCATCTCCGGGCTAACAGGATTCCAACGCAGCCTTTGGATGGCAGCAAAACATGGCAAGCGAAGAGGGCAGCAGCAGGTGCAGCAGCATATCAAGAAAACACGGAGTAAAACTGATGGCCCTGAGGTGAGTTGGAAAGGCACAGAGGAGTTGCATGCATGCTAATCCCTCCTTTTCTTCACAAGGCCTCCCCAATTTATATCTATAGGGCTTGCAAAGTGGCAGCACTAGATAAGATGTAATGTACTCCAGCGTATATTGAACAGGAGATTCCCCCCCCCCAAAAAAAAAAGAGCTGAAGGCAGTTTGGAAGAAGGATTACTGCTTGTGGTCTGGATGCTAGCTCCTCTTTGGTAAACAGATTTTTAGGATTTTATATTGTTTCGCAAACTAACAAATCCCATTTGTCTAGAGGTAACAGTGAAACAAAGATAAATGTGTATGTACACATTGAGAAGTAAAACTCCTTTCCAACCCATTTTAAGTTTTTTTAAACTATTTTTTTGTTTTGTCCTTTCTGGCTCTACATTCAGCAACCTTGATCAAGTCATAGTTATATATAACATGGGAATGAGAATGTCTGGCCTTGTTGGATTGTTGTGAGAATGAAATGAAGGTTGGAAGGCACTTTGCAAAACTAAAGTGCTATCTATTTCATACATACATCACACTTGAATAACTGGTTTTTAATACTCTGTCCTATGAGAGGAGTGGAGAAAGTGGTATATAGAGATGTCATTTTTATACCTGAGGTTACATTACCTGGGACTGAACACTTTATTTCTCTCTTCCAAAATAACTAATTACCCACCCTCCCTCATAATTGCATGTCTTAATGTGTACAATTTTGTCTCTTACTAAGTTGCAAAATGCAGTTCCACCACCATGGGGTTTTTAGTAGAAGACTGACAGAGATCACCATAGACAGTTGGGAGAAGGGTTTTTTTTGGCAAAAGCATTCTGAATTGGTAGTAGAGGGGAGAAGTGCAGAGCCAGCATGGAAGAGATTGGCAACATCCTAGATGTGAGAAAAGTTTTGTTAAGTAATATAGACTTCTGTTGCCTCTTGCATTGTCATTGTTTCATAGGCAATCCTCTGATAGAGGCCTGCCAAACTATAGCTATATTTCTGTATGGCTGCCACAGTAAGTCTGATCTACAGATAGAATGAGGTGGTGGAGGGCTGAGATGGTATAATAGATGGTTTCACTTTAGACAGAGTGATCATATTTTTAAAGTCACTATATATATCTCCTGCCAACCTAGCAGTTCGAAAGCACGTCAAAGTGCAAGTAGATAAATAGGTACCACTGCAGCGGGAAGGTAAACAGCGTTTCCGTGTGCTGCTCTGGTTCGCCAGAAGCGGCTTAGTCATGCTGGCCACATGACCTGGAAGCTGTACGCTGGCTCCCTCAGCCAATAAAGTGAGATGAGCGCTGCAACCCCAGAATCGGTCACAACTGGACCTAATGGTCAGGGTCCCTTTACCTTTATATATATAGATAGATAGATATAGATATAGATATATATACATACACACACACACACTGTGCTATTTTTCTCTTGGCATGGAGGATTTTTTCTTATGTAGAGGAGCATTCAAAATTGGAATTATTTGTCTGCAGTAATGCTGTTCAATATACCATCTCAACTTTCTGCCGCCTGATTCACATGTGTAGACTAGGGCTCCTAGGACTTGCCATTCTTGTAAAGATCCTGGACTGTGTAGATGTTCCGTATAATTCTGAGAGTTAGAACTTATCAGAATGGAAGTCTTATTCCTACAGATTGAGGACCCAATCTGATGGTTTCTTAAATGTTTTTAAATGCTTTCCATCCAAAAGTGGGCATTTTTGGGGTTTGTGGACTAGTCAGTCATTACTCTGCTGCCTCACTACCTTGCAGATTGCCTCCTGGGACTGGGTGAACATTAGTAGCATCAACAATCTAGTAGATGTACATGCCTTATATGTTGGAGGCCAGCCACTGGAGAAAGAAGCCCGGGAACTCTTTGTCAAAGGGAGCATGAATGACATCAGGAATAACTTCCAGGTAGGGAGATAATCTATAAGATGGTACTTTTTAAGGGAAGGAATCAAGGGACCACTGCTCAGTTGTAGAGCATATTCTTTGCATGTAGAATGTTCCATGTTTAAAGTCTGGCATCTCTAGTGTGAAGGAAAGAGTCTTGGTATACCTGGGAAAGATGTATGATTTCAATCTGGAGCTCTTTTGCCAGTCAGAGGAGAATACTAGGATAGACTGACCAATGGTGTGACTTAGTAGAATGTGGCCTTTGATACAGGTGTACATAATTTATTCTCCTATTCCCTCTATTCTCTCTTGTCTCCATTCCAAGGATCTGATGAGATACTGTGCCCTTGATGTTCAGGCTACTTATGAAGTATTCCAGGAGCAGCTTCCTCTCTTCTTGGAAAGGTGAGTGTTTGGGGTGGGGGGTTCTGAAATGTGGAATTCTTTCTTATGGTGTGTCCATTTATGAGATAGCTTGCTCTGGGCTAGCAAATAGTGTTAGGTTGCCTTTGTGTGTCAGAAGCATTTTAGAGACAAGATGGTGTTAGATTATCAATAAACCCCTTTACACTTTACCTTGCTAGGGATTCTGGTCTCACCTTTCTTTAGATACAGATAAAACTTGCAAGGTTCAGCGTGGTGGTAAAGTATGAGTACAAATCAACCAGTGTTACAATTTTGCGAGAAAGAAACAAGAAGCAGTATCTCCCTAAGCATCTTAATCCTTCAGAAGTGGTCCAAGTGCATATATACAAAATTTCTTAGTGAAAGAAACACAGATAATAGTTAACCAGAATTTACAATGCACGTTGGAAAACTGAGCCAAATAATTCTGGGAGTTACGTCAAACAATGTACTAGATTATCATATTAAATAAAATGCCTGTCATGATAGGCAGGGAGAATGTTAGGGGAAAGCTTGTACAATGCAAAAACCTGGGGGGTGGGAGTAGGCACAAAATGTCTTGTCTCTTGTGGAATCTCATTCCACCAGGTGGGAGGAATAGCCCTTGTGGGCAATCTGTCCTTGCGGACTGCCCAATGTCAGGAGTAAAGAGTACACTCTTGACTTTGCTATAAAAAAGAGTGCCCCAATTCCAGAACTTAATTTTCTCCATTGGAATTAATGACATCCGTGCACATATGGGGAGAGAGTGAAGGGGTCCACAATGAGACCACCATTGTGATGGGGCTAAAACTGTTAACTGAGATTGGTGTTCCCAGCTATTGGACCTTGTACCTAGCAATGTGGCCTCAGCCTTTCGTCTACATGGATCCATCCTTGGTTCTGTCTGTTGGTCATGCATAGTATGACAGGCTCTTAGGATCTGCTTCCAGATCAACAAAAGCCTAAAGTTTACATAGCTTAGTCCAGTTGCTTCCAACATACTGGCTCCACTCTGTTATTACCCCCTTTTCTATTTGTTGGTTAGGTGTCCCCATCCTGTCACGTTTGCAGGGATGCTGGAAATGGGAGTCTCTTACCTGCCTGTCAATCAGAACTGGGAGAGGTACCTGGATGAAGCTCAGGTCACTTATGAGGAGCTGCAAAAGGAGATGAAGAAATCCTTGATGAACCTAGCTGACAATGCCTGCCAGCTGCTTCATGAGGCAAGGTGGGGGTATTATTATCATAATCACTGTTACAGTGCACTGCTGCTTAAGCCAGAGCTTCATAATTGGTGAAGACCTGGCTCTCCACTAAGCAGTGGCAGGAGAGAACATTATGAAGGAGAAATGGAGTTGGAAGGAGGATGCAGCACTCAACCCTCCCTCTGGTTGGGGTCCCAATTGCATGCTTCCTACATCAGGGAAACTCAGCTGATGAGGTGGACTGGGACAGAAGATGAAAAGAGGGAAAGATACGGAAGAGTTAAGGATGCACACACATCTGCCACATCTCCCCCTCATCTTTGCAGTTGGAGAACTGGGTTCTCAGACCTCAGTTTCAGCTGACATTTAGTTCTGGCATTAAAATCTGTAGTATGCTTGGGGGTGGGGGGCAATTCCCCAAAAGGAGAACTGCAAGGTTGAGATAGAGACTGCAGGTTTTGTGAAATGCAACACTGTTTCGTTAAGCAGACTACTACTTAGTAAAGGAATTTGTTTGGCACAGTTTCAGCAGTGGGTGCATCTAGATAAACTGAGAAGTTGTTGCTATGACATGGTGGAGAAAAGTACCCTTTTAGCTCCCCTCCCTTGCTGTAAATAAACAGGAGCTTGTAGACCAAGATCTCACTGATGGAAATTGAAAAAAGTATTCTTCAAATTAACCTGTGGTGGTTGGTCTGATGTATCAAAACAGGTACAAATGTGATCCCTGGCTATGGGATCTAGAGTGGGATCTCCAGGAATTTAAGCAAAAGAAGAAGAAAATTGGGAAGAAGAAGAACGAAGATGGTAATGATGAACTGCCCAAAGCCATGGAAAAAGCCTCCATGCTGGAGTGGCAGGAAGGTAAGGGCATCATCATAATTGACTACTAGCTTGCTAGCACACAGCGAATCACAGATGTCCCCACTGTCTACTGGCAGTTGTAATCTTTCTCTCCTAATTCTTAATCAGAAAGAGGGAGAAAGAATATACCTTAGATGGAATGAGATATTTTGTCCATCTGGCTTAGCATTGTCTGTACGGATTGGCAATAGCTCTCCTGGGTTTCAGATAGTCTTTACCAGCCGCACCTGGTGATGCTAAAGGTTGAACCTGTTACCTCTTGGATCCAAAGCATGTAATCTACCCTTGATCCAGATCCCTTCCGCTAAGCTGTCTTTGCAATTGGGTAGGAGCAAGCATCTTTTAAAATCTTATTTACAAGCCTGAAATACGTACCTCAGCATGTGTGTATTGCAGGCAGAATGTTTTACATCCAGCTCTCAAGTGATTTCAAAGGATGATAGTATTACCAGAGAATCTTAAAAAGTCCTGAGATCCCAGAGGTGCCGTTTTAAAAAGGGTGCCCGTGGTGTTGCATTTTTATTTATTTCTTAATTACAGTCTTAGAGGATAAATACGGAATACACAGGTGTTTGGAGTGCAATATAGAGGCAGTGGAGGAACACAAGAACTATGGAGTGTTACGGAGCTGACACATTTCAGCAAGAAAACATTTCTCTCTTGACCATTAAAGTTACATGTCTACTCTTCCATAGTCTACTGTGCATCAAACACTCATGTATTCGAATTCTTCTTGGCCATTAGGAGCTTTAGAAATTTGCTAGCTGTCAAATTCTGCATTGGATTATAGGCTCTGCAGGCCACCGAATAACTGCGTCCACGTAGATTCTTAAGCCTTTTGATGTAATATGTACTATAGTTATAAAAAAAAACACCTTGTCAACAACTGTACGCATTGAAAAATAATTCCTTTCTGATTTGTTGTATCGTGGAAACAGATCCGGGACCCCCAACTGAAGAGGAAGAACAGCACATCCCTGAGAGCCGGTTGTGCTTGGACCGTCTGAAGGGGACTGTAGCTTTGCAGCCAAAGAGAATTCAGCACCTGCCTGGCCATCCAGGGTGCGTTACTAAAGGGAAGTTGTAGACAGTGACCTTCCTAGGACCTTTCGTTCATCTTTTTGTCAGGAAGAAGGATTCCAGTTTAGTCTTCTAATATGTTAGTTTTCTATGTGCATGGATTTTTTTTATGTGGAGCATTTGCCCATGAGAGCCTCCACCTGCTATCAAAAGTGTGCCGCTTAGACATAGATTTACCCACCTTCCTGAGAAGTAGACCTACTTTACAGTTGGCATTTCAACAAGGGTAAAATAAATTGTTAACATTCCTGTCATGCTGAGTGGATGTTTTTCGTCAAAAAATTAGAACTGTTTGATTTGCAAGATGATTGGTCAAACAACCACTTATTTGTCTGAATTATTCCATTTGCTGTGAAAATACCGAATTCCGTTGGCAAGGTCACAGGCCTAGGTAGTATAGTGAAGATTACGGGTGGATAACTTACAACCCATATCCAATCCTCACAAAAGTATTTTATGACCCCCAAGTCTCCCCAAATTCAATTTCTTTAAAAAATGATTAAATTTAATTATGAATAATGAATGATGAATAATTATTTTCAGTAGTGTAGAATGGCTGGTGGGAAAGTCTTTCAGAAGGCAGCCTTTTGAATGGCAGCTCTGGCCACACCCACTTCTTACACGGGCCACACCCAGTTTCACGTGTAACCCCTCCCCCCAAGGGTTGGCCATAAGCCAGTGCAGCCCTCAGCCTGAAAAAAGTTTACTATTGCTGCTAACAAAGCATAGCATTGTAGCATGGAAGCCCCCTCTATAATTAATTTCCTGCAATGAGACATGCTTCTTTGTATTCAAACTCCCCTAGTAGCTGAGTCAGTGCCATCCAGATTATAATGTATTGAGAAGAGAGTTAGCAACCAGAGTCTCCCATTAGCAGCTCGATTGGAAAAGTTCTCTACTTTAAAAAAAGGAGCGGGCCACCTGGAAGCATCAGTGACAGAGGAGGTAGCTTTTGTTAAACTGAGTAAAATCAACTCTTGACAGGAGATGTAATTATTATTTAATGAATTTTCATACAGCTCCTTGGTGAAGGCCTTTGAGCAATTTGGTGTAAAATTTAATCTGAACAACCAATAACAATTATCTAACAACATTGAGGAAAGCTTTTTGTTGACCTTGTGGTCTACTCTCCCCTTGCATAGGTGGTATCGTAAGCTGTGCCAGAGACTGGATGATCCCAGCTGGGTGCCTGGGCCCAGCCTTATCAGCCTTCAGATGAGAGTGACCCCAAAGCTCATGAGGCTCACCTGGGATGGCTTTCCATTGCACTACTCTGAGAAATATGGCTGGGGTTACCTGGTACCAGGGAGGAGTGACAACCTGCCAGAGGGGACTCCAAATGCTGACTTGCCTACTTGCCCCTTCAGGTAAGAAGTGCATTCTGGGGTGAAGAGAGCAACAAAGCTGCCATGGTCTATAATTGTTGCTAGTAATAATATTATTTGATGCAGTGCAATCAGTGTATGCATTGCATCATACAGTCACACAAAAAAGATAGGTCCTTACCCTAAGGAGCTTATAGTTTAAAATTGCTGAGTTTGCAGTGGAAGGCAGCAAAGGAAGAGGTAGGACACAAAGGTAACAAAAGAGGGGAGAATTGTTGATTATGCTTAGTGAATAAAGCACTACTGGGTCGCTGCTACCAGAGCTATACTTGGAACCCAAAAGAGGGGAGAATTGTGAGAGGCAAGTTTTAAAAAATGATGAAGGTGAGCAAATGCAGTTGCATGCATGGTTCTCCAGGAGATTCACCTCCTTTCATAGACCATTTGTTGTACCCTGCAGGTGTGATGATTTTAATCTGCTTCCAACCTAAGCAGTTGCCTCCAGAGACAAGCAGAGAAAGTGCTCTCAGCACGAGAGAGCATCATTTATTCACTTTGGTACCTTTCAGAGACCACCCAGGTGGATTTTTTAGGGTGCGTTCTGCAACGTATATTTATGCAACAGTAGTGGATTTATACTGGATTGTCCACATATTCCATTTTATTCATTGTTCTGTGATTCTTTCCAATTCAAAAAAGGGAGTGGGAAGAGTTCAGTTTTGAAATCAGTGGCTAAAACCAGTGCAAAAGGTCCAGTCTGCCATCTTGATTCAAAATGATGTCCAATTGTGTCCCAAAATAGATGAAAACATGCTCTTTGATCTCAGGAGCCGTAATGCAAAATTTGTTTTTTTTTAGCAGGCCCAAGGTAGATGGTACTTCCTCAGGCTGCCTACAGCTGTGTCCCATTCAGCTGCACTCTGCACACTCAGTTCCGGGTATAGCAGATTTGTTGAGTTTCCCAGGGGATCCAAAAGATGGGGATAGGGCCCCCCCACCACTCACAGCTCTTTCTTCGCCCTCCTCTTCATCCTCCTTTCCTCCTTCTCTTCTTTCAGCCCCACAGTGAATTGCAGTGAGACGTAAGAAATGTTCCCTAGCCCTGGAGAATGACATGTAAAAGCTAGGCCTTGTAAAGCAAGGGTGGGGAACTTCAGGCCTTGGGAGACCAAACTCCAGGCCTCTGTCTGGCCCTCGGAACTCTTTCCAGGCCACTCCATCCTCCAGTTGTTTTGCCTGACTGGAATTTGTTCATGAATAGCAATAATGCCTCTTGCTTGTCTGGATGTAGAAATGTAGGCATAGGAACATCTCGCTTCTGTACGGCTGAACTATAGCCAATTGCAAAAAAGAAAGATATTTTTAGGTCTGATATTTGCAAATGAGTAAAGGTGTGAAGTGCTCAACATCCTTCAATGAAAAACTACTTTCATTAAAGTGGAGCAGGCCCAGTGCACCAATCTCCTTGTTATGTAACATTCTTGTGGCAAAGTTTAGCATTGCTTTGCAAATGGGATCAAGAAATGGGATAATTTGATGAATTCAGTGAAATCAAAACTACTTTTCCCTTAACTGTAGGGTTATTGAGCATCTGTACCAAGAACACTGCAAGGAGAAAGGCAAAGAGCAACCTATCTCACTGGACACCGCGCTGGAAGAAGAGCTCATGTTAACAGAAAATAGCACTTTCTGGCATAAGGTACAAATTGTGCGTCTCAGAGCTGTGATACATGATCAGTAGAATTACGTGGTGCAGTTCTTGCTAAACTGTACAACTTCAGGTAACTGGTAAAGGCATTGCATAAGTGATTTCTCTCCATATTAAAAAGAAGACTCACTGGATACAGAAAACTAGCATGTCAAGGATGAAGCTAAGCTAGGTCTCTACACGCAAAGAGTTTTTGTTTTTCTCACTTGGGAAAGACCTTCTTGGTCAGATGGGGATCAGGAAAATGAGTAGATGTGGGAGGAGAGAATGAGCTTAGCTGTTAAAGAGATCTTTCTCTCATGCCAGGTTGAAGAGCTCAGCCGTGCGGAGATGGAGATGGATTCAGATCCTGTAACCAAGCAATTTAGTGAGGTAATGGTACACCTCCTCGAGAGAAAGATAGTAATTGAGGGAAAATCAGTACTCATGTATTGCCTAAACCTGTGTGCTTTGAGTAGTGGATCTTGGGAGTGCTGGGCAAAAGCCTGAATGAGGGGCTCGTCTGATTGGGGAGGTAGTAGGAAGAGCGTTCCCAAATGCCCCAAACCCTTTGTCTACTCCAGCAACCCTGATCTTAGGTATAATGGGAGGGGAGGAACCATAGCAAATCGGTGGCATCAAGCATTGCAGAATTTTGAGAGCAACATCAAGAGTTCCTAGAAAGATTGAGAGGGATCTATTTTCCCAACTTTTTGGTGACTGTTCCTCTTAAATATGACAGAGGTGCTTGAGGCCCTGCTGGCATGGATGGTAAAAACATCATTCAGATATCTAATCAAAAATGCTTATCTAAACTCTTTTTGCTTTGCCTTTATGAGGTGGGGGATTCCTACATCTTGAGTTGTCTATTTTGTTTTCTTATACATCCTTGTACATTCAGGTCCAACTAACCCTACGTTGGTTTGCCAACAGGATGAGCTGGACCGTTCAAAGAGTCATCCTGATTATCACCATGGCAATGGTCCTTACAATGAGGTCAATATCCCTGGGTGCTGGTTTTTCAGGCTACCTCACAAGGTGAGCAGGAATTTCTTGTATATAGAAATAAACTGATAATTCTCTTGAGTTCAGTTAATTGAACTTTAAAATCAGAAAGGCATGAAAGTATATATGCAAGAAAGTGTCTGTGATATATGGAGGATGTTACACACCACACAATGGAACATCCCCCCACCCCCTTGAGTATACACTAATTTCCCCCCACTTGATTATTTTTCTTTTTTCTAATATACTTGTAGGGGGGGAAATAAGAGTGTAGTTATGGTTTTATAGACCTCTCAAGGCTATGCACCTTTGCCACTGAAATGAAGCCTCTTATTAAATTCTATTGGAAATGTAATATTTCTTTCCTGAATAGAACAAAGTATGTGCAAGAGGTGCCAAGTATTCAAATCGGCCTGGAAAATGCAGCTTGTGACCTAGAAGTCTTTATCCCTATTGTCAGATGTGCTGAGTGGTGTTAAGGATTGTTCCTTGGGAAAGGAATGCTCCAAGGCATTGCTTCTTTAACATTTCACAAGTGTTAAGGAGGTCATAATCTAGTTGTTGGAGTCGCTGCTGGTCAGAATAGATGCTGCTGGACTGGACCGTTAAGGGTTTCTGTAAGGCAACTTCGTATGTAGTAGGGAGGAGGGTTTTATGCTGGCTAATCCTGTTTTATAACCGATACCTTGAGCTAAAGCAAACTTCCATCTCCTGTTAAAAAGGATGGGAATGAAAACAACGTTGGAAGCCCATTTGCTAAGGATTTCTTGCCCAAAATGGAGGATGGCACCCTAAAAGCTGGCATAGGGGCCACAGAAGGGACACAAGCTCTTGAAATCAACAAGAAGATCTCCTTTTGGAGAAATGCTCACAAAAGAATCAGGTGAGGTGTGACTTCCTTTAAATTAAATTACCAGTCTGCAGAACTGCATGACAGACTTTACTCCCCGCTCCCATGCTGTATGGTGATAATTCAAGTTCTGCTTTCAGTACCAAGGTAAATGTGCTTCTTGTGCCATGAACCATTCAGTTTGTATACTTTACTCCAACCTTTAAATTTTAATCTTTGCAACATGAGAGGAGCCCCTCCCCTGAGTCATCTTCAATTTGCTAAGAGCTCAGGGGAGGTAGTTTTTTTTTGGGGGGGGGGGTGCTTGGTATAGTTCAGTCTTATTACTGGGCTTGTTGAGCCCTGGATAAAATGCTAGCTCAGCTCAATTCTTCCTTTCATGGCCTGCTAAGGGCTTGAGACTTGGTGTGCTCAGGCAAGGAGACAAGGGCCAATGCAAGACATTAGTTCTTCTGTTTGCTTTCTAAGGTTTGTTTCCTTTTTGTTTTGTCAGTTCCCAGATGGTGGTGTGGTTGAAGAAAGGGGAGCTGCCTCGATCTGTGACCAGGTACACATACAGAGATGTTCCCAAGGCCTTTTTCCCCCATTTTATTTCTTCCCCACTTTTCAGCCAAATTTAGTTACCAAAGTGACTTACAGACTTACAACAACAACAACAACAACAACAACAACAACAACAACAACAATAAATACAATATAATTAGGGATGCATTCACGAGTCTCTCCTGATCTCTGGGAGTAGGTGGTGTGTCTAGGTTCCAAACTTTTCTGTTTTTCTGCTCTTTCTTCAAAGATCTTCAGTCTTATAAATCAGACTGGCAAGTTGCATAGATGACTGCTCACAGAAGCAGCGTTTTTGTTAATTTCTGTTGTACTACCTCTGTTTCCCCTGTTCCTCCCTTTTCCAACTCCTGCAGAAAAATAGCAGCCCTGTTTTGCTATCTGATTTGTATCGCCTCCGGCTTTTGCTCCCTGTTGGTGGAGAATCTTTTGAGCTCTCAGCAGACAGAGTTTCTGCATGTTCAGGCTGCTCTCCCCTGGCAAGTGTAATGTGTAGCCAAGCTGTAAATTATCTGGGCTGTGAAAGTAAAAGGACTCTGTTTTGGGAGAGCAGCTGATATTCAAAGAATCAGAATAGTAGGGTTGGAAGGGACCACAAGGGCAATCTAGTCCAACCCCCTGCAATGTAGGAACCACAGTTAAAGAATCCCTGACAGATGGCCATCGATGTCTTTGCTATTGGGCAGGGGGCCTTTATCCCAGATAATGGAGTAATTGAAGGATACATTTCTACTTCTGGCTCACAAAGGACTTTCCTGCTGAGTCTGTTTTATTTAACCAGATTTGTATGCCACTTATTCCATAAGTCTAGATAGGCTAGTAGCCTGACTTGGAATAAGTTCTGTGTTCTCTCAAAAATCTGCACCAGGTTATTGGATTCCAAGCAAATGTCAGAGATATATATTACCTGAAGAGTAACAGCCAGTTAAGAGTGATGAATGTTCATGAACAGTTGCTGAGCAGCTACTCCAGCAACATCTTTTAGAACCCTTGGCCTCTGTACGATGTGTCAGTTTACCTGCAGTCAAAGCTGTTCCTGTCAAGTAGCTACTTGATCACTAGCAATGCTGGCTTCCTCATGTTATATGAAATGAGCTCACCCTGATGTTTCTGTAGGCACCCAGACTATGACGAGGAGAATAGCTTTGGAGCTATCCTGCCGCAGGTGGTAACTGCCGGGACAATAACTCGTCGAGCTGTGGAGCCCACCTGGTTGACAGCCAGTAATGCCAGAGTATGTATGGATTTTCTAATGCTTTTTATTCTTACTGAGAGATAGAAACTGAAATACAGTTGCCCAAAGATAAGTACATCCTGCTTTTCTTGTCCATAATGAGAATTCCAGTCTATAAGAAATAGACACCTTTGGCTAATTTACAGGAATAGAGAAGCCATTCTGGCAAACATAATTTATCGGTTCGTTTATTCATTACTACAAAGTCCAATTAGTTAATTAGCTATTTTGGTTTTTGGAGCATTGATTTCCAATTACGAGCTCAGGCTATCACTGCTGTAACTAGAAGATTCTGTAATAATATATCCATGAGCAGGAGAGTGCTATTGCACTCTGGGCCTGCTTAGCCACTGTGTGAACACAGCGATGGACTAGGTGGGTCTTTGGTTTGATCTAGCAGGAATCTTCTTATGTTCTCTCTGTGTCTTGCAGACTGACCGAGTGGGCAGTGAGTTGAAAGCTATGGTCCAGGCCCCTTCTGGCTACCATCTGGTTGGAGCTGATGTGGATTCCCAGGAACTTTGGATAGCAGCTGTCTTGGGAGAGGCTCATTTTGCTGGCATGCATGGTGAGCATTTCCACTCACAACAGCCCTCCCCTGTCTATTCCTTCAGCAGCTAGTAGTCAGGGGTATACTTACTGCTTGGGAATGTGAAAGCTCTGTTCAGCTATCACAGCTAATGCTGTTTTTGAAATACAGTTTTTTATTGTAAATTTTTACAGTACAGTGAGTACAGAAGCTGCATGTTAGAAATTCCACTTTTCGTCTTCTTCAAACCAACATACCGCTTTAAAATAATTTATAAGGGTCTAGAGGCTCCCATATATTTGTGTCCTGAGCTCACTCAGCCAAGGAGGACAAATGGCTGGCAGTTTAATTCTTTATTGACAAAAGCAGACACTTACAGAAGCTCCTAAGGTGCACAGAATACACATGCACACACACTTCTGGTGGCTACATAGCTGGCATTAACTTTTCCAAGCTTGTGCCCTGGCTGAACAGTTGGAGCAACAGTGGGGCATCCCCCAGGGCTTAAGTACCCTTATCTGACAGTGTGCATTACGGTATCTAGGCAACCATAAGGACTACAAACTTGTTTTTAATTGGCATCTGAGGTTCTGAGCTCCATTTTGTATCCAGTGCCATATTTTGTTCCTGTACAGAATTACGGAGATACACTTGGCCCCGTTTCACTCCAAGGTCACTTTTGTCACACCCTCTTTCAAGACCACACTAACCCCTTCTTTCCCCACCAAAGGCAGCACGGCTTTTGGCTGGATGACCCTTCAGGGGAAGAAGAGCAATGCCACAGACCTGCACAGCAAGACGGCCTCCACAGTGGGGATCAGCCGAGAACATGCCAAAGTGTTCAACTATGGGCGCATCTATGGGGCAGGGCAGCCCTTTGCAGAGCGCCTCCTCATGCAGTTCAACCATCGCCTGACACAGCAACAGGCCAGTGAAAAGGCTCGCCAGTTGTATGTTGCTACGAAAGGGATTCGGCGGTAAGGCGCGCTTGGGGATGAGCCCACCTCTGATTAATCAGTTGGATAGTATCATGTTCGTGCTCTGTAGTAATTGCTGCAACCCTGATTTTTTTTAAAAAACCTATGATCAATTAAAACCACTCCTTTTAATTGGGCAGTGTATTTTTTAAACAACAAAAAAGTGATTAAAAATACTACTGCCTGCAGTTTTTATATCTGGAAAGAACCATTCCATCTCATTGGAGAAATAGCTCTTCTCTGGTGGTGCCTTACTAGGGTAAGTCTTGTCTAATTTGTATTTCCCTTGTCTTTGAGAATGTCAGTGAACATAGCGATGGTCAAGTAGACATTGGGTACTTGGACTTTCAAAAAGCTTTTGGTGCAGTACCGCACCAAAGACTCCTGAGCAAGGAGGTCCTCTTACAGATCAGTCACTGGTTAAAGAACAGGAAGCAGAGCTTTGGAATGAATGGATGGTTCTCAGAATGGAGAGATGTAGAAAGTGGAGTCCCCCTAATAATTGGTACTGGGGCCTGTGCTTTTGACTTGTTCATAAATGATCTGGAATTAGAAGTAAGCAGTGGGGAGGCCAAGTTTGCTAATGACACCAACTTTTTCAGGATGATAAGAGGATGTTGTGTGAGGAGAGGGGGGATGTTTCTTTCCCAGATCATGTGGTTTAGCTCTAAACAGTTTACCCCCAAGGCTATTAGCTCTCTCTAAGTCAGTGATGGCTAACCTTGACACTCCAGATGTTTTGGGACTACAACTCCCATCATCCCTGACCACTGATCCTGTTAGCTAGGGATGATGGGAGTTGTAGTTCCAAAACATCTGGGGTGTCAAGGTTAGCCATCACTGCTCTAAGTACTTGTTTGGCTCCAACTTGAACTATGGCCTGAACTGCCATGCTGAAGTCCCTACTTAGTTTGGACTTTGGGGGTGTTTTGTGTCCCTCCCAACTCCTGTGGTTTCTTATTCCATTCTCCTCTCACAGCTGCTATCTGTCCGAGGAAGGGGAATGGCTGGTGAAAGAGCTTGGCATCCCCATAGAAAGGGAAGAGGATGGTTCTGTGTCCCTGGAAGATGTGCGGAGAATAAAGAGAGAAGCAGGGAAATGGTAAGGTGTTTTCTACTGGAAGGTTATGCTTGAGCTAAAGCCAGGGCTGTTGGCACTAAAGTAAAATAAAACTTTAAAAAAAATCAAAATTCTGTGCCATGGTCATCTAAACTCTGTACCACAAAAATTACTTGCTTCTGCTCCATTTTACTCAGTTCCTTCTCCTGCTGGTCACAGACAAAGGCAAAAGGTTATGTGGGCTACTGAAGCCTGGCCACTGGAAAAATTATTTAGCCATCCTTGTGGCTTCTGAGTATCACTAAGCACTCTTAGCATAAAGGCCACAAATGTGTTTTGGAAAATGGAAATACTTGAGAAGCTGAAGCCTATCCCTCCTATCACCACATGATGTCCCATTCCCCCCCCCCCCCCGGTGGTGGGGTGGCATATGTGCTGTAGCTATTCAGTCCTCCTTTGGATTTCAGAAAAGTCTGTGGTGCTTTGCAGGTTTATGGGATACCGGATCATAACTGGGTTGTGAACAGCCATGGCCTTTTCTCCAGAAGAGGATGAAGTTTTAGAGATAACTTTTGACGTTCTCTCTTACTAAAGGAGAGTAACCCAAAACAGATTATCTGTTCCCATTCATGGTCAAGGCACAGTTTGTGCAAATTAGGCAAGCTTGAAGCATCCATAGGGAGGAGTCCTTCCCCCTGCCCCACCCCCTGCCTGCTTGAGACAAGGCATTTATCTGAGCAACTCTATCAATGGGCTTTAATGCCTTGCTTTTGATTAACTTCAATTTTTCTTTCTCCACTCTAAGCACTTAGTGGTATGGGACCCAGGGTTTATATTTTGGGTGGTGGCTTTAATTTGTGAGGCCTACAAGTAGAGGCTGCTACAAAACTTCTGCAATGTAGGTGGGAGAAAGATGTCTAATGGAGAAGAAATAGGTGGGCTGGAGTTCCAGCTGCATTTTCCATGCTGCAGAGAAAAATGTCAGGAGGCGGGTAGCTGGTGACGGAGTAAGCACAATCCATGCACCCTGGTACCTGCACCTTGGCAGATCCCTAAACAGAAGTCTGTTGCTGAATGGCTAGTTCAGCTCTTATGTTCTTCATATTGCAGGTCTCGAAGGAGAAAGTGGGATGTGGTGAACCGACGAGTGTGGGCCAGTGGGACAGAGTCTGAAATGTTCAATAAACTGGAAAGCATTGCCATGTCAGAATCTCCTCGCACCCCTGTGCTGGGCTGCCACATCAGCAGAGCATTGGAGCCAGCTGCTGTCAAGGGCGAGGTGAGAGGGAACCCTCTTGACTTTGACCTCTTGACTCTGAATTCCAGCCCTTGCTTCAATACAGTGTGTTTTGGTGGCAGCAGTAATTGGCCAGCTTGCATTGTGAGAATTGTGTATTAGGAGAATGGGAAAGGGAAGATGGAGGTATCTAGCCAATGACCAGCAACATGTAGGAACAATATTTCATTTAAATTCTCCAGCTGCCTGTATGAAGCAGAGCATGCAGCTAAAACTCTTGCTGTTGGGCGTTATTCGATGATGTGCTTCATGCCACACAGTGCATGCCAATATTCGTGTACATGATGTGATTGTGCATGCTGAAGGTGGGTGTGGGGGAAAGGTGCATTCCTTTCCAGGTCCATGATTGTGGAGAAAGGCTGAGAATGATTCTGGCAGCCTTCCCAAGAAGAGCAAGAGCTGTAATGCAGGATTTCCCTGCCGGCAGTGAGTAAAAATCACCACTAGACAGCCAGGCAGGGGAGATCTACAAGGGTTAGTAATTTATTACATAACAACAACAAAAAAGCAACACGTATTTACAGGAGGTTGGATAGGAGAAATTGTACACCTAGTAAGTCTTAAAGCTACAGCATTTGCAAGGTGGTTGTGCTTTTTGGTTATCTGTAGGTAGTGTAGCAAGCTATGTCATGGATCAAGTGTTATGTCATGGATCAAGTGTTATGTCATGGATCAAGTGTTTGCAACAAGTTGTCTTTTCCCTACCAAGTGCTTTCATTGTATCTCTATGAGCAGTGCAAGCTCCAAGCCACCTTAAAAATGTGTTTGGCATCCCTAGCTAACAGGACCCAGTGGTCAGGGATGATGGGAGTTGTAGTCCTAGGGCATCTGGAGGGTCGAGTTTGCCTATGTCTGATTTAAGGTAAAAAAGGAGATAAAATGGAATAGAAAATGTAATTAGGTGCAATAGAAACTGGGGGGGGGGGAGTCCGGGGATATAAGTAATCCTAGAAGTTGAAAATGATTTGAATATATAAGAAACTTGTTTTAAAATGAAAAATAAAATATTTACAAAAATAAGATTCCTGAAATAGGGCTGCCTTCAGATGTATACAAAAAAACCAAAAATGTGTTTGGCTAATTCATATAATGTGCAGTAAAGATCAGGGCTCAATAGTTTTTAGTGGTTGTGTACATTGACATGCTGGTCATGCTTTTCAAGATGTAGGCAGCCAACAAGAAAAGCAAGAGGTTTACAATAGAAAACAGTATCTCTCTCTTCCAGTTTGTAACCAGCAGAATAAACTGGGTGGTCCAGAGCTCAGCTGTAGATTACCTGCACCTGATGCTTGTGTCAATGAAATGGCTCCTTGAGGAGTTCAACATTGATGGACGGTTCTGTATCAGCATCCACGACGAAGTGCGATACCTGGTGCAAAGTGAGGATCGCTATCGGGCAGCTCTCGCCCTGCAGATCACAAACCTCCTTACACGGTAAGCACCATTTTTGTCATGGCATTCCACAGGCCAATGTTCAGGGTATCTGTTCAGCTGGAAAATAAGGGATTGCCTGACAGATTTCTTATAATACTAGCCTACCTTCCATGGCTGAGAGCAAATGTATGAAGCACTTGGGAAAGCAACTACATAGAGAAGACATAGTATCAAATTTGGGGTTGTGGGGCTCCAAATCCTTGCAATACTTTTTCTGGGTAGTGAATGAGGTGTCCATCCCATAATGTATTAAGCCCTGTTTCCACCTGGGAGACGTGAGGAACCACATGAACAGCTTTTATAGACTATCCTCCACTGATGTGTCACTCCTGTCCTTGCCTCATGTTCTTGTGAGTTCTGGCTGGGGGAAAAGCCCTGACTGTCGGAGGCATTATGCCTCTGAATATCAGCTGCTGGCAGTCACAAGTAGGGAAAGCACTACTGCACTCAGGTGAGTTTGGGTTTGTTTGTCTTTAAAAAAGAAAAAGAATTGTAAAAGCATGTGAGGATTTGGGCCTGTAGTTTATGTGATAACTGAAAGCTGACACCTTTCAGAAGAATTTCCTAAATCTGCACTACTTGCATTGCTTGTATTTTCAGGTGTATGTTTTCATATAAACTGGGTATTCAAGATCTGCCTCAGTCAGTGGCCTTCTTTAGTGCTGTGGACATTGATCGGTGCTTAAGGAAAGAAGTGACGATGGATTGTGTCACTCCATCTAACCCAACAGGGATGGAAAGAAGATACAATATTCCCCAGGGTGAGTATTGTGCCACTTTCTTAATTCTAGAGAAGCTAGAACCTCCTTTTCTCACAGAAATATTATCTGAATCCTGTTGTGCTACTACTGAATAATAAATAATCTATGTCTACTCATTGGAATAGCCATATAAACCAGGAATGCCATATATATTGATCCACTTTGCATATAACACTAAGCCAAACCATGGTTCAGCACCAATGAGTGAGTTCCTGGAATGAAGATCATAGTTGCTGTGCTACTTCCCAGCGAAGGGTAGCTTGTCTCTCACTCTGGATGAACCAGTTTGTCTAGAGTGAGGCAAACCACAAGACTGGCTTCAGATACAATATGGGAAGCACAGCAGCAAGACTGGCATGAGCACAACAGTCATGATCTGCACTTTGGGAACCCACGACTGTTCATTTGCACTAAGCCATGGTTTTATATGCTAACTAGACCATCCCCAGTATATGGTTTTGGCCAAAAGCTTGTAAATATGTCCTTTTAAAGCCTTCCAGTTCAACAAGGCTCTGCTTGGATCTCCTTTCTCCAGAATTTGTCCTCGGAGTGAGTCCAGGAGCCAGGCTTGCACTTGCATGTTCTCTTCGCCATAGGAAGAAAAGAGTGACCAAATAGGAGATCCCTATCTGCTTCTGTAGCACTGGGGCTGCCACTCCTGCTTGTGTTGCTCTGCTACCCCTCTGTTTACACAAGCACCTTCACTGTCGCAAGGCTCCTTCCACCCTCATTCCCTTAATGACAAGCAGCCGTCATTCAGTCAGGCCACTCACTCATTTGGATCTCGGGCTTCCTTGTTGTGTGTGCATGCAAGTAGGCAGCGGCGACACAGGGAACATGGGAAGGCCTTCTTGGGCCACCTGCCTGCTCACTCACTCCACCTGCTGTTGTCATTTTGTAGTTTGTGTTGCTGCCACAAGAACTGCAGTATGATAACACCTTACATTTTTGTGCATGTAGAAAGACAGCCATATTACTCAACCGTAAACCTCAATTCACTGACACTTATACTTAGGTAAGTATGCACAGCAGCCTTAGTTTCCCACGGAAAGGAGAGTCCATCTTCACAATAACTGTGGGGTGTCCCAGTCATTCTTTGTTTCTTTGTCCAATGTAACATTTTATTCTGCTTTGATACATTTGCATAGGGATGCCGTTCTGCAACATCTGGCTTTCCCATACTGCTTCTTCTCACTCCATCAGCTCTAGGCTTGTTATCCAGCCACTGACTGTTATTTACACTTTACCTTTGCACTATTTCCAGAGTGCTTACAAACACTTCAATATGAAATCTTGTCTCACAAGTAGTAATTATGCTCAGCACTTGACATAATCACTTTTTAATTGGTGTGAATTAATGAGTGTTTAAACAACTTATAACTAAAGCTTGTTAATTATTGAGCTGCAATGGCAATTTTGTTCCAACTATGACAGCTTGAGAAGAAACCACTGCAGGAGAAGGGTTCATGTATTTTATTAAATTAAGCTCTGGCAGTAATCTTTTAGGGAAAATGCATTTTAGAAAAATGGTAGTCAGTCCTAGATTTGGGACTGTTCTCCACCATTCTCTTGTAACATCAGCAGTTTTGGAATAAACAGTGGTGTTGATTACTTGTTCTATTCCCTTCCCAGCTTGCTAGCTATTTCAAGATCAACAAGTAGATCTAAAAGTGGTTTTCAATATCTGTTATGTGGCTGGGAGGTGTAAACATGACTATTTAATTTCTTTCAGGTGATGCTCTTGATATATACCAACTTCTCAAAATAACCAAAGGCTCATTGCAGAAACAAAAATAGGGTGCAAGACTTTAACTGCTGAATCCTCCCAGAAGCAGCTTAAGCAAGGAGACGTGTCCACTCCCTGATTTGCCCTTTCTTCACTGAGAAGTAAGAGGGAGAAGACTTCGGGGCTATCATTAAAATAAGCTACAGCTGCAAAGGTGAATCACTGACAGAACATCCAGACAGGCCCAGAAGGACAGATTGCACTTTAACTGGGCTGTGTCAGGATGGTTATCCAGTAGCCTGTTGTGGTACAAGCATTCAGAGAATTGCATGTCATTTGTATGGCAAGCAGAAAGCTAATTAAAGCCCATCTTAAAAATGAGACATTCATCTTTCTCCATTAATGCTTCGCAGGGCAAGCAGAACCAAGCTACAGTAGTCACTTGGGAATGACCAAGGCAGCTCTTATTTTTTACGTCGCCTCTTAGTTTTGGGTTCCTGGCTGGTGTTGGATTGGGTAGATGCAGTGCTCTAAAAGAGATGAAAACAAGCTATTAGTAAATGCACCAGAGGAGTCCTGAGTTACTGAAACACAATTTTAAAACCTGCTGTTTAAAGCAATTTTTACTCTGAAAAACACCTTTTTGAGCATTAACTTCTGCTAGAAAAGTGTCATGTTCTTCATTTTTGTCATCTCATTAGCATTCGTGTATCTTCCTCACCCCCACAGAGGCTGCTGAGACTCAGTGGTGAAATTGAGTAGTCAGGATGATGCAGAGGGAGTATTCCCCACACTTCAAAACAAGTTGCCATTGTACAGAAATGGGTATTTACCATTAGCATACAACTGACTAAAGCTTCATATGAATTTCATAGAAGGCACTTTGGAAGTACAGATTTACATTTATATTGGCAGAAAATAGGATTGCTCTAGCTTGTATCTTTTTAGAATGTCTACTACTGACCTGGTCGTTGGCTGGCTCATTCTCCGTATCTTCAGCATTCTGTTCCTGTAGAGCGCTCTCCAAAGTAGACACATTGATACGGAAGTCCCGGGAGGTGCTCAGTTTCATATATTGCATCAGGTTGACCTGCAGCAGGCAGCCCAAAGGGTAGTCGGAGTGAAAGCTTGCACCACCTATAGGCATAGCTTATGAAAACTTAAATGTAGAAGCAAAAAAACCTCACAAGTTTATACACAACTTTTCATCACAAGTGACTTCAAAGCCGTTTACATACTGAAAATTACAGAACACCAATAGTAAAACCAGCTCAAAAAGCTAGTGAAAACATGTACTAGAATGTTACCTTTGACTTTTTCGAGAGATGGATCAGAAAATTTTCATATTGTTCTATGGCAAAAATCAAGTTTGGAATTGGCTTGGATTCCCGCAATACTTTGGCCTACAGAGGGAAGGAAAGCATTGAAGTATATTGAATACAGCGGCAGCACAAACTGTTACAGGATCTCACAGTAAATAGCTATGTAGGCCTTTCAAACATGTTTAATATAATTTCAGGGTGAGTATTATCCACATGGGTAGGGACACGGGTGGCGCTGTGGTCTAAACCACAGAGCCTAGGGCTTGCCAATCAGAAGGTTGGCGGTTCGAATCCTTGCGACGGGGTGAGCTCTTGTTGTTCAGTCCCAGCTCCTGCCAACCTAGCAATTCGAAAGCACGTCAAAGTGCAAGTAGATAAATGGGTACTGCTCCAGCGGGAAAGTAAACTGTGTTTCCCTGTGCTGCTCTGGTTCGCCAGAAGCAGCTTAGTCATGCTGGCCACATGACCCGGAAGCTGTCTGCGGACAAACGCCGGCTCCCTCGGCCTATAGAACAAGATGAGCGCCCAACCCCAGAGTTGTCCGTGACTGGACCAAACGGTCATGGGTAACTTTACCTTTATTATCCACATGATTAGGTAACCAAATCCTAATGAGATATACAGTATTTTCCTGCGTATAAGACTACTTTTTAACCCAGGAAAATCTTCTCAAAAGTCGGGGGTCGTCTTATACGCCGGGTCGTATTTCTTATACGGCGAGTATATCCCAAACTCTATATTTTAACTGGAAAAGTTAGGGGTCGTCTTATACGCCCAGTCGTCTTATATGCCGGAAAATACGGTAGATGCTCTGAATTTGATTAGACCTCTGAGCGACAAAACTGACTTGAAAAACATAGCTCTTCAAGGCTTTGTGCAAGTTTATATGTCCTCCACAATTCAAATTGCACCTGTGATTATTCAGTGGTAGTTTATACTGCCATCCTCTGCTACTGAAGGAGCAGAGACTTAAGTACAGTACATCCCATTGAAACTCAGTTAAATAACTAAGGGTCCAGTGTATTTCTGGGCAAAGTACGGCACAAATAATCATGCTCACCATGACAGTGGACACCTCGGCTGTTGTCTTGTCCTTTTTCTTCTTTTTCTTTTCTCCTGCCATGCTCAAGGTTTCACTCTGGATATTCTGAAAGGAGAAGTTGCTTGACATGTAAAAATAGGGGATTGAGTCTCTGTATTAAGAGGGTTAAGCTGGTATAAAACGTTGGAGCAATTCATAAAAAGAGAAAGCCCCTTTTACAGGGAGTGTTCATTGCTGAATTTATATTTGGGTTTAATCCAGACCTATCCCCCTCTCCCTTCTTGCTACTCCAGTTCTGGTCTTCCCGTTGACCTTTCCATAGTCCTCACTCTGAAGAAGTCATTTTTTCCAATCATAATCCATCTTTGCAGGAAATACTGAGACCCTCATTCATACCACACCTTCGTTAAATATGGGCAGGACAATTCTGTAGTCTGCAGCTTTTTGCTGCACAGAACACAGAGTAAGAGTAGGATAGTGCCAAAGTTCACCATATCAGCACCTCCCAGATTTAAAACATGACTTGGTCTAGTCAGAAGAATACCGGGTACAGAATTTAGCTTCCTCAGCATCACAGCTTTCACTACAACACAAAACACAGCAGTCTCTTTAAATGAACCTCAAGGCAGCAAGCACAGGCATGGTCCCATCTAGGCACTGACCAGACCCAAACCCACTTAGCTTCAGCAAGGTTGATGCCTCCTGTGCTTTGGGATTGGGAGTGTGAAATGGGAAAATCAACCTTTTGGCTTACCTGCACATATGTGATGAACGCATAACACTGGGGGGTCAAGTGGGAGCCGGAGAGTCTAACCTAGAGAAAATAATGCCACTTATTCCAAGAAATTTCTTCCAGAATTAAAAGCAGAAAACAGTTATTCAGCACCTACTAACAGGCATTGTACAGGATCACGTAACACCCACCAGCTTTTCTAGCCGTCCTGGAATCGCCCATGTTGTGGTTCGGCACACTTGGAGATACTAAAAAAAAGCGATGCAAGAGGACATGGTCAAAACAAAATAAAAAAATTCCTTCCAGTAGCACCTTAAGAGACCAACTAAGTTTGTTTTTGTTATAAGCTTTTGTGTGCATGCACACTTCTTCAGATACACTGAAACAGAAGTCACCAGACCCTTATATATAGTGAGAGGGTGGGGAGAGGACATGGTATATGAGCCACAGGAACTCCCTGCTACAGAATGCAAATGGTTTGGGCATCCTTGCCTGTTGTTAGCATTTGTGTTGTGTAAGATCAGCATCACAGGGACCCAGGTGGCGCTGTGGGTTAAACCACGGAGCCTAGGGCTTGCTGATCAGAAGGTCGGCGGTTCGAATCCCTGCGACGGGGTGAGCTCCCGTTGCTTGGTCCCTGCTCCTGCCAACCTAGCAGTTCGAAAGCACGTCAAAGTGCAAGTAGATAAATAGGTACTGCTCCGGCGGGAAGGTAAACGGCGTTTCCGTGCGCTGCTCTGGTTCGCCAGAAGCGGCTTTGTCATGCTGGCCACATGACCCGGAAACTGTACGCCGGCTCTCGGCCAATAAAGCGAGATGAGCGCCGCAACCCCAGAGTCGGACACGACTGGACCTAATTGTCAGGGGTCCCTTTACCTTTACCTTTAAGATCAGCAGCAAAAATCCTACAGAAATAATACTTTCAGTGACCCCCTCAACTGAAATTTGGAAGGTACCATAACAATTTATTAGAGTCAGGATGTTCTTAGTAGTGGTGCCCTTCCACTGGGATTTTCTGCCCAAGTAGGCTAACGTACAGCACCATAAGAATTAGTCAGGCTAGATAGCAGGTTATACATTTTAGAAACAAACTTGCATGATGTATGCACTTCTGGCTACCTGAGAGTAGCCCATCCTCAGTTTTTAGGCATCCAGGCTAAGCTGGGCTTAGGGAAAGTTGATGATCAGGCCCTCAAACCCAAACCTCATGCCTCAGGTCAAGAGCACTCACATATTTCACAAGGGTTGTAAGAGTGGTGTACATCTTGCTGACACTCCTAAGCAGTGTGTCCACACAGCTTCCCGGAGGCAAAGCTGTTTGTACCAGCTCATGGTATGCAGTCAACAAAGTCCCAAGCTGAAGAATGATTGCCTTTTCCAGAGACTCTGCTGGGTTTGCTGCTTGAGAGGCATCTTCTACAAAAGGAAGGAAAAAGCTTGGTAAAAACCACAGACAAAGGTCCTGGAGATCTAGAAATAGTCACATAGCCTGTTTGAATGGGTTTGCACTCCCTTTTAAAAATCAGGTACACAGTTTAAACGCGTTCCAAGTTCAAGCCCAGTTCCTGGTTGGTCAAATAGCAGCAGCATCAATTAAGTTCACTTCTTACAGCTTTGATTTATGTGCCTTTTCCTTGAGAGCTGGTCTTGGTCATCATATCCTGGTCACTACTGGAACAAGCTCTACTTGGCGTTGTCCTTGAATTCAGTTTGGAAATTTCAGTTGGTCTAGAATGTGGCTGTCATCTGTATTGATTAACAAATTTGTTCCTGAGCTTAATTAAAACCATTTCACAGTTGACCATGTTTGGGGCAGATGGACTGTTTTTTGTCCTATGAAAACTTGTTTCTCTGGGGTCTTTTCCTAAAAACTGTGCCAAAGGGCCTTTTGTCCCTGCTCCTGTGTTGTTTTTTCTTGACTTGACAATAAGGAAGAGAGTGGGAATCGTCAGCTGAGCTGTTCATACTTCTTAACAAGAGACAACCCAATAGGACACCATTTGAGAGCTGCTGTTCTTTTTCTTACCTGCTGCCTCCAGTCCTAAATGACTCTTCATCTTATTGATCAGCCAGTCCACCTCTTCGAGGACCTTCTCTGCTCGACTCAAAATCAGTAACTAAGAGAGAAAGAAATTGCTTTGAATAGCACATAGTGCCTTGCAGCTGCAGAAAACTGCCAAGCAGAATTTACTTGTCACATTTATGTATCACTTTTCATTAAATTTGAACCTAGTGTGTGTGTGTTTTTTTACACAAACCAACTCACACAAGCTGTAGGAGCTGCTGTCTTGGCATTCACAATAGCAAAGTGGGACTGGTGCTCCATTTCAATATCCTAGGCAGAGAGTGGGGGATTGAAAAGATGAAACAAGCAGTAATTTAGATACCTATCATTTTTTAAATTATTATTCCACCATTTCTTTTTATCTTCACAACAATCCCACGAGGTAGGATAGGATAATAGTCACTGGTTCAGTGTCACTCAAGTGAGCTTGGTCTCTAAATGGGGATTTGAACCCAAATTTCTCTGGTCTAAAACTCTAACCACTAAACCAACCTGATTCTACGTTCTTTCAACAGCTATATTCAGGAAGGGGATTTGAGGATACAGAACAAGCGCACAAGCTCTGCATTGGCAAGTGCATGCAGACTGATAAGCTCCGTCTAAAAGGCCCAATTGATCCTGTTACCTGGTCTATATCCCCAAGCTGAGCATGGATATCCTGGGCAAGCTCACGCAATACACTGCCTGGGCTCTTGACGAGAACATGCAGACTGAAGAGCAGGGCTAGCAAGCCCTTGCAGCAAGGGGCGTCATCTGCGGAGAGCGAAAACACAAGTAAGCTTTGGAGACACCATGGCTGGTCTACTGGGTCAGGCCAACAACCAACCCAGCCCAGCATTCCATCTCTTAACAGGCCTTCTGCAAATGTAACACTGCTTAATCTCCTTTTCTCATGTTCAAAGCAAATTAAAGTTAGCATGACACCCGCACTCTATCATAATTTTCACTAGCCAGGGCTAAAAAGTGCTATTTAGTGCTGCTTTTGTCAAAAACACCGATACAGGCATAATGCTGACCGCAGTTCCAAAGAATGATAAGTAAGGGAGAGAGAAAGAAGAGAATGTGAGCCCACAGGATGCAACCTAATCATGGTGAGGAAATCAAGCAGTGTTGCACTTGCATTGGGTCACATTAAGATGTTTAGTGGCCCGAACTTCTGTCAAACAACTTTGGGTACCCTTATCTCCCAATAATTTATTTAACCATTTCTTTGAATCTGGATGCTACATTTCATTTGATAACCTAAGCTGCAGACGTCATAAGGCCTGAGGCAGGGGAACGAAGTCTTACCTGGTCAGAAATCTTACCTAGGCTAGTTTCCTTGCAAATCTTGACTGTCCAGGATAGCAGCTGCATGAACTGCACAAGAAGAGAGAGGGTGACTTTTCTCATTACATAATTATTAGTGTTTTTGTTGTTGTAAAGCCACCATGAGAGCTGTTTTCAGTGTGGGTTGAAAGGCAGATCAGAAGAGTTAAGAAAGAATAAATAAATTATACGTATTAAAAGCAAGAGTTTAATCAGATAGATTGGAGTGAGGGATGGTCCACATGTAACACAGAGACCAGCTTAAACATGAGAAAAGGCTGGTGAATCAGGCCAGTGGCATCACTCTGCAGTATTTATACCTGGAGGGAGGAGGGCTCCAACAGTTTGGAAAGAGTTGCAAGGATGTTGATTAACAGAAGTGCTTCCTTGCTGCTGAAGTCATCATCAGCGTTGCTGAGCTGGTTCACTAATGACCTCTGAGAAGGAAGGGAAAAGGAAAATGGATTTCATGAGCAAACAACAAATGTGGGAAAGCAATGAAAGGAGGGGAGGAAGGTGGGGTGAACACTTTTTGAGACTCATTCTGTTCCTGTCCAAGTATTCTTAGGCAGTTCCCTAAGTAGAAGATACTCCTTTCCTAGATTTGCTCCATTGGCTTTGCAATTGTAAGCAGCGAACTGAGAGCACAGGCCCAGTATCTCTGCTTGTATCCTCCTGAACAAGAGTCGATCCATCCCTTCCAGCAGTTCAGCCCCAACATCACCTTTCTGCAGTTCACCTGAAACTGTCGAATCTGAAAGGCCGCTTTCTCAGTGACGTTAATGTCCCCGTCTTCTTCCGCATCTTCGTTCGCAATATCTGGCAAAAAGGAAAAAAGGAGGAGGGAGAATGGCAACAAGGTAGAAGTTGAGGTCAGGAGAGAGAATTCATCACAGCTAAACACATGGAGACTATCATTACTTTGAAAAGCAGTGGCCGACAGTATATTTGTTTATATTTATAAAAACACTTGTATGCTGCAGTTTATTAAAAAAACCTCAGTAGTCTACAACAATTTTATATGCATATATGTCAGGACCTCCCCCTCATCGGTCGTTCAATAAGGGAGCCAACCCATCTGTCTTTCAGTAGTTTTAATCAGTGCTCATTAATTTAGAGTGGAGAGCTGAATCGTATCATGTCTGATCACTCACTAGCAGAATCCGGAAGTGGCCCCCGGTGATTCTGGCGCCAACAGAGCAGTTTAGGGAAACGGAAACGCCTTTTCCTCCTACGTAATCTCTGCACCGGACCTGACTGCTGGTTGGTGCCAGGCCTGTCTCTATATCTCTTGAGCCCTGGCACTCCTTCCCTCCCAGCCCCCACCTGCTTCTCCCCCGAAGAGCTGCTGGTTTCACTCGCAGAGGAGTCAGTAGTCAGAACAGGTGGCTGCTCTCTATAAACACTCAGGGCTGGACTGGCAGGGGGAGGCAGATCCCTGACAATATACAATTAAAAAACCATGCAAAAACTTAAATTCACAGATCATCAGCTCACTATGACAGAAGATAGCTTTCTTGTCTGCGTAAGAAAAGTGTTTAGCGGACACCCAGAGGTTAACAAAGAAGGGTCCTGCAGAATCTTTACGGAAAGAGCATTCCGCAGGAGTGTTCCAATGACACTTCCAGCCGCTTCACTGACAATTCAGCAGAAAACGAGCCTTAATGCTTACCCAGTGCCTGAAGAAACTGTGGGATCTTTGCTGGATACAGCTGTTGCACGGTGTTAAAGATCCGCAGCAAACCCTCCAAGCACAACAGTGAGATGCTCTTGCCCTTCTCCTTCTTGCCCGATTCTTCAGCTGCGGTTGGGATTGAGGTGTATCTCCACAGCAGGACTCTTTGGGGAAAGGGGCAAAGTAGGGGGTGATTTAAGGCAGGCTTAATGGTCAGGTGTGATGACTAGGAACAGCCAACCCTTGTACCCAAATTACTCATCCGCTAATTCTGTACTTAACTCTCTATATTCATGCATGCAAAGGAGGATGGGCACAAGTTCACATCAGGTCATCTCTTACATGCGCCTCTTGCTCAGTACAGTCAAAGTCAGGCCTGCACAGTTTGTGGCCAACAAAACGAAGCACACTCCGCAAGCCACACACTGGGCACGCCAGCTGCTTGATAATTTCTCAGGTTCCTGCCGTCTCAGGCAGGCAGCAAAAACAGAATGAATATCAAATCCCTGGTTGGCCACTATATATAGCTGACAAGCTGCACTCTGCTGAATGGGTTACAAAATGTGCAAAAACATCTTATGACAAGTCCTTCATTATGGCCAGGACTTCCCCAGTCTTCAGTGGCACAATGTGATCCTAATAAGAACTGGCCAGGAGTCCACCTAGTCCAGCATCCCATTCTCACAGCAGCCAGCCTGTGGGAAGCCTGAAAGCAAGAGCTGATTGCAAGAGCATTCTCCCCCTCATGTGGTTTCCAGCAACTGATATTCAGAAGCATCACTGCCTCTGATGGTGGAGGCAGAACATAGCCATCGGGGTTGGCAGTTGTGTACTTAACATGCTGCAGCCTGTGCAGGGAACCTAGCTGTCACCTGGCATCCCTCCACTAGTGTATCATTCGCCATTGTAGCTGGTGAATTTGGGTAGAGGACGCAGAAAAACGTATGTCCTCCTCTGGACTTCATTCTGCCCCTACTGCCGTTGAGAAAGAGCAGAGCGGGGTGGGTGGACACAACTTAGGCAAATAATTCTGCCCCCAGAGAGATGGAAAACATCCGGTTGCCGAGTATTAAGCCTAGAAGCCTACCTTCCCACCCCACCCCTGTGGATTCTGTGGGAGTCAGCAACATTAGCAAGAGGGTAGGGGAGAGGATTTTAGGAATCACTGTCTCTGCATTGCCTCCAACAGTCAAGAGTGCTGAGGACTGGGGGTTATTGATACCAGTAACACCAGAAATGCCTGATGGACTCTTAACTTCCCTTTGCCCCCACTGTCCCTGAGGAAGAGCAGAGTCAGGGGAGGCATGGCAGATGAACATCTGCTCAGGTTTGCTTGCTATCATTGGGAACCACCAGCACACCTAAGACAGACAGCTTCAAGAAACAGCTCATTTCTCTTGGCTCAGGGATTCTCTTAAACCAGAAGGATAAAAATATTCAGGATGCATATTCTTCTTGACTATGGCAGTATCTTCTGCCTATATTACACATCTGAATTTATTATTGGAAACATCTATGATAACTTTGTTTACAATATTGCAAAAACCGCACAAAAGTTTGACTTAACTACTGCAGAAGTCTGCTGCTCAATGGCCTCAAAGACCAAGAGGCTACTTGCTCAGAATCCCAACACTGGCTTAGTTTCAAACTCCTCTTTGTTTTCTTTCTCCACCTTTTAATATGTAAGAGCTTGAGATATTTAAGAGGTGCCCTTTACTAATACCACACCAAAGTCTTCAGGCCATGTGACTCACCGAGTGATTCTACAGAGGTTCTGGAACATCTTATCTCTGTTCTGCCCATCAGGCCCATCTGTTTGTCCCGTCTCCTCCAACTGCTGTACTTTCTGCAAGGCCACACTGACAGCATAGCGCATGAACTCATTGCTGGAGCGCAGAATGGCCAAGCTCTCCTCGTGGTTCTGGGAACAGTCCCTGGGGCATCAGAAGAAAGCAAATTCTCAATGGTTGTCAAGATGGCAAAAAGGAATCAGGGATGGAGCCAGAGGAGAAAGTGGTGTAATCTCAGGTGACTTAAGCTACCCCTCAAATTGGGTAAAAGCACATTCAGGCATCAAGAGAGAGACAAAATTTCTAGATACCCTAGATGAACGTGCCTTGAAACACAGGTCCTTACCTGAAGAGACTTGTAAGTAATGTGCACACAAAGCCCATGGAAAGGAAGCTTCGGGCAATTTTATTTGCCAAAGTGGGTTTGTTCTTCCCAGCTTTCTCTTTCAGGATTTCGCAAAGTTTGGTATAGCACTTGAACAGGCCCAGAACATCTTCAAACTTGTTCTTGCTGCAACACACATTGCAGAAATAAAAATGCAAAAAACCATGAGACAAACTATTTCAAAACAGAACCTAGGTATTTTTATTTCATGTTGCACTCATGAAACACACAGACAAACATGCAGATATTAGTCATTCACTGGAATGGACGGGTAACTTAGTTGGACCCGTTTGCAAAGCTGTTTTAAAAGAAATTGAGGGAGGGTAGGACAAAGTAACGTCTGAATTCATTTCCATCCTACTGCGATTAAAGGACCACTATGACATGAGGAGAGCTGGGTTTAAAACCACTGGCAGTCACTTGAACCCAGAACCTTCAGAGACTTAATCAAGGGTCCGAGTGTTAAGCTCGACAAGACCATCTAGGTTTTCTCACTATTTCTGCTACCAGGAATTGTGCTGAACTTGCAAGCTCTATTCCATGCAGCTTGCAGCTGGGAAGTCCTACTGGCTGTATAGAAGCGTAGATGCTGGTGAAGGGCAGAGGGAGGGAGGATAATTTCATTCCTTACCTGAAATTTCCTATGCTAAAGTTGTACTCAATCAGGACCTCACAGACGCCCATCACTAAAATAGCATAGATATTGTTCTTCAAGCCCACTCCTGTGGATTGAGAGAAGTCTGCCGACTTATCCTGAGCATAAAAAGCAAGGAAATTAAAATCTCATCTCCAAGGCTTTGCAAAAAGAAAGAAAGGAGCAGTCTTCTCCCTGTTCCTAACTTACCAGTTCAAAATCTTCTAATTCACTCTTGATCATTCGCCGTGTGATCGACTCCAGCATCTCCTCTAAGTCTTGCTGGAGACCCTTATCATCATCATCATCATCATCATCTTGTTCTTCTTCTTCCTCAGCCTGTCGGCGCAGGCTTAAGGTGCTCTTATACCAGGTCAGGCAATGCTGAATACAGCAGAGTAAGTGAGCCTGAAGGAAATTGCAGCACCAATCATTAATGGTCATGCAGGCTGCTCAATGCCTCTTGCCTCCTCAGGAAAACGTTCTTGTCACAGATACCAGCCTCATATCACCACCATGCTTAAGTCAAATTAATGCACAAAGGGATTAATACTATAGAGCAGTGGTTTTCAACCAGTGTGCCGTGGCACCCTGGGGTGCCTTGAATGATGGTCAGGGGTGCTGTGGGCAACACTGGCCTCTGTCCCTCTTTCCTTCCCTCCCTCCTCTGATGCCCTCTTGCGCCTCTGCATCCCAAAGGCTTGCACAGCTGTTTATTGCAGCAGCCCTGGCCATAAGCTCTGCAGGTGAATGGTGCCTCTAGGAGGCACCTCTCTTTGGGGTGGGGGGGCAGCTCAGAGACCAGGGATTGCAGCAGCAGCTGCCCAGAGGACTCCCAAGGAGGGGGGAGAGGAGGCTGAGGGAACACTCTGCAAGGGAGGGTGTTCGAAAAAGGGTGAGAGGCTGCCAGTTCTGCAGGCAAGGGGTGACATAACTGGGCTCCTGAGCCCCACAGGGGTGTCACTGAAAGAATGTAGTTGGTTTAGGGAGCCTTGGACTCAAAAAAGGTTGGAAACTTCTGCTACAGAGTAATCCATTCTGCCAGGACCAAACTGGACAGGACACCATTCACACCATTTCACTAATGGTGCGGGTGGGTCTTTAACCCTCCCCACTGCCTCTTCCCTTGTGCTTCTGATTCAAGCCCAGCAGCTTCTAACTGCTCTGGAAGCTTTTCTTCCAAGGCAGGTGCAGAGTAATGGGTTGTTTGAGATAAAAGGATCTGCAGTTTATTTATTTTTTTAATAAATTTATATATTGCTTGATTGTTATAAATACAACAACAACCTCAAAGTGGTTTACAAAAAAGGTAAAACAATAAAATGGAGGAAAAAATCACAACCGTGCTTTAAAAACATACAAAAGTTAAAATACTAAAATTACCCCAACTTTCTAAGCATCTGGGTAGGCTTGTTTAAAGGTAAAGGGACCCCTGACCATTAGGTCCAGTCGCGGACGACTCTGGGGTTGCGGCGCTCATCTCGCTTTATTGGCCGAGGGAGCCGGCGTACAGCTTCCGGGTCATGTGGCCAGCATGACTTGTTTAGTAGGTGCCAAAGAGAGTACAGTGATGGCACCTGCTTGATCTCAATAGGCAGGGAGTTCCAAAGTTCAGGTGCTGCCACACAAAGTGAGCAAGTTCTTACAAATATGGAATGGGTATTATGTGATGTCTGTAGTGGTGCCAGTTCTTAATTTATGAGAAATATGCTGGCACTTTCCTTTGAAAGATGCTAGTTACAAGCTCCAGATATCAGTGGAACTGAAAACAAACTTTTAAGAGCCATTATCCAAATGACTCAATCCTCCAACGCTCTTACCAAAGGTTCTTGCAGGAAGATTTGGTCTCTCTGAGCCAGGATGCATCCCTCTAGTTTTAACGGGGGCAGTAGGTCAGGTTCTGGCTCATAATACCGCTTTATCTGCCACAATAAATAAGGAACAACATTTTACAAGTGAGAATCATCCCACTTTACTGCTAGGCAGGAGAGGGAACAGGGGAGAAAGGCTAAGCAGCTGAATTAAAGTTAGAAAGAAGAAATAAATCTTCCCTAGCTTAGGATTGCTGAACTAGGGTGAAAACAGATACATACTTCCTACCCACACTTCTCTGCCCAGTAACAGGAATAGGTTTCTTCCCCCACCGTAGGTGAGATCCACTGACATACATACCTGGCTCAAATATACATCAGCGCAGATTTTCAACCCTCTCCTCCCACCTCCCCCTGCTCCAATTTAGACCAGCTTCCCCCCCCCCCTCCTAGGTGCCTGACATGTTTTTCTATTTAAAGAGTTGAAAAACCAACCAATCACCAACTCTATGCTCCTTTGTTTTTAAACTTAAAGCAATGCTCTGGGCAGCGAGAGAGGGAGGTGGAAAGGAAGTGGTCTTTATGACTGACACAAGGGGGAGCCAATTAACCTTCTGCATAGACAGCTTCACCTGGAAAGACAGCTTACTCCCAAGTTTGGGGAGTTTGTACATCTGTCCAAAAAAAGGGGGTGGGGAGCATGAATCCACATCTCAAGTGCATTGTTCAAGATATATGCATTTGCCTTCTCTCTTATGTAACTGATGCACAGCTCACTGACCTTCCATCTGTTTTATTTCCCCCTCCACCATGTGGCTTCTAATACTTTAGGTGCTTTGAAGGAGAGTTGGAGAACCCCAGGCCCAGGGGCCAAGTGTAGCTCTCCGGGCACCTCTCTACCTGAGCCTCAGGACTCTCCCCAGGCCACAGCATCCATTGGCAATGCTTTGCACCCACTTTGAATGATTTCGCCCAGCTGGAACGAGCCCCTGATCTGTGATAATACCTCTCGCTTGCATGGGTGAAGGATGGAGAGCAAACACACACAGTGTCTACCGTAAGAGTCACTTCAGTTGCTCTGCCCACTTTTGCCCCTGGTCCCACCCACTTTTTACTTCTTACTCTGCCAGCCACAAGCTTGCAGCCCTGAGAAGGTTGCCAATGAGGTCCATGGAAAGGTTCTACATCCCTGGTTAAACCATCAATGACTGTACATTTCCCAACGGTGGGAGCCTCAGAAACACAGGTATAAGCAGCAGGTAAAAAAAATAAGAGAGAGAGAGAAGGATAAGATTCTAAGTTGACGCACGTCCTCACTTGTCATCTTATGAGTTACCTCTTGCTATGTAAACTATGCTACCCCACCAGATAGCAAAAGCAATGAAGTGTCCTATGACATCTTAAAAACTAACAAAAAATGGTAACAAAAAAACTTTCCGGGTCTAAGGCTGCCATTTTGTCCGAACCAGGATGCTCTGGTTTGTGCTTTCCCTATAAAGCTGAATTTGAAACCAGAATCAGAAACTAGGATTGGTAATAGCCCTTGGCTACACACAATAAAGGCCTGACTTGACCGAGAAGCCAAGATCACACAGGGACGGGAAGACTGGGGAGAAGAGAGCATGTGAGCCTGGGGCAGGGACATGCAATACCAAACTACGGTTTGTCATACTGTCTGAACCAAGCCTGCAATGTTTTGATCTTGCCATATACCTGAGACAGCAGCATCTCCAGAATGGAATTACTCAGTTGGGAGTTTCTCCGCAGGACATCATAAAAACCCTGAGAGGAGGGAAGAAAGGTTAAAAAATAATAATAGAGCCTTAAAAACTCTCACAAGCAATTTTCATCACTGTAGGCAATGGAAGACAACCATGCTGCCTCTGCTACCTGTCACTATGCTCAGAAGCAAAAACTGATCCTCACAATATAACACACAAAACCAAATCAGGTCCCATCGCACTGCCATGAAGCACAGCAGAGGTGCGCAAGCGTATTATACAACTAGAGCACTATAACACACCAGCACACAAACACTTACCAGAAGTCCATGAACCAGCTTCCCAAAGGCCTGCAGATGCTGGCATTAATCCACAACCTCGACACTGCTTGAGCCGAAGAAATTATGTGGAAACACGGCCAAAAGGATCCTCCTTACCTCATAGAGCATGAATCTGACATCAGCCTGCTGACTTAAGCATCGCCTCAAGCTGCCCAGGATTTCTAGGCAGAAGGCCTCATTGGCTGCTGCGTTATAGCGGGTATGAACATCCACCTGGACCTAGAAGGCAGTAACAGAGTCGTGAGAAATCATCTCTGCAATCCTATGCACCTGGGGCTGCACAGGACCTTTGGGAAGCTGCTGGCTGCTTACCTGACTCGCACCAATTGCCTGGCTGCACTGGGAGGAGGACAAGCTACCCAGAATCTTAAAATTCTTTAAGAGGAGCAGAAACCCAGCAACTGCTGACTTACGGGCCTCCAGCTGCCTGTGATGGAAACAGAGGCAAGGGAGAACAATTAAGGACACCCATGGATGCTTCTGCTGAGAATTCTGGGGCACCCTGTCCTCCCTACCTTGTTCATGCTGGACAAAGCTTTATGAGCTGAATTCCCTTAAAAGTTGGAGCGAAGAGATAAAACGACAAACAAACAAACCTAGAGTGGAAAACCACAAAGGTGTTCAGGGTTGCTTGTTTACGGTATGATCAAGTGGATAAAATGTGCTGTGTGTTGTTTTTTTAAAGACAGCAGCCCTGTTTTTTAAAGACAGCTACTTATTTTTACATTTTATTATTGAGACCCATTATAAATAATTATGTCTATCAACCAAGCATGATGAACTTTGGTTCATTTTTCATATCGTGGAGAAACTAATTCCCCTGAGTCTTCAGGAAAGGGCTTGCCACACTTGCCCTGTGCCTAGAAAAACCTACTCTTTTGTGCTAAATCAGAACAAACAGCAACCTACAAAAAACCCAGTTGCTGTTTGCTCTGATTCAGCGCTAAAGACTGGGTTTTCCAGGGGGGGGGGGCGCGGTAGGGCAAATGGAGTTGTGGGTAAGCCCTTGGGTAAAAAAACTAATGCATGCAGAATTTGGAGCGTATGGCACTCCAGGCGACCCCATCTGGCTCTTGAGACTCTCCTCAGGTTACATCCGCTTTCCATATGTGTTGTTTATGTGATAAAAGCGGTGGGGGTAGGGAAACCAAGGAACTCCATAGATGTCTATTTATTTTGAAGGCATAAAAAATGGCAGCTTACCCAGAAAACATTGACTTGCGAAGAACAAGGATCAGGGAGTCCCTCATGGACATGCTAATTTTCAGCAGCGGCTGGGAGAAAAAAAGAACGCATTAGACCAAGTGGTCTGCAGTTTTGCTAAAGGAGCAGCAGCAGGAAGGCCAAGAAGAGAGGGAGGGGAGGACATTGTATCAGCATAATCAATGAGCCACATCAGTCATTCCTAATCTATGAGCCACAAGAGAACTGCAAGAAATAAATAGGAAGCACACAAGCAAGACCTGAGTGTAGCGTTTGGTTGACACACAGGTGAAAGCATCACCTAGACTTTTAGAACACCTTGCCAAGGGGAACCTGTCCCACATTCTCCACAACAACTTTATGCCACTATGCAGAAACATCCGTTTTCTAGCAATCGTCTGGCCTGCTGAGTTATTTGATCTCCGAAACATTAGCTAAAGGGCTTTATATCCCATGCCCTTTCCATCTTTTATCGATTTTTAAATATACGGATGAGACTGCAAGGTGCCTCGAGCATTTATTTTAAATGGAAAGAAGGGATAAAAAGATATTTTAATGAATGAATTTAAGAGTAGTAACATATTTCAAAGTATTTTTTTTTAATATGCTGCACTCTTTCATAAGATATTTTGAGGACTTTTTGAGCTGGAGTTTGAGATGGAAACTGACTAGTATAAAAGGACTTTACCTGCACGGCCTTAAGCAACCCTTGTACTGTGTCAAGAGGCAGGAATGACAAATGATCAAAGGCCTCTGCGACTTTTGAAGAAGACTGCTGAAGGATGAGCGGGGCAGACAGGATAATACCGGACAACAGATCTGAAAGAGAAAACAGTAACAAGGAGAGCTGCAGCCTTCCATAAGAGAAAGAGAAGGCCAAGATGTCAGGAGCCAGGGACAGAAAAAGAAGTGCATTTTCGTAGGTTATAAAGCCACCTTCCCAAAAAAGCAGAACAGTGAAAGATAAGAGGTCATACAACTGACTTCTTCAAATATGTACTCACTAAGGATTGAGGGCCAGACACTAAGTATTTCACACAAGGACCAAAAAGACTAATGTTCAAAGCCCTAATCAGCCAGGAAGCTCAGTTAGTAAACTAGAGTCAGTCTCCATCTCTCAACCTAACCTACATTGCAGGGTTGTTATGAGGATAAAATGGGGGTGGGAAGATAACTTTGTATGCAACTGGGGCTCTAATTAGGTATAAACTACATTTTGACTACATCTGCTACAAACCATTGGTTTTTAGGTTTGGCAGCAATCTGGTGTGATTTCCTTTGCATAAACTCCCTTTCTGTAAATGGAAAGACTGGTATAGTTTTTTTAAAACAACAAAACATATAACATTAAGGAACATGAGAGAGTGTCTAAACCACTGAGCCTATTGGGCTTGCCAATCGGAAGGTCGGCGGTTCGAATCCCTGCGACTAGGTGAGCTCCCGTTGCTCTGTCCCAGCTCCTGCCAACCTAGCAGTTCGAAAGCACAGCAGTGCAAGTAAATAAATAGGTACCACTGTGGCGGGAAGCTAAACGGCGTTTCCGTGCACTCTGGTTTCCGTCACAGTGTTCTGTTGTGCCAGAAGCAGTTTAATCATGCTGGCCACATAACCCGGAAAGCTGTCTGTGGACAAACGTTGGCTCCCTCGGCCTGAAAGCAAGATGAGTGCTGCAACCCCACAGTCGCCTTTGACTGGACTTAACTGTCCAGGGGTCCTTTACCTTTACCTTTTTACACAAGAGAGTATGAGTGCTTTGTGAGACTTCTACTTCTTAAAGACAGACAATTATGGCTCTGGAAAACAGATGGAGCACCACTCCCTTCTGAAGTTGAGGGAGGAAGGAAACCAAGAAGCTGTTTTATCTGTGCAGACGTGAGATTTCCCTTGCAATAATGTGCCCCCTTTGCTCATTTCACAGTTACCTAAGAAGTGGCTGATAGGGGAGCCTGCATTTGTGATGACTCTGTTCAGGACCTGCTCCAGTATTTCACTTCTGATTGGTTCATGGACCTGAAAGCAGACAGGACACTAAAATTCAGTCATAGGTCGACTTTTGAGGCTGTAGCCAGCCTTGCAGATTTATCAGACTATAAAAAAAAGTTTACTCCAATATTGCTGCTATGTCTAACATAGCCCTAACTATGGAGCAAATGGAAGGAAAGACCCTCATCCGAATTAATGTCCCTCCAGCAAAGGATGATGGATCAGTCACTTTTGGTGCAGACAAAGGCAGCTAGCCAACCTCAAAATTTGTGCATGTCACTACTGTGTGCTTAGCTCAGCCTAATCATAAGTTGTGCTCAGAACTGTGACTCGTGCAGGAAGGTACAAGGGGTGTGCAATTCCTTCTCTTATATGGTGTAAAAGTAAACGTTTTTGGATTTAAGGAAGAAAAGTGTGGCTCCAATTTTGACTGAAAGAAACAACAATGCTTGAAATGCTTTCAAAGAACTGGAGAAGATAATATAAATCACAGCTGTTTCCCTATAATGGCATCTCCTTACCTTGAAGGCTTCCAATAGGAGATCAGTTCCCAACTTACAAGCTTGCTGGGCTGGAGTTTTAGAAAGGCCGTGGTTCGTTTCCACGACTTTGCCTCCCAAAGTTCTTTTTGGCCCATAGGAGTCCATCAGGATGAATCCAAGATCCACCAGGCCCCGAGTCACATGATCCCAACCAAACACACTGGATGGAGTCATTAAAAGAAGGGAGAGGGAGACAGCAACTTTAAAAGAACATTTACTTTTTATTCATTTGCTTATGGGCTTTGCATAACCATATGCTTCGCCACTGTAAGAATTGTGGGTTGCTGAACCAGATGGGCATAAGCAGATTCTTTTTATGTACATTCTTGGGCATGGGCAGAACCGGGCATTTTTGCAAAGGCAACAATACTCTGTAGCATCCTTATCTCCCCACTTACTGAATGTGTGCATTATTATCAAAGAATAAGGCCAGGGGTTGAGGAGAGAAAAGGGAAACGGTGAGAACTTTGTCCATCAAGTTCTTCATTGGTGGACTGCAGTAACTCACCTGTTTGCCACAACTTCCAAAACCATGGCAGATATGTCATAGTTTTGAGGAGCCAATTCCTGCAGGAACTTGGAGCCCTGAAGAAACTGCTTGTCCTTGAAACTCCTCATAACTGAAGATTTCAAAAAGTCAAAGACCTAAAGCACAAAAGTTGAGTGGGCAAGAGAGATTATGCTTGTCCAATTTCCACCACTGAGCGTCCCAGCCAGAACCAAACACTGCGTGAGCAAACCTGTCAACTAAAAGCTCCATCAGCCCACCTAAATATTCTCTATCAGGCTCACTGATGTAGTCAAGCGCTAGCAGGGAAAGACATACCTGATCTTCAAATCGGTGTATTCTGGTCACTGAGAGCAGAATGGTTATGCTGAAGGGACACAAGACCTTGCTAAGATCCCCTTGTTGCTCAGTCTACAAAGCATCAAGCAAATGGAGAAAGTTAGAGGGCTTCATATTTATAATGAGATTAGAGAGAGAGGTGGGAGGGAGGGAGGGAGAGATTTATAAAGTAAATGTTTCATTTTTCATTTAAAACTATAGTTAGAATGGAAGTTAGACCAATAATGGACATGAGCATTCCTCATCTCAGCGGACTAAGCTTGGCAGCTATGTCACTGAATCTGTTTTATCATGTAATTTATTCCACAACAAGCTGTCTTATAGTGAATCAGACCATTGATTCATGTAGCTCAGTGTTTTCTGCACAGCTGGCATTCGCTTAGTTGTTCGGACACATAGTTCTCAGCTTTGGTTTGAATATTCAGCTCTTCTAAACAAATGTCAAAAACCAAGCTTGCACTTGGATGGCAGAAGCCATCACAGCATTCTCAAAGCCCCTCTGGATCCTTGTGCCCCAAATACTTTTCTCTCCAAAACTTCAATGGTTAGGCAGCAGAGTTGGTTCAAGCCTGTGTAAAGCCTTTCGCTCTCCTTTTTACAGGAAAAGAGACCATCTTGCAGATAGCCTCCTTAGCAGTCCTCTTTGAGAGACTACTCTGCTATAAATGCAGTGCTTGGGACTGTTTTGTTCCCACAGCTGTGTAAATGCTGCAGAGCTGAATTCTGCATCTCCTGTCTACCCCTTTCTCTTTGTCTTGCAGGGAGAAAGAGCCAAAGAAAGGACACAAGTCCAGCCACTACTGCTAGGTCCATGTGGTTGGGTTAACATAAGCAGGGCTGCCAGATTACTTTGATTTTTGTGCGTCTCTTTCTGCAAAAGAGGGGTTCCATTTGGATGTAACATTCCTGATTTAATAAGTCATAATTTATTAACCTGGGAACAAGCATCAGACCCACAGAGACACACACACACACCTGCCAGTTTCAGCAATGCAATTTTGGTTTAACATGGTAAGTAAGATGACATTACACCACAGCTCCCTATAAATCATACATAAAGAAGTGTGGTTTAAAACAACCAGGAACACAGTGCCAAAGCCAGCAAGCATTTCACCCAGTTGGGGAGGGGGGGAATGAAAGCAGGTAAGACATCACAGAATTCTAGGAGTGACTGGCATTCTAAGCCACAATTAGCTTAGGTCAGAACAATGTCCCATGGGGTGAGTTCAATCCTAGAATGCTGTTATCAACACAGACCAAACTATATCTAACATTGGCATAAACAGATTAATGCTACCAATATCTGGCATATCAGGGACATCCTCAGCATCAACATTATGCATTTGATATACCTTTAAGTATTTTATTAGCTCTTTTCCCAAATCCTGGTCCAGAGTAATAGCCAGCACGATATGCAGAATGATGGTGCCTTCCACATGGCGAAGCTGGTCCAGGGGCACTGTGGCTTCTTCAAGGTCCATTGATCTGAAAAGAATCAGTCACAGAGAGGCCAAAGATAGAAAGACAGTTGTAGCAGGGATGGAATAAGGACAACCGCAGAGAAACTAAGACAACACATTTGCCCCAGAATCGAAGAGAGTAAAAGAGAGTAACAAATATCAGGGCAGAAAAAGGAGAATATAAGAGGGGACTCACTCTGAATTTCTCTGCTCTTCTTTTTGCTTTTTATCCATCTGATTGAAAAAGCTGATTATCCCTTCCAAAATGTTTTTCTTGCTGCCCTGAAAGATCACATTACAAAGTAAACAGAAAGCGCACCATAGTATTACAGTAATAAAGCACAGTAACAATAAACATCCATACAAACATCTGGAGAGAGATTATGTCTCAGTGGTGCAGCACATGTTTGGATGCAGAAGGTATCAGATTAAAAATTTCTGGCATCTCCAGTTAAAAGGACCAGGTACCAGGAAAGATCTCTCCCCAAGACCCTGAAAAACTTCTAACAGTCTGACTGGGCTAGATGAGTTGTTAATGTTTAATGTTAGATTACGTTTTTATATGTATTGGAAGTCGCCTAGCCAGGTGAGTAGGGTATAAATTATAATTATTAGTATTATTACTTATTGTTGTTGTTATCATCATGATCATCATCATCTGATCTGAGTCATCCACAGAACCTAATGCATGTCAACTGCAGGGTCCAAGTTTTGAGATTTGCAGAGCCTGGTCAAATTTTCCAAAAACCTTACCTTTGCAGAAAGCAACAGAAGTTGATAAACTAAAGGAGGGATTTCTTGGAGGTCCAACTGAGAGAACATCCGTAAGACCTTTTCTACCACGAACTGCAGCTCTTCTGCACTCAACGGGACGTCCCTGCAGAGTAAAGATAAAAGCCAGTCCAGATGATCTACCCAAACATCAGTCCAAAACATCAGCAGAGAAGCCTCTGGGGCAACAGACACCACGGCACGAGAACCAGCAAACATTATTTATGATTTACATTCATAGCCCACCTTTTCCTCAAGGGGCTCAAGGCAGCCCCACCCCTCAAGTTATCTTCACAACAATCCTGCGAGGCAGGTTAGGTTGTGAATGGCCCACAATCATTCATGGCTAAGTGGGGATCTTAATCCAAGTCTCCATGCTCCACGTCTGATACTCTCTCCACTACACTGGCCCCCAAATGGTAATATCCCAGAAATCAGCCTTGGATCAAGAACCTTTCCCACTTAGGAAACACTTGGCCAACTAGAACGTCTTCCAAAGTGGAAGCATGGATTATGACACTGCTCTCCCCTCATCTCTGTAAGTGCTCCCCAAGTCAGCAATGAAAAAAGAAAAGAAAAAATTGTAGAGAGGCTACCTGAACATGGAGGAGAGATGTATCACATGTTGAGGACTCCACCTGCCCATATAAAAATCAATCAGAAGGTTTGAAAACAGAAAATAAAGTGCTAACAAAAAATACTTACAGCAGGGATAGTTGTGTTACACATGAGTTTGTGAAATAAAGGGGTGGTGAGAGAGATGTCTCTGCCCCAGTGCACCTACAGTTGGATTAATTGCAATGTATTCTACATGGAGCTGCCCTTGAAGATGACTCAGAAACTTCAATACCCAGATTACTGGCTGGGGTCCTAGTTAGAACACATATAATTGCCCCCCTTTTCTAAAAAAGAAAGCAACAACCCTGCACAGGTTGCCAGTTTGTTTCCAGATGTGATTCACGGTCCTCACATTGGTGTTCAAAGCCCTAAAAACTTAGGCCCCAAATATCTGAAAAGACTATCTCCTTCCTTACAGACCCTCTTGGGTGTTAAGACTGGCAGAAGGAGCCTTCTTTGTTATTCTGCCACCTTCAGATGTTCAGTGGTGGCAGCCCAGGAGAGGCGATTCTCTGTGGCAACCTCTAAGCTATGGAATTTCCTCGCCCAAGAGGTGTGCCTGGCACCTATATTGTATAGCTTTTCTCATACGATGCAGGCACACTTCTTAACCCTGGTCTTTGACACCTAAAAAATATATTTAGGACCCACCCTTGTTCTTCTGATTGCAAAATGTTTTAACTGGTTTTGCTATTGCATTTTTATGTTGTTGCAACTCGCCATTTTGGTGGAAGTCAAGTAAGAACACCAATAAACATCAGCACCAGAGTTTAACATTTGACTGGATAAAACATAGCAAAGAGTTGCTTACATAAAACTGGTGCATTCTGAACAATTCTAAAGGCAAGCACAGAACTGTACATGACCTGCTGAAGACATGCCTACCTGCTGGAACAAAGTGTATTGATCAGCTGTTTCTTAAACTCTTCCCCACTCAGCTCACCTGAAAAGAGGTGGGAAAGCACACAGTACAAGGGCACTTAGGACGAGTTGCTAGTCAAATAAAAATAAGGAAGAAAAAAGGGATAGGGCTTACCTGCCCCATAAACGAGCGTCTCTTTAGCTGTCGCTAGTGCAGTCAGAACTGTAGGGAATAGCTCCAAAGACCTGCCACTGAGCAAGATGCCACCTTTGATAGCTTCAACAAACGAAGTTGCCAGGTCAGCCAATGCAGAACCTGGCAGCTCATGAGCCTGAAAAATGAGGGACAAGATATGGGAAGGTGCATATGAAAATATGCACCAAGGGGGTTCCAGACTAAAATAACAAAAGTATTTTAAAAATGCAATCTCAAGTTGCCAGTGAAAGCTGCATTAGAAATAGTTGTTGCATGAACACACTGGGATGTCTTTCCTCGGGTGAAAGGAAGTTAACAGTATCACATATTTATTACATGACACATTAGCCAATAAGAACCTGAAGGCCTAGAATGTTCTAACTATACAAACTACCATTGATCGTAGATTCAAGTAGGTAGCCGTGTTGGTCTGCCGTAGTCAAAATAAATTAAAACAATTCTTTAAAAAGATAGTTAAAAAGACTCTTCTTAAAAACTTAAAAACTCCCTTAAAAGAATCAAGTCTTCAAAAAAGCCATATGATCTAAGAAAGTCTTTAAAAGAATCCTTCCTAAAGAATTAAAAAATTATAATGTAGCACCTTAGAGACCAACTGAGTAGTTTTAGGTACAGTGGACCTTCGACTTACGAAGGTAATCCGTTCCAACAGGACCGTCGGAAGTCGAAAAAATCGTAAGTCGAGTCCCCATAGGAATGCATTGGGGAGAAAAATTCGTAGGTCGAAAAAACCCTATCTAAACTTCGTAACTCGAGAAAACCCTATCTAAAACGGCCGCGACTTCCTTTCGGAAGTCGAAAAAATTCGGAAGCGCACGGCCCCTTTGATCCCTCGTAACTCGAAAAATACGGAAGTCGGGGCATTCGTAAGTCGAGGGATCACTGTATAAGCTTTTGTGTGCATGCACACTTCTTCAGATACACTGAAACAGAAGTCATCAGACCCTTATATATAATGAGAGGGAGGGGGAGGGAATGGGTGATTGGCTACCTTTGATCGTGTTAAATATGCACACGTGCAGTGGGGTCCTACTCCTGTACTTCAAGCATAGAAACTGAGCAGATGAAAACTTTCCTGTCATAGACCTAAGTGGTAGGAGAAGCTTCACTTACAAAATTACACTGTGCTGAACTGTTGTTAAAGGCACAGGTGTAACACCAGGAGGAAACCTATGACCTAGAAATGATTTCATCACCAAGGAGATGGAAAGAGTAATGGAGTGTGCATATGTGTGTAGAATCCATGTCTGGGGAACGAGGAGGCTTTGGATCTGGAAAAATCACAGCCTCCCACAATGTGTCCCATTCGTGGCTCCACCACACACAGAGCATTGGTGGCAAGTTAGTGACCACAGCATCGCTTTCTTCCACCACACTGGGGACTCCTCCATCTGCAGAGAAGGAGGTCCACAATATCAAATAGCACCTTCCTTACCTACCCTTCTTAGTAGTTAAGGATTGCTCTCTAAAGCTGCAATCACATGTAAAGGTAAAGGGACCCCTGACGACTCTGGGGTTGCGGCACTCATCTCGCTTTATTGGCCGAGGGAGCCGGCGTACAGCTTCCGGGTCATGTGGCCAGCATGACTTTGACGTGCTTTTGAACTGCTAGGTAGGCAGGAGCTGGGACCGAGGAACGGGAGCTCACCCCGTCGCGGGGATTCGAACCGCCGACCTTCTGATCGGCAAGCCCTAGGCTCTGTGGTTTAGACCACAGCGCTACCCGCGTCCCTTGTGCAATCACATGTAGTGTCTTGAAAATCAGCCCCACTAGACAACATGCATAGGGTCAGGATTCGTAGGAGATGACCGCAATGTAATTTAAGCGTGGAATCTAGAAGTGGAAGGGAACCATCCTCTCCATTACACTTTGCAGAGCTGGAGAAACCAGTCTTGATAACTCCATTCCTACCTCTAACATAAGCAGCCGTATAATTTCAGATGCAACTTCCACATGCAGGTCCCCCGACTCCACCAACTGGACACAATGCTTATAAACGCTGAGCCTCCTAACAACACCCGTCTGTTGGAAGCAAGGAGAACCTGGAGTGGAATTCCCAAGGGAAACAAAAACAATAAAGAAGTTACTTGAGCAAACATTTTAAGACAGCTCTTACAAGAGATAAAAGAGCAGCTGGTGGCCTAGACTTCACTCTCAATAATTTTTCTGACCATTTATTCGCTTTATTCCGTGCAATTTAAACAGCTAAATGGTTCTGCATGACTCCCAAATCTTGCAAATTCCTTTATTAACAGAAGCTCCAAACTGAAATATCCCCTATCGTAGTCTATATTTTTGTATCTTGTTAACAAATAAACATCAGTTGTGTCCACATGGAATTACTTAACACTGGCACATTTAAGTGATCAGGAAACCCAACTGCTGGGACAAGTTCAAAAGAACTCTCCCCACCTGCAAGCAATACTGTCTAGAACAAGGGTTCCCAAACTGTGGTCTGGGGACCACTTCATTCAGTTGGTCCACAGCATGTCTCTAAAAAACAAATAAAAAGCTAGAAGATTCTTTACAACACAGTCCTATATTTCTCTGTTCAGTAGCAAGTCCCACTGAGGTCAGCTGAGTTTACTTCCAAGTAAATGAACATAGGATTGCAGCCACACCCAAGTACTTGCTTAAGGCTGCAATCCTAACCCAATTCAACAGGACTTGCTTCTGAGTAGGCATGATTAGGATTGCACTGTAAAATATCAATGTCATACATGGAACAGTTGGGTAAAAAAAAGGATTCATAGATCAGTCTATCACAACTCATTGTGTGGTACCTTTGAAGATTCCTCTCAGGAGGGCACCAATCTCCTTTCCCTTCAAAGCCTGCTTTGTGATTAAGCCTTTCAACTGCAGCAAGAAGGGGGGGAGGAAGCACAAGATTCATTTATCATCACTTTAAGCTTCTACATCCAATGATAATATAAACACTGTGTGTAACCAGGTACTAATTTCCATACAATCATCACTAAGGCACATAAATTTACCCTCCTCTTAATACGGCCTTGCAGATACATCCAAAATATTTACTAGCCTACACATACTTACATTTATCATTTGTGGCTGCCTAACCCTAAACTTTTTTCAGTTTCTCCATGCCTGGTCACCTGGAAGCAACCTCCACTCATCATAGATAGCCTGACATGCAGTTAAAATACACCATGTTCACAAAAAGGGAGAACCACAGAGGAATGAATGCACTCAAAAAAAAAATTGTGAATCATATACAGTACTACAGTAACACTTGAAGGCCATGAAAAACTAGAAGTGGCAATCCACTTGCCTATGATTTCTAAGAGGAGCAAAAGTCTGGTGGGGGGGGGGAAAGAAAGGCATTGGATATACCCTATATACTCGAGTATAAGCCTAGTTTTTCAGCACATTTTTTGTGCTGAAAAAACCGCCCTCGGCTTATACTCGAGTGAGGCAGGCAGTGGCTCCTATGAAGCTTTCCCAGGTTTTTTGTGGTAAAATTGGGTGCCTCGGCTTATATTCGGATCGGCTTATACTCGAGTATATACGGTACTTGTCATTAAAGGTAAAGGGACCCCTGACCATTAGGTCTAGTCGCGGACGACTCTGGGGTTGCGGCGCTCATCTCGCTTTACTGGCCGAGGGAGCCAGCGTTTGTCCGCAGACAGCTTCCGGGTCATGTGGCCAGCATGACTAAGCTGCTTCTGGGGAAACAGAGCAGCGCACGGAAACGCCGTTTACCTTCCTGCCAGAGCGATACCTATTTATCTACTTGCACTTTGACATGCTTTCGAACTGCTAGGTTGGCAGGAGCAGGGACCGAGCAATGGGAGCTCACCCCGTCGTGGGGATTCGAACCGCCAACCTTCTGATCGGCAATTTTCATTAGCAGTTAGTAAAAGGCAGGAGACTTGGCAACCTTAACACAATGATGAAAAATGGAAGCAAAACATTATCTAGCTGCCATAAAACTGTACAGGAGGTAACGTTACAGGAGGAGGGAGACATATAAAAACATACAAATTGGATGAGATTCTGTTTTGGTTCCAGATACTGTATAGTGCAGAATGCAAAAGTTGCAGCACCTTGGCATATAGCAGATGTATAGCTGCCCACTGACAGAGTCACCACAATTTTTACCATTTTCCCGAATGCACGGGACTTCCCACAGCTATGAGTTAGTAGAAGGAAATGGAAATACAAGAGGAATAAATACAAATATCTAGTAATTTGCAACTCGTGCAATTAGCAAACTATGAATAAAGGTCCATTAATGGTATATATGGATGCCTCACAATTTGGACACAAAACTGATCATGGAAGCCATGATGGTGAAACAAATACACTGAAGAGAATGAGCAATGTCCAAACGAAGGGATAGCAGTGGTTCTCCATGTGTTGTTGGCTGAGAACGCCCACTGCCCTTGACCAATAACCATGCTGGTTTGGGTTGATGGGAGTTGCGAGTTCAGCTACATATGCAGGACCACAGGTTCTCTTTCCCTCTTTACAATCAGTCCCAAACAAGGGCACTATCAGTGGATTCCCCACCCCCCAACTGAAATGCTGTGGGAATCACAACAGCTCACCTCATTTTCTTTCAGGCTTTGCAGGCATGCCTGAAGTTGCTCAGATTTTTCATCTGCCGCTAAGGTCAGGATTTTCTGGTCCATTGTTAATAGAGCCGGCGGCGGGGCAGGGGGACTTGTGATCTGTAAAATTAGCAAAAAAGAGTTTTAACCTACAGGAACAAACAGAGGAAACTCATATTGCCTCCATATCTAAGGCCTCTAAAGGTAAATTTATGGGAATAGCAGCCTCAAACTGTAAGGCTTTTTGTCGACTGCACCACTCTGCACTACAAGCGGGGATGTGTTTGAATGTGCCGCCAATAAAAAAAGCGCATTACATAAATTGGGGTGGGGTGGAACTGAAGCTTGGGTGACTCCTTAATGACACGCTGGGGTTGCCTTTGTATTTTTGTATGACTGCAGCGAGCGGGAAAGTATTCCAATGTACAGCCACTTGCCACAACTTTGCTGCAACCGCTGGGTTCCTTTTCACATCTTCTACAAAGCTCTCCTATCTGGGGTGACACAGGTGTATCCATGATGGTGCAGCCAACTAGGAAGACTCTTGTTGCAACACACACACACACACCCCACATTCATAAAGCTCAATAGGCCAATCTCAACCCCCAGCCAAACCTACATCACAGGCTTGTTACGCTGACAAAACTGGAAATATAGGGAGTGGGAATCATTTATGCCACTTTGAGCTCACTGTAGGGGAAAAAATTGGTACAGAAACCGTTATAAACAAAAGAGGTAATCTCCACATGCTCAGAGGCACCGTTTCACCTCCCCCCTTTTTTTCTAACCTGGCTCAAAGGAAGCCCCCCCCCCAAAAAAACCCCCGTCATTTCTTTTTGGCTAATGACCAACAATCACCGTTCAGCCTCATGACCCACCTTCGGCCACGACCCCGGCCACGTGACCCTCTCACGTCCGCGCCCTCCCGCTGCCGACCCTCTTCCCTGTTTTGCCTCAGGCACCGCCGCTTTCCGGCCTCACCTTCCTTCAAAACTTCCCCGAGCGCCGAATTTCCCGCCTGGAACTTCGTCGACGTTGCCCCGGCAACGGAGTCCCGCCCCTCGCCGTACAGCTTCCGTTTCCCTAGGCAACCCATGAGCCGCCTCCGCTTTGCCGTTGTTCTTCCTCCCCACCCCCCCACCCCGCCGCCGCCGCGGCGGCAAACCAAGTCCCCGGATGGTGCTGTGGAGCGGTGCGTAGGGTGGCCGGCGCAGTAATCGGAAGGTCGCGCGTTCGAGGCTTGCTGCCTGCCGATTTATTAAGAGGCGGGGACAGGGACAGAAATCACATAAAAGGGACGCTCACTAAGTAGAAGCCCAAAGAGACTCTCCCATGAAGAACGGTTGCAGTGCTTGGGGCTTCTTGGTTTTCGCAAGTTCTTGGTACTTTATACAATTATGCATGGATAGAGAAAAGTGTTTCTCCCTCTGGACACAAGAGATCATCCGGTGAAGCTGAACGCTGGAAGAATCAGGACAGATAAAAGAAAGTACAGTGGTACCTTGGTTCTCAAACTTAATCCGTTCTGGAAGTCTGTTCCAAAACCAAAGCGTTCCAAAACCAAGGTGCGCTTTCCCATGGAAAGTAATGCAAAATGGATTAATCCATTCCAGACTTTTAAAAACAACCCCTAAAACAGAAATTTAACATGAATTTTACTATCTAACGAGACCATTGATCCATAAAATGAAAGCAATAAACAATGTACTGCAGTCACACAATCAATCAATCAGCTGGACTGGGTTCCACACAGTCACAAAAACAAAACAAAAAAGCCACAAAAACACAAAATAAATAGCAAAAGCAGACAGACCTCAGCGTAACACTCAAAACGGAAGTGTGTCACTCAAAATGGAAGTGTGGCATTCATGTTTGGCTTATGAAAAAAGTTCGCAAACCGGAACACTTACTTCCAGGTTTGCAGTGTTTCAGTTCCAACTCGTTTGAGTACCAAGGCGTTTGAGAACCAAGGTACCACTGTACTTCTTAGCACTGCACGTAATTAAACTATGGAACTCACTCCCACTGGACGCAGGCAGGGATGGTCACCAACGTGGATGGCTTTATAAGGGGACTGGACTAGATTGGGCTATGGGCGTCATTCAGTAGGTTCTGCTGATGGCAGTGGAGTATACAGTACAGTGTTGTATTCAGCCGCACAGAATAGGCCCACTTAAATTAATGGACCCAAATGGCTGTTTATCTTAGTGGGTCTACTCTGAGTATACGTTAGTTGAAAGCAACCCATAGTCCTTCTGTCATATTCTCTCTCCCACCATCCCAAATGAGGGTCACATCAGCAAGACCTGGGAATCTGCTTCTGCCCTGACCTCATCCAACCTCTCTCTGCAAAACAATATTTATTTATTTTTACATTTTATTTACATAACATTTGTTCCAATTGCTGTTATCCCGTGCAGCCTTAACCCTTGAGTGACTTTTCTTCACTGCCAAGAGCTCGGACAGAAAGCCCATTCAAGACCTACCAGGAAGGATGATAATAATAATAATAATATCACCATCGTGAAGCCAGATCAGAGTGGGTGTAACACTTCTTGCAGGTTGGCCTTTTCCTGGATTTCTTTTTTGCCTCACGCGTGGCTTGGATCATTTTGTACAAAACCCCTAAGTACCCAGCAACAAGGGGAAGCCTTTGTTCCATGAGGCGATTTCAACCTGTGTTTAAAAGGAAGCAGAGATTAACCTAAGTGGCCTTTCTTGTTGCAAACGCACCAGCTTATTTCTGAAGCTTTCCACAAAAGCCTGAACTGTTCAGAGATGGGAGCCAACACAAGAGAACAGAAGCCATCAGCAGCGCAATTAGGTAATTTTAGACTAAGGGGCAATTTTTCACTTTTTGCTACTGTACCCATCTAGGTTATATTATGGGGGTGGGGTGCCCAAATGTGGATTATATACTGTACTTGCAACTGCATGCTATGCATCTTTTCAGACTCAAGAGAACAGCACTGGAAGCCAGTGGCCAGTTTGCTTCATTCCCCTACAGTCAATCCATCGTATCTTCATGTGCTAAAAGAGTTTGAAGCAATTTATTTTAGAAAAAACAAAACAAAACACCCTTCCAAGTTGGTTGCGTGAAGCAGCAGCCCTGAAGACTGGTTTAAACTGTTGCTTAACAGTTGCTTTGCAAGCACTGTGTGCTAATATAATTCATACAAGTTTCAAATCTCTAGATGCTAAAACATGAGGATTTGGGGGGGGGGAATCTGAGTGGCTTTTGGCTGAACCCCATCCATGCCATGTTCACACAGCTCCATCAATAAATAGTCCTGTACAACACAGATGGCACTGTGGGTTAAACCACAGAGCCTAGGGCTTGCCGATCAGAAGGCAGGCGGTTCGAATCCCCGCGACGGGGTGAGCTCCCATTTCTTGGTCCCTGCTCCTGCCAACCTAGCAGTTTGAAAGCACGTCAAAATGAAGATATACACTTCGTCCTATTCTCTTCGGTCAGAATTCAGCAGAATCTTCTGTTCTGGTTACATAGAAAGAGACTTTGTACCAGTGGTGCTGTCAGAATAGGGCAGAAGTCTAGGGATCCATTCAACAAAATAAGCAGGAGCCCCCGCACCCAAACACAGCAGAGCTGGCTTACCACATTTTGAAGAAATCGGGCACAGTACCATTTATTTATAATATTTCTGTTTATTATGCACCCTTCTCCTTCAGGTCCCACAGCAAACTAAAATTGCAACATGAAATGAACCTTTAAAACAAATGACAATCCGAAGAATAACAACAGCAAAGTGCACATATAATAAAAGGAAAGGAAACACAGAATCAAGTCCACAGTAATGGGCATACAACAAGGAAGAGTGACTGGGGTGATCCTGTGGTGAAAAGGTGTATATTCTGGGCAGCCAGCCATGTCCCATCTTGCAAGAACCCAGGAGCTCCTATAGGGTTTCACGAGAACTAGGGGTAAGCCGAGGGGTTCATCACACAAGGCAATGAAGAACCTGATTTGCACAACCTGAATTTGTCAGTAAGCAACTGAATCCCACCCCAAAATTAGCAGCAGCCTGGAAGCACCCTAGAAATTGATCCTAGGGGCCAAAGTATGATGACATTAAATGCCTGGTTTGGCATTGACCCTGGGGGCCGCAGTCATAGAAGAGGGGATTTCAGCATGGCCTGCTGCTACACTAGGGATGAATGAATCCATCAATTCTGGTTCCTCTCAGTAGGGCTGGCACTGGATGCAACCCATTGTTTAAATGTACATCAGAGAACAGTGGCTTTTTAACTTGCCCTAAATAAGTCCTCGTCTGCACTGTACGTTTAAAGCAGCGTCATACCACTTTAAAAAGACTCGCCTACCCATGTACTATCTGAAACCAAAGGGGCACATTGGTTGCCAGATGTGATTCCCCCCCCCCAGCTGTCCTACTCCACTATACAGCTCCCAGGCTGCTCTGGGGAAAGCGATGACCATTTAAAGTGGCACGATGCTACTTTAAACATATTGTGTAGATGGGGCCTTTATTTGTCCATCTAGGCTAGTGTTGTCTGTCTTGGTGGACATTGGCTCTCAGAAGCCTTTCCCACTTTTGCTTAACTAGGATGCCAGGGTTCGAACCTGGGACCTTCTGCATGCAAAACATGTGCTCTGCTCCTGAGATACAGCCCCTCCCCGCTGAAGTTATGGACCCTCTTCCCTCCCTCTGCAATGTCCCCCAAAGCCTTCCTTCCACCCTGTATGTTACACTAATGAGTGTGGCCCAGTTATACAATAAGAAGCTTTTATACTTGGCTAATCGGCCCCAGAATCCTGCCAGCCTCCCTGCCATGAACTTCTGTGAGCCAAGACCACTTGCTCGCTCGCTCTCCCCCGCCCCCTCCTCACCGGCCTTTTGTAATTTTTTAATGGGGTCCCTCGCCTGGTTTGTGCTGACCTAATTAGAGAGCTCTTGCGAGCGATGCCTTGTGATGGTCTAATCCCAGCCCGGTGACTCTACAAAGCTTTTGCCTGGGTTTCCTCTTGTTGCACTTCAGCCTTTTCTCAATTCTTTGCTGCCTGTTGCATGTTCAATTTATTCACTACGGTGATTCTGCCTGGATTGCACACTGACCTTCTTGGAACTGTTTCGCCTCCCTGGTGAGTATTTCGAGATTCTTTTTTTCAGCTTAGATTCTGCCGCTGCTGCCCTTCTTGTTACTGTTGGTTGGGAGAGTTATAGGTGCTGCAGGTTTAATACTGCTTCAAATCACAGCAAACGCAGCCCAGCCGTTAAAAACAACTGGATGTATTTCAGCAAGGACTAGATGTCTACATGTCAGGGATGCTCTGCTTGGAACCCTATATTGCAGATTCAGCATTGCATGGGTTGGACTAGACAACCGCTATGTACCCGTTCAAACTCAGTGAGCTGCATCCAGCGTTCTCTGCCTGCTAGCGTGAGGGCTGCTGCGCTAGCAGATGGATGAGTTCCAGTGTTGCACAACGGAGGAATCCAGTGCGACAGTTGCACTAGCAGAAACTCGTGGTGCAAGAGATCGCACGACCTTGTGCAACAAGTTACCGGCAGCCTGTTCATGTAGTCTCTTATGTAGCAAACCTGTGAGTCTATGAACACGGGAACTTAAAAGCTGCATTATACCAGGGCAGATCCTTTGTTCATCTGGTCCTTCACTGCCACTTCTGACAGGCAGCTGCTCTCCAGGGTTTCCGGCAGAAATTGGTCCCTCTCATCTCTTGCTAACTGGAGATGTCAGGGAGTGAACCCAAGACCTTCTGCATATTGTGCTGGCACTGAAATAAGACAAAACAGCCAGTTCTAATGCATGTTTACTGCCACCAAGTTTAATAGGACTCCCTGTACAGTGGTACCTCAGGTTAAGAACTTAATTCGTTCCAGAGGTCCGTTCTTAACCTGAAACTGTTCTTAACCTGAGGTACCACTTTAGCTAATGGGGCCTCCTGCTGCCGCCGTGCCACCACTGTGCGATTTCTGTTCTCATCCTGAAGCAAAGTTCTTAACCTGAGGTACTATTTCTGGTTAGCGGAGTCTGTAACCTGAAGCGCCTGTAACCTGAAGCATCTGTAACCCAAGGTACCACTGTATGTCCCATCATCCCTGACTACTGGTCCTGACTAGTCTTCAGCCGTCTCTGTACTCATCATGGCCAAGGATAAATAAAGGCAATCAGGACATTAGCTGACGTGGTGACAGGACAGGGATGTTGGCCCCACCCTTACCAGTAGATAAAGACTCAAACAAACAGGAGGAGTGGTAAAAGCCATATAATTGGGAAGTTCCACAACCAACAAAGGCTAGCAGCTGGAAGCCTTTAGCAACCTAAGAGAGAAAGTAAACTTTGGGGACTGTATAAGACATAATTAAAGGAGGCGGCCCAGCAATGTTATCTGAAAGTTAAGTTCCTGGTAATGAGAAGAGGCTGGGACTTCCTGCGGGGATGACAGCCTCACTAGGTCTCCTCTAGAACCCTCAAGGTGGACTTGGGATTCTGAAGGATCCTCAGCTGCGGAAAGTTGCCAGATCTCTCTGAACCAGAGAGTGAACTGCAACAGGTGTCAGTGTGTTGCCTCCTGTTAATGTTAGCCTGACAATCCTCATTCTCTTTTCAGTGGTTGCGTGGATTAGGAAAACGACAACATGACTTCAGTGGTGAGTACAGATCCTGCTTGTTCCATTCCATTTGTTCCCTTTTGCTGATTCTAACCGGGCTTAGATTAAGGAGATATTGATTCATCTCTGCTCTCAGCAGGGCTAGCATCAGTCTCCTACACCCTCAGGCTGCTACCAATGCTGAGACCAGCGCTGATGACAATGTCACTTTGGCTTTGCCACATGGGACAAATAGTGGCTGCATCCAGGAAGCTGCCTACCATGTAAAAATGTTGTTGAATATTTATATGCTGCAGTTTTGGGGGAAAGCCCTTCCAAAGCATCTTAGCCCATCCAAAGCAATGGAAAAATATTCCATGGATAGGGTAAATCTGGACTGGCATTTTTATGCTGTTGCCATTGCGTGGGCACACTGCAAAAACCTTACATTCATGAGCAGCGTTGAGTCCACAATAAACACCTGCCTCTGTCTTGCTTCAGCCCAGATGTAAGGAAAAGGTAGATGAACAGTAACAGGCAACTGGGGAGATCTACCTCTAAGATGCATAATGTCAGGAGCAGGTATCAGGAATAAATCACACCAAGTAAGTGATTCAGAAGAAATAAGACCTGCTCAGGAATGCCAGGCCTAACTCTTCTCAGTGGGTTTTGCCTTTATGAGGCAGTTGTGGGGACTGAAGTTCCCCGCCTTCCCACAGCTGCTTAAATCTCCACCTTCCTCGGGTCTTTCCCAAGCAATCTGAGACTCCGCTGATGCGCCTGTCTGTGCTCCTCTCTCTTCATACCTCTTCAATTCCTGGGAGGACAAGGGGGCAGGGGAGCTTGTCACAGCAGGAGGGGAAGACACCCAGCCTGACTCATCTCTGCCTCTTGGCCTCCCTCCTCTCTGCACCCACCTCTGATTCTGATATAGTAATCTTATACAATAATAATAATTAAGGATGCATTGCAACGATCAATGCAAATCTCCACGAGTTGCCTTTCAGATGGATCGACAATTTTCTGTGCGTGTACACGGGCAAAAATGATTTGGAATGCTCCAATATCTTCTTTCTGAGTGTCTTCAGCTGCGTTTTCCATGAAGTTTGATTGTACGTAACAGAACTTGGGCACCATTCTCTGGAAAGAGAAAACACTTTGTGTTTTCAGTGTTCCTAAATGCTCTGCTTCGGGTGTACAGTGGTGAAAAAACTGCCCTTTCATGCTGATTAGGTGCCACCTTTAGAAGACATCTGAAGGCAGCCCTGTATAGGGAAGTTTTTAATGTTTAATGTTTTGATATGTTTTAGTATATGCTGGAAGCCACCCAGAATGGCTGGGGAAACCCAGTCAGATGGGCAGGGTACAAATATTTATTAATTATTATTATTATTGAGATATAATAATAATAATAATAATAATAATAATAATAATAATAAACAACTTTTATTTGTACCCCGCCCTTCCCAGCCAAGACCAGGCTCAGAGCGGCTAATAATAATAAAACCACAACAAATTACAATACAAAATACAGAACAATTGGTTAAAAATGCAAATTAAGATACCTGTAAGGACCCTGCTGCAAAAATATTCACAGGTCTTTTCCTTTTAGAGTAAATGTTTTTTACATAGGGTGCCAAGTATTATGCAAGTTTTGGCAGTTTTCGCATGTACAGTTGACATGATGGGGATGTTTTAAGTCAGGAGTTCATTTCCCCCTTGTGCTTCCACCCCCAGACTGGCACATTCAGGATCGTTTCCGAGGAGGAGCAAGCCTTGCGTTCCAAACTTGAGAGGCTGACCACCAAGGACCATGGCCGCGTCTTTGGGAAGTGTGAGAAAATCCCTGCCTATACCTTGCAAAAGGTGAGCATCGCAGGGCAGGGTGGAGAGGGAAGGCCAAAGACCAGGGACTGAGAGGGTGGCCTGTTCATGGAGCTCAACGTGGCTAATTAACCTTTCAAAAACTAACTACTTATGTAGCTCTCTGTGTGAGAGAGAATAAGAGGTTTTAGTGATGTCAAGATGAGCGGTAGTCCATCGTGAGACTGTTGTCTTACCTTCCTGAGAAAACAGAAACTGAATTTTTATGCCTTGTCTCCCTGCCAACAGAGCTAGCTAAGAATCCTTCAAGGCCTATATCAAGGACCCTTCTTTGAAGTTTGCCCATGTTTTGCATGGCTGTTCCACTGCAATTTAAGCCAGTACGCCTCTGTTCATGTCATGTAGCTTTCAGTGGAGACCAGAGGGTCATAGCAGGGGGAAAGACAAAGGGGAACATACACAGACACACGTGGGTCCTGGGTCCACCAGGGCTTTTGCTAGGCCCTGAGTCACAGAGATGAACCACAGCCCAGGTCCATCATTGGCAGTCCTAACAGTAGTTATGGCGGTTACCTTGTTCTCCCTTGAAAAGCACAAAGAGCTAAAGGAGAAGGTTGGAAGAATGACGCTCCAGATTTGATGCTGCCATTGATGTAGAGGCAGAGACAACCCTACAGTGAGGCCCAGTGTGGTGGCTGCTTTATGCAAGAATAATCAAAGGGCTGCAATGTGTCCATTGTTTAATTTCCTACATACAATTGTATCAAAGGCAGAAGTCGCTAATTAAGAGCATAAGTCCTGTTGGGTTAAGGACGCGGGTGGCGCTGTGGGTTAAATCACAGAGCCTAGGGCTTGCTGATCAGAAGGCCGGTGGTTTGAATCCCCGCGACGGGGTGAGCTCCTGTTGTTTGTTCCCAGCTCCTGCCAACCTAGCAGTTCGAAAGCACGTCAAAGTGCAAGTAGATAAATAGGTACCGCTGTAGCGGGAAGGTAAACGGCGTTTCCGTGCGCTGCTCTGGTTCGCCAGAAGCGGCTTTGTCATGCTGGCCACATGACCCGGAAGCTGTACGCCGGCTCCCTCGGCCAGTAATGCGAGATGAGTGCCCAACCCCAGAGTCGGACACGACTGGACCTAACTGTCAGGGGTCCCTTTACCTTTTACCAGTTAGGTCAGACCAAAGCCATGTCTATCCCAGGGTTTCCTACTGCTGTGCTGAAAATCCCACGCTTTCTTTTTTACCATTCTCCATCAATTAATGAGAAAATAAATTGCGTTATGAAAATTATCAAAGCATTTCAATGCGCTCTGGCACTCGTCACAGTGTTCCATGCGCCAGAAGTGGTTTAGTCATGCCGGCCACATGCTCCGGAAAAGCTGTCTCCAGACAAATGGCGGCTCCCTCGACCTAAAAGCAGAGATGAGCACCACACTCCATAATTGCCTTTGACTGGACTTAACCATCCAGGGGTCATTACCTTTACCTTTACCTTGTGAATGCCTTTTCTTCCATACCAGTGACAACTGTGGGTATATAATGGGTTATTTTTAATTAATGTCATTTTTTTTTGCAAGGGGAGGAAATCTGGATTAAATGTAAAAAGAAAAGTATGGAATGCCCATAGAAGTTTAGAGTTGGGTGGTATCTTGGAGGCGTTTTAGTTTAACCTGCTGCTCAATATAGGATCTGTGAACCAGCCCACTTACTACTGCATCCAGAAAATGATACGATTTTGTTAATACCAACTATGTGAAATGACAGCACTTGGATTCTACAGTGAAAACTAATTAAAGCGAGCTGGGCTGGACATTCCTTGCCTATTTTACTGCTTGATATGCCAAAATACATTGGGACAGTTGTCTGCAAAGTGTTTTCCTTTGGTGACTCCTCAGTCAGTTGCCTAGCAATAGCAGACAAAAGCCAGTTTAGTTCACTGCCACCAATTTTCTTCCTGAATAGTATAACCACAAGTGGAATGCTAGGTGTGTTGTATATACTCTGGTTGCAGGGGGCAATGGTGACAGTCAACAGACCTGGCCGTCATTCCATAGAAATATTAACAACATAGGCCAGAATCCTTTGCTATGTTCTGGGCTTGTATGGCAGATGTTCTGGTGTTGCTTAGAAGACAAGTTGATCAAGAATAGGGCTCAGCGATGGAAGGAAGTTTGAAACCCCCAGCATTAGGGCAAGAACAAATAACTGGTTGAGCACTGAGGGCCATACCAGATATGGTATCATGAGACCAATGGTCACAGTTAGCAAACATGTTTCTGTTAGGTCACAGGCATCCCCAACCTTCGGCCCTCCAGATGTTTTGGACTACAATTCCCATCATCCCTGACCACTGGTCCTGTTAGCTAGGGATCATGGGAGTTGTAGGCCAAAACATCTGGAGGGTCGCAGTTTGGGGATGCCTGGTTTAGGAGAACATTTCCTTGAATATGAGCACACAAGTGCTATTTTGCCTGGGAGAGAAAGGAAAGCAGGTATTGTCCTGTTCCAGTGACATAATCTACCTTTGAGACACTGTCCGGCTTCTCTTCTCCTCCACAGGCCAAGGATGAACTGAACGAGACCCTGGAGAAGCGCGAGTTGGCTGTGAAAGAGCTGCGGGAACTGGTGCAGGAGAAAGCCAAAGGAGGAGAGGACATCTGCAAGGTGGTGGCTGAGAAAGTGAAAGCAAAGGATGATGCTTTCTTCCTGCGTTTCATCCGAGCCCGCAAATTTGACATCAGCAGGGCTTATGATCTGATTAAAGGTGGGGATTCTTGGCATGCAAACAGACCCAGTCAAATCTTCTTGGTATGCTGTAGTCACCCTTCCTTAGGGTAGCATAAGGAGTGGGCAGGTGATATTGGCTTCTTTATCCAGCCTATTAAAAAGAATAGTTAAAGCTATGGTTTTCCCAGTAGTGATGTATGGAAGTGAGAGCTGGACCATAAAGAAGGCTGATCGCCGAAGAATTGATGCTTTTAAATTATGGTGCTGGAGGAGACTCTTGAGAGTCCCATGGACTGCAAGAAGATCAAACCTATCCATTGTGAAGGAAATCAGCCCTGAGTGCTCACTGGAAGGACAGATCCTGAAGCTGAGGCTCCAATACTTTGGCCACCTCATGAGAAGAGAAGACTCCCTGGAAAAGACCCTGATGCTGGGAAAGATGGAGGGCACAAGGAGAAGGGGACGACAGAGGACAAGATGGTTGGACAGTGTTCTCAAAGCTACCAACATGAGTCTGACCAAACTGCGAGAGGCAGTGGACGACAGGAGTGCCTGGCGTGCTCTGGTCCATGGGGTCACGAAGAGTCGGACACGACTGAACAACAAAACAACAAAATTAAAAAGAAAAAAGGAGGAGTGGGGGCAGCACCTTTAATTGCCAGCAAACCCCCAAATTAGGTTGTAGGAAGAGGTTTTTCTCCGTTTGGGTGCTTCCGCTGTGTATTGTTACCTTATATTGTGTCCCCCTCCCTCTCTCTCTGAGAGGGATTTTACTGGCATTCTCCCTAGACTCTGGTAAACTGGAGAGATTATCTTGGAGAAGAAGAAAAATATTTGCTTGGCTCTATTTCAGAGCTCCCTTTGTTTATGCAACAGGGCAGTAATTAACAAAACTAGCGATGGAGATGAAGAACAAGAGAAGCTATTGTCAATATAGGATTTTGGCCTGTTTTTATTTAACCGCCCCAAGCTATGGTTCCCCATTTCACGCCTGATGGCTCTTAACAGGAAACAAGTGAAACAAGGCTACTACCCCTGCCGCCTGCAGAATGGAAATCTGGGTTCATCATCCCCTTGTTAGAAAACAAGCATGAGAAAAATAAGGAGGCAGAATGATATAGTTTTTACTGAGAAGGAAAGTAGATGGGCGGGTGGGGGATGAAAAAATAAATAAATCCAGTTAGGTTCCTGAGTCCTGAAGCAACAAGTTTTAAGTACAGTGGTACCTCGGGTTAAGTACGCTTCAGGTTAAGAACTCCGGCAAGAACAGAAACTCTGGCGGCACAGCGGCAGCAGGAGGTCCCATTAGCTAAAGTGGTGCTTCAGGTTAAGTACGCTTCAGGTTAAGAACGGACCTCCGGAACGGATTAAGTACTTAACCCGAGGTACCACTGTACTGTGGTACACTTAGGCAATTCCAGAGTTTGCACTTCATGATATTATTGTGGGGGGGGGGGAGTGGGAGTGGGCTTATCGGAAGCTGATTGTGGATGGAGGACTTGACCTGGCATGTGTGACAGAGACTTGGTTGGATGAAGCAGATGGGCTTGTCCTTGCCGCTGCTTGCCCACCAGGTTTCTCTTACGCACAGCAACCCAGGTCATGTGGGCGGGGGGGGGGGGGTTGCAGGAATTTTTAGGAAGTCATTAGTTTGCACCAGGCATCCTATTGGGAAGACCCACTTTTCTGAGTGCATGTTCTGGAAGTTGGGCAATAGGGGCAGTACAGGATTCCTTTTGGTGTACGCTGCACCAAGGATTCCCTGCCCGAGCTGCTTCAGGTCGTGGCGGATGTGCTCCTGGAGACACCTAGTTTGGCTGTCCTAGGGGATTTTAACATCCATGCCGACACGACCTTACAAGGGGCCGCTCCGGACTTGGCCTCCATGGGGCTGTCCCTGAATAAGTCTGGCCCAACTCATAGCCGCGGACATACCTTAGACCTGGTGTTCACCTCTATGGATGTTGGTGATCTGATACCGTCTTTCCCCCTTTTTAAGACACCGTCTTATAATTTTTTCCCCTCAAAAAAACACAGGGTGGCTTATTTTCGGGGGGATGTCTTATTTTTATTACGTCAGTATGGTACGGTACAGCCTCCCCCTGTGGCGGCACCACGGCTTACTTTTGGGGTACGTCTTACTTCTCACAAAGATTTAAAAAACCCTACCTTGGCTTACTTTATGACTACGTATTAAAAAAGGGGAAACAGGGTACTAAGTAAAAGTGAAACAAAACAAGTGCCATGGTCAGATCACTTCCTGGTGCAACTGGACTTCTCCGTGAGCCTTCCCCTCTGCAGGGAGGTGGAACCAATTCGGATGGTCCGCCCCTGCCATTTAATGGATCCAAATGGTTTCCAGAGAGTGGTAGGGGATGTTTTATCCCATGTTGATGGTCTTTCAGCTGATTCCCTGGTGACCCGTTGGAATACGGAGTTAACCAGGGCTATTGACTGTCTGGCTCCGAAGCGCCCTCTCCGATTGCATGGAGCCCGGACAGCCCCGTGGTTTTCCCCGGAGCTGAGGGCGATGAAACAATAGCTGAGACGGCTAGAGTGCCGGTGGCGGAAAACTCACTCTGAATCGGACCGGACACGGGTTAGAGCTCAATGTCGAGCCTACCAAGTGGCTGGAGAAACCCAGCCAGATTGGTGGGATATAAATAATAAAAATAATAAAACATCATCATCATCAGGAGGGCCAAAGCTTCAGTCTCAGTGCTTCAGTCTCTCTTCCCATGCTCATCATTTCCATCTTTCTTCCCCCTCACACCAGGTTATGTCAACTTCCGCCAGCAGTATCCAGAGCTCTTCGAAAACCTGACTCCCGAGGCTGTGCGCAGCACCATTGAGGCTGGCTACCCAGGCATCTTGGCCAACAGGGACAAGTATGGACGGGTGGTGCTGCTGTTCAAGATCGAGAACTGGGATTACGAGGAGATCACCTTTGATGAGGTGAGCATCTCCGAAAAGAGGTCCTACGCCGCAAGCACTTGTGCTTTCCCCCCTACTATTAAACTACCAATGCTTACCACTGGGATGGGTAACTTGTGGCCTCCGTATGTTACTGAGCTACAATAGCGAGTGGGGGACCTTTTCCACCACGAGGGCCACATTCTCTTCTAGCCAACCTTCCAAGGGCCAGTGGTGGGTTAGTGATGGGTGTGGCCTTTGCAGAGTTCCACGGGCCAGATAGAGAAACCCAGAGGGCCACAACTGACCCCAGGTCTGAGGTTCTCCACCCCTGGGCTGCATCTCCCACCATCCCTGACCACTAGCCATGCTGGTTGGAGCTGATGAGAGTTGGGAGTTCAATGGCACCTGGAGGGTCAAGTGTGCAAGTTTGTACAAGCATACACAGCAACTAAATAAGACACCAGAATGTCTCAGATTCTTTTCTTGTATATTTGACCCACCTCCTGGTTTGGGATGCTTGGTAGTGAACAATGGCCTGATGCGATAGGTGCTTCATATCATCTGTGCAGGACTATTTTCTTTTTGTGTTAGAGCCCCACTCCTAGAGCAACGGAAGGAGGTGGTGGTGGTGGGCACTGGCGGAGGAAGAGGAGTGCGGGGGGAACGCACCGCCCCCGGCAGCGCAATCCTGGTGGGGTGCCATCGTGGCTGCTCCCCCGCCCGCGCTGGGCGTCTCACCCCCGCAGGTGGCATGCCACACCCCCAGGATGCACACCAGCCCCCCCCCCCCCGGTGCTGGAGCATGAAGCTCCGCCACTGGTCACTCTTGCAACTGACTATTTCAGCCCTCCAGCAAGGGGAGTCTGCCTTGCCTCTGGTGATTGACTAGACAAGGAGGGAGCGCCTCTCGCTAGTGCAAGGATGCTCCTGAAAGATCATCCCTGAGGGAAAACAGCCCTCGATAGAAAAACATTCCCCATTCCTGCTGCAAGTTACTGCTTCTCATCAAGGTGTTTCAGGTTCTTTAGAGACAGGTGTGGGGAACCTTTGGTCCTCTAGACCAGTGTTCCCCAACCTTGGGCCTCCAGCTGTTTTCGGACTACAATTCCCATCATCCCTGACCACTGGTCTTGCTAGCGAGGGATGATGGGAGTTGTAGTCCAAAAACAGCTGGAGGCCCAAGGTTGGGGAACACTGCTCTAGACGTTGCTGAATTCTCAACAGCACCACCAAGCATGGCCAATGGCTGGGGACGATGCGAGTGGTAAATTCAGCAACATCTGGAGGGCTAAAGGTCTCTCACACCTGGCTGCTGCTTGCAGGGGTTGCAAACTCCTAGTGTGATGCTTTTGCATCAGTTGGTGACTGTTTTTCAGATTAGATATCCTAACCGCTCAGTCATATGGGCTAGAAACATACTTAGCTTTTTAAATGAAAGCTGAGAATCTCAGATAGCTGAACTCTGCCCCCAGCTAGGGGGGCCAAAGTTTCCCCACATCTGCTCTGCATTCTGCAAGGTGGAGCACCATTTGGGTTTGGGGGGGGTTATTGTTTTTGTTTGTTACTATGTGGTTGTGTGTGTGTGTTTTTCTATCGTAAACTGCCTGTGATCCTCAGATGAAAGGAGGCATAGAAATTTAATTAACAAAATAAATACTGACTTCAGAAGCATTGTACAGAAAGGTTGCCTGTTTCCCAAGGCATGGGAGGAAGGAAATCCATCAACTTGGCCAGAGTTGTGGACATAAGCTCCTGTCTCCATGTGTTTTGATCCAGATTCTTCGTGCCTATTGTGTGATCCTAGAGAAGCTGCTAGAGAACGAGGAGACGCAAATCAATGGCTTCTGCATCATTGAGAACTTTAACGGGTTCACCATGCAGCAGGCCTCTGGCATTAAACCATCTGAACTGAAGAAAATGGTGGACATGCTGCAGGTGAGACTGCCTTATTGCCCTCCCTAGAAAGCAGTGAAGACAACCTGGCCCCCATAGATTACCGGTTATGCAAGGGGCATTTGTAGAACCAGGGGGCAAGCAGCATACCACATGACCATTGTGTGTCATCAATGATGTCAATCAACCCTGGACAGTTCCTTTGTAGAAACATAGGAAGCTGCCTTCTACTGATTTGGACTATTGTCCAATCTACAGCCTTGCCCCGTACAGTATATCCCCCCATGCAAAACTCATTCAGGTGGCAGCAATTTCCTTCTCGCCAGCTTGCCGCTGCAGCCAAAGTCCTTTTGCCTACGAAGTACTCGCTCTATCTAGGCATGTAGGCAACTGAATGATGAAAGTCTGCTGCTTATTGGTACTCAGAACGGGAACAAAAAGATGATGTATCCACAACCAGAAACATTCACAGGAACATTTGAGGTGCTGGAGAGAAAGGGCTATGGTCCTTCACGAACCCGTGCAAGCCATCACTTATCAATCTGATGAGCGTGATGGTGCGATTTGGCCCTTTGGCTAAATTTCGGGCGGGAGAAGAGATTTGTAGCAGGAACGCATCCAGAACTGGCTGAAAGAATGAACTAAAAGTCAGGAACACGATAGTGAACAGTTCCTGTTAAGGAGAAGGTAGAGGCATCTAGAGCACGGTCAAAGGAACATATCTTCCTATGTCCTATACTTGGTGGTGGTGCTTTTTGAACCCAAGCGCTGCATCCTATTATGGGAAACCTCCCAGGGACTGCATGCCACTAGATGCTTGGTGCTCCCCAGGTGCCAATAAATTGTTGGAGCCTCACCTGGCCAGTGTCTCTCTGAGCGGCCTGGGGAAGGGCACGATCCTGTGGATGGGCGCCAAGTGGGGAGTTGCAGCTGTGCCATGTGACTTGGCGTGGCTGCTTCTTGAGCAAAGGAGGGTCAGATAAGGCGAGGCAAGTCATTGCGGGAAGAAGTGAACGATCATCCCACACCTGCATTGGTGTTACTCAAGGAGAGGAATCAGGGCGTCAGGCAGAGTTTTGGCAGTGGATGGAGAGGGCAAGGGGAGGCAGATGCCCCTCCTTACCGCTGGATGAACTGTCCTCCCCACATTTTCAGCTTTTAAGAAAAAGGAAAAGAAAAGAACATGGACTGGTTTTGTACCTAAACCATGGGTAGGCAAACTAAGGCCCGGGGACCAGATCCGGCACAATTGCCTTCCAAATCTGGCCCACGGACAGTCCGGGAATCAGTGTGTTTTTACATGAGTAGAATGTGTCCTTTTATTTAAAATGCATCTCTGGGTTATTTGTGGGGCCTGCCTGGTGTTTGTACATGAGTAGAATGTGGGCTTTTATTTAAAATGCATCTCTGGGTTATTTGTGGGGCATAGGAATTCGTTCAATTCCCCTCCCCCCAAAAAATATAATCCGGCCCCCCACAAGGTCTGAGGGACAGTGGACCGGCCCCCTGCTGAAAAAGTTTGCTGACCCCTGACCTAAACACTTTTGCCCTTTAGCACAAAAATGTGTGAAGTATTTCCTTCAGTCTTCCAGATTGCTTTTTCTGTCATGGATGCTTTAGCTGAGATTCCTGCATTGCAGGGGGTTGGACTAAATGACCCTTGGGACCCCTTCCAGTTCTACGATTCTATGATGGATGAAAACTCTAACTTTTTGCACAGGAGGCTACATTCCAGCCACCCAACAGTTGACACCCTTCCCGTTTCCACCCTACATCCCATCAAGCAAGAGATGTTGTCTGTGTACAGACCAGAGATTAGAAGTACACCTTCCCCCAAGAATCCTGGGAACTGTAGTTTACCCCTCATAGAGCTACAGTTGCCAGCACCCATAGCAAAACTAGTTCCCAGGATTCTTTGGCAGGAAAATGTGCTTTGAATTCATGGTGTCTACACAGCCATTATCACAGTTCAGAGACACATTCAAGCCAGGGGAAAAAGTGCTTGAGTGAGGGGTATGACTGGGAAGAGTCCAAAAAGCTGGATGGAGTATTTGGCCCCTTTGACACGGAGTGCTTCATCCCTGCCATTTACATCCATACAAAGAGCACAGCCCTCAGTGGTAGGTTAGTGGAAATGCTTCACTTCGCTTCCTCCACCACTCCAAAAAGGAGAAATCAGGCTTTTGAAGCAATAGAAGTCCCCTCTGCTAGCTGCTCTGTCTCACCTTTGCACTATTATTATTATTATTATTTTTGAGGCTGGCTGCCTTAACCATGTGCTCTTTTTGGAAATCCCTAGGATTCTTTCCCAGCTCGGTTCAAGGCCGTCCACTTCATCCACCAGCCGTGGTACTTCACCACAACCTACAACGTGGTGAAACCGTTCCTGAAAAACAAACTGCTGGAAAGGGTGAGTTATGCCGCAGAAGGGTAAGGAGCAACGAGAACAAGAATAAAGCATTGTCAGTCAAGGAATGCCAGGCCAGAAATGAGATGTTACTGGGATTGGGCATCTTCTGCCAGGAACTGCAGGCGTGGAGACCTTTTGGCCCTGCAGATGTTGCTGATCTATTATTGATAAAACAACAACTTTCATATCTCACGTTTCTCCATGAGCAAAAGGTGGTGTACATGGTTCTTCCCCTCCTCATTTAATCCCCACAACCACCCTGTTATGTAAGTTAGGCCGAGAGGCAGTGTCTGATCCAAGGTCGCCCCACCCAGGGAGCATCATGGCCCAGTGGGGATTTGAACCCTGGTCTCCCACATTCTAGCCTGACACACTAACTGCTACACCACACTGCCTGCAACTCCTATCAGCCCCAGCAAGCATGGTCAATGGTCAGGGATGATGGGAGCTGTAGTTCAGCAACATCTGGAGGGCCAAAGGTTTCCCCACACCTAGCTGCTGCTTGTTACGATTTTGCAACACTTGTTGACTGTTTTTAAGATTTTATATCCAGTCACTCAGTCATATGGGCTAGAAACATGTTTCGCTTTTGAAATGATAGCTGAGAATCTCTTTTTTATATACATACATACATACATACATACATAATTTATTTATTTGGTTTTTCAGATTAAAATTTTAGTCATATATCGAACATAGAACATAAAAACAAGATTCCAATGAATCTCTTGGACTTCCCTCCTCCCCTTTGTGGGTCCTATTATTAATCATTTCCTCCTGCATCTTTTATGATGATCCAAACCTTTTACCTCTCCATGGTGTCCAAAATTCACCATTAAGCTACAAGTGATATTCCAATCCTGCTAACGATTTTAGCTGTTTACAATGGGCCTTAAGATAAGTTATAAATTTCCCCCATTCCTTATTAAAATTTTGGTCTTCCTAATTTCTGATTCTTCCGGTCATTTTAGCCATTTCGGAATAGTCCATCAACTTCATCTGCCATTCTTCTCCAGTAGAAGACTTTATCTTATTTCCATCTCTGGGCCAATAACATCTGTGCAGCCGTGGTCGCTTACAGAAATAGTCTTTTCTGCTTCCTTGGGATTTCGGCACCTAGAATTCCTAAAAGGAAGGCTTCGGGGTTTTTTTTTAAAGCAAAGGTTATTTTAAACATATTTTTCAAATCATTATATATCATATAATAGCTCAAGTACCTGAACTCTGCCCCCAGTTACACAGCATCTCTCAGCTCAACCTTTCTGCCTTCCTCTTCACACTCAGGTGTTTGTGCATGGCGACGAACTCGACACCTTCTACCGAGAGATCGATGCCAATATCCTGCCAGCAGATTTTGGGGGCAATCTGCCCAAATATGACGGCAAAGTCACCGCGGAGCTGCTTTTTGGGACCCGATCTGATGCTGAAGACACAGCTCTTTAAATAGCAGCGTCTTGGGCATGGAAGATAGGGCACAGAGGTGTCCCCCAGCCATCCTGTTAAACGTAGCGTTGGTTGAAAGATCTGTGGCGGCCATAAAATCTGGGTGTACATTGCTTTGCCACTCTCTCTCATTCTTTGTCGCCAGATGGCAGTAGAGCAATGAAAAGTCCCCTGCCATTTCTCTCAAGAATAATCCTTTTTCCTTTTATTACCTCAACCCACCCAGGAAAAACAAGCAAGCAGAATGAAAGAGAGGGAGAAGGAAGGAGAAAGAGAGATGGTCTGTGGTGGGGACATTCTAGATGAGGCAGTACAAGTTTTGTTGACCAAGCACCCAGGTAGTCAAGTAGTAGAGATGTGCCTTCATAGATTTACTGGCTTGCCCTATAATGGTGGGGAGGAAGTGTGCACCCACACATAGCTATGTATTTTAGAGCCCAGGTGTCGCTGGATATGGGGGCAAGTGGCTAAGGAAAGAGGAAACAGACAAAGCTGTTACAAAGGCAGTGCAAATGACACAGCCACAGTCCATTACTGCAACAGCACACAAGCCAAGGAGTTTTCAGTACAGAATAAAAAAAACAGCAGCAGCAAGGGTGTTTTTCTTCATTTGTGAGTAACAAAAAGCAACATCCGCCGCGTTTCTCTGTGTTTTGGAGAAACCAAAATTCTCTGAGAAGCCCGGTTGTATGGCCTGCGAGAATTACTTACGGTTGAATTTTTTGCAGAATATTTTCAGTAAATTTGTACTATTTTACATGCTTTGTGTTCCTAGCAACCATGCCATGAGCTATACATGGCATTAAGGCCCCATACTCCAACCACTAGAAATCCTAATGTGCAATTCCTCCGGCTTCAAAGATTTCAGAAGGCACTGATCAAAATGTTCAAGTGTATGCTCCTAAAAAAGCTGCTGTTGTTTTTTTTTTAAAGGAATTAAAAGCTTAAATTCTTGCACACACACACACAGCTCTCTCTATCACTCATGGGCAAAAGGTGAAAGAGGGGAAATGGCAGCCACTGGGAGAGGAGACATGCCTTCAACATATGTCTTCAACGTTTTGAATGCAACTTTAGCAAAAGACCCAGAAATAGCTAATTGGAAATTGTATCAAAGAAAGCCCTTCACAAAATGATGGGCATTGCTGTTTCACAAGGCCCAATTCAAGCAGGTTTTGTGGGCAGAATGAATGTGCTTTGAGGTTTGTGGAGACAATGAAGTAGCTTCACCATCAGAAAAAGCTCCAGGTTTTGTGGATTCCTAGAAAAGACACCCACAAAGTTATTTCCCCCCCATCACAAGTTTGATTTACTTTAGAGATGGAAGTCCAGAGGCTTGCGGGCCAAAATACAACCTTTCAGGCCTCTGTATCTGACCCTCAACAGCCCTGCTTTGCATCTTCCCTGAGGGTTTTTGCCTGGCTGGAACATATCCTTGAACTCCGATAATGCTTCTTGCTTGCCTGGATGAGGCCAATGGGGAATGTGTTTAGAAACTAGTCTATGGTATAAAAGAAATTCATTCATTGTGTTGCCCATTTTTGCCTCTGGCCCTGACCACCATTGGCATGGGGGCCCCAAAGGTTGCCCAGAAGAAAATGTAATCCTCAGGTTGAAAAAAAAAGTTTCCCCATTCTTGTTTTACTTGTTCATTTCCATAGTCTTTGTTGGTCCTCCATGCTGGTTTCCAAGGCCCTAGAGAGAGGCACTGTCTCGCACCCAAGACTGGGGGGGGGGGTGGCACACATTGCACGTGTGACACATGCGCCAAGCAAAAAATCTGTGGCAAGGTTTACTGTGGCCTCAGCCAAATTTTCCATGTTTACTGCACAGACTCGTTGCATTCTCTGAATACTAAAATTCAGGTGAGGGTATGTAGTGATATGATCAGTTGACCAATTTCATTCATACAACCCATGTTTCAGACATACTCCCCTTTTTGCTCATTAAGGCAAGAGGCACCAGCAGTGCTGGAAAGCAGACATGCTTACCCAAGGAGAAGTAGGTTCTCTTCCTTGTTCTATGAAATTAGATCTACAGCAATCCCCACCTCTCTCCTCTTCCTCTTCCTAGAGATAAATACCAGGACTGTTTGATTTGTAAAGCAAACCAGCAGGGGTCCCTCTGAAACAGAAAAGGCTCTGAAGAAGCCTACAAGAGGTGCATTCATTAGACCACTGGCTCCCACTCAAGCCAAACAGGATATCTACTCTGATGCTGCAGAGAAGACAGGGGTCTTTCAGAGTGGGGAGTGGGGTGGAAGCTGGTTGAGCTACCCACTTCAGCATCACAATCTCACCCTACCCAGAGGCATGAAAACGACTTATGTGGAGCAAGGGATGTGGATGGAATCAAGTGTCCCTCTGTCACTCTTTCTGATGAATTCACCCATGTTAAGTCAGGTCAAGGTTTCCCAAAGAAATAAAAGCACCCATCACTTCACCATCCTTAAAACTAGTATACAGAATAAGCATCTCCCCCGGATCACAAAAATCAGCAAGTTATAGAAAGGAGTTCCACTGCACCACTACCTTTGACTTGATGTTTTCCCAAATGCAGGGAATTTAGAGTAAGCAATGCAGACCTGCAGTCTGCTGTGACAGAGCCCAGCAAGAGCAGCACAACATGGTTTTGTGGGTCATACACAGCTTGGTTCCTAGAATTTCTGGGGGCTTAAGTAAGTTGCAGTACAAAAAGCCAGTTTGTTGTGTATTGTTGACTAGAAGCCAGCAGCCCCAAATCTGGATGGTTATTTCAGATCAATTTGTGAACTGCAGCATTGTGCATCTCTGCAATGCTGGTAGTTCCTCCCCCCAGGTCTCTTTCTCTAGGCCTCTTTTCTCTTAAGTAACTAGGTTAATATTAAATCTGGATATAAGCATGTTAGCAGTACAGTTGACTCAGTTCAAAGATTAACTGTAGAAGTAGCAATGCTTCCACTAGATACATTGTGAGTTAAGAGGCTTTTCCATGTAAATGAAGAATCAATGTGATTATTTCTCAAAATATGTATACTTAACTATCTGCTGTGCCAGGCACAGACATTTTCATTTTCATTAGATGGAAACAAACCGTTCTAGTCTGCCCAGTGACTCCCATATTTTTCTGTTTTGCTGTGCCTTGGCCAGCTCAATCCTCACAAAAACCAAGTGGCAAATGAAAAGAAAATGCTAATCACTGACACATATCAGTTATTTTTGTTTGCTGCTGGTTCTGCAAGCGTTGGGCTAGCCAAGGCATAGAAAAACAGAAATGAGCAACTGTGGAAAGAAGACTTGTCCAGTGCACAGGTTCCTAAATTCTCACACCCAACCTCACAAATGTTATGGAAGCTGCTTGTAGAAAGAGCTTGTATGGGATTTTCATTGCTATCTACCTAGCTATCTAGCTATCTAAGAAAAGCATGCACAATGTACAGTGGTACCCTAGTTTACAAACTTAATCCGTTCCAGAAGTCCGTTCTTAAACCAAGGCGTGCTTTCCCATGGCAGCGGGGGAATCAATTTACAAATGGAACACACTCAACAGGAAGCGAAACATGTTCTTACTCCAAGGCAAAGTTCACAAACCAAAACATAAACTAGTTGTTCATAAACTAAGCTTCGTATCTGAAGAAGTGTGCATGCACACAAAAGCTCATACCAAGAACAAACTTAGTTGGTCTCTAAGGTGCTACTGGAAGGAATTTTTTATTTTGTATAAATTAAGCTGTTCTTAAACCAAGGTACCACTGTATACTGTGTGACGAAGAGCTTCAAGGCCTGGTTATAGGAATGAAACTGTAACTAAAACTCTACTTTGCTGTAAACTAAACTTGGTTTAGTAGTCAGATTTCCCTGCAGATCAGTTTCCCCGCCCACTTGCTGGTTTAAAATTATGATTTGAAATCAATCCACCCTGAATAGTTGTCATAATATCACTTCATGGTCAGGGGTCCCTTTACCTTTTTGCTAGTTGAAACCAATGACAGACAGAACAACGTGTTCCGAACTCAAATAAGTTCTTTATTTTTTTAAGCAAAGAAATTCCATTGAATCAAATATAACAAAATTACTCTGTTCCGCATGACTATCACACACAGAACAAAAAAAATTAAGAAAAAAAGATCAAGGACACACTTTTAATAACTTGAAACGTTAGCAGATTTAGAAAAATTGCATTGCTAGTTGCAAATTTTCATCCCAGCAGCAACTGGTTCCTAAGAGACAAGAAAGGAACCAGCAACCATGAGAGTCACTTACACACATGAAACCTGTTCAGGGCAGCATTTTTGTTTCCAAAGGAATTAGGAATGTGAAAGTGATGTTTTCCAAAATGTCTGTCTGGAAGCAAAAATTACCAAAAAAAAGAAGAAGAAAAAACTGAGGTTCAAAAGACATTGTCTTTCTTTTTTAAAAAAAACCCTAAAAAACCAAACACTCAACTCACTCCGATAAGGCAGCTGCAGTGACAGAAATCAAAGAGCGCACAGGTACAGGTCTAGCTTCCTGAGGTGTTCGGATATTCCTCTGTGTGTTCAGGAGAAAAATGGGGTGTTCATCTTTTAAAGTTGTGCTTTCTTAAATAAGGTGAAAGGCTGTCAGAACGAATCTATGAGTTTACTATCAAACGCAATCGAAATAGCTGTGATGAAATAACTTGAACGGACAGACTCACAGATTCTAACACACTACACTGATGAATCTCAATGGCAGATTAAGTTCTTGAGGTTCTCAGTACAAAACAGCCACTCAAATTAAGCATTGATGTCTGCATAGGCTTTTATCAGCCACTGATATGGAACTGAACCTACTTCAATTCTGGGAAAGGCTGTTTGGTACAAGCAGACATTCTGCTGCATATAGCAAAATAATAACTCCTGCGAGTTGCAAAAAAATTATGCTGAAAAACAGTGAATCCCCATCTCAGGAATTTTGAAACAATGGGTTATTCTACAAGGATTTGAACCAGCAAAAGTGCTGGAAGGTTGGTGGTCCCAGAAACTGAGGAAATGTCTTGAACGGAGGAAATGGGGATGGTTGCTCTGGTTGCAAAATGGGGAAAAAAGCGGTGGGGGGGGGGAGAGAGAGAGAATACCAATTCTCAGTTCCAGCTTTATAAATGCTGCCCTTTCATGGTTGTGCCCTTTAATGTAACCAGCAAAAAGAACAGAACACCAGATGCTTCAATGAGATACAGTACAGTTCTTGATAAAAAAAGGGGGGGAAGATCCCAACTGCCCCCACATTCCACCCGGCTGATTTCATCTCATTTTGTCAAGCAACCAAACCAGAGGCGCTTCAAGGCAAAGGAGACTTTAAAAAGAAAACAATTCCAGATAAGGAACATGTGGAGACAGCAAAACAAGATGTTAGAATAGTACGAAGGCCACAAGACTCCAGCAGCATTGGTTGCATGGCACCCACCACCCCTTTTCAATGGAGACCTTGCTCAGTACACCAGCAGCAGGCTACTTTTCGCCCTCATTTAGATCACTGACAATAAGTGTCCCTGGTGTGCAACTAAGAGGTCTGCATAACATGTAGCTAAGGAGGACTGCTTAGGCAACTGATATATGGGAGGGGGCTGGTGGTGTGTTTCAGATACTTTACAACCTTCTTGTTGGCTATTATTACTCTTGTCATGACTACTCAGTGATACACAGCTGGACCTCTCCTTGTAGAGATGCTTTCCTATGATAAGAGTCCCCAGGCAGGGAGTTGGAAGTTCTATTCTGGCAGAAAACTCAAAGGAAGGCCAATGACAATACAATTGGAAGAAAACTGCTAACCTCAGCCTGTATAACTGAATGCAGGGCATGCCCTTTTAGAAAAGAATATACCAAACACTTTCAGCATGAGTCTGGGACAAAAAAAACAAACACCAGAGTTGTAAACATGACCTGCTACCTAGTAATCGAAGCCTTCACAAAAAGACCGAAGCCAATCTTAAAAAGGTACCCAACCTTAAGAGTCCATGAATATCTGGAATACAAACATTTCACCCACAACCAGGCCACTTTAGTGCAGGCATCAACAAAACAGTGAAGATATGAATGTTGAAATAGATGCACAGCTTACAGAAAGCTGCAGATGTTAACAGTGAAGAGCTGCTTTATGCTTTCATCTGATGAAATCTGCTTTGAAAATAATTGAACATGGCAGCTCTTACCACATGGCAAACCAAATGAATGCAACAGATCACCTCAAACAGAAAGGTCTGAAGTGGCATGCTGCTTTTTTTTTTAAGTAACCAGATCTGGTGAGCTCCTATGCACAGTTACAAACAGCAAATCGTAACACAGAAAGCATCACCAAGATCAAATTTACTGGCAAAAATAATGGGATGGAAGAAATGTTAGTGAACTGCATGTAGCTTCCTTGTTTTTGTTTGTTTGTTTCCATGTAATATCTTTTTTTGGGGGGTGGGGCTGAAGTCTAGCCTACTGATAAGCAGGGAGATGCCATTACAGCAGAATCACAGATTTACTGGAAAATACTAACTGAAAGTCAGAATCACATTTTTTAAATAGAATTTGTAAAGCCACTTCCTCCTGTTGGGTCAAGTTAACTCGTTCTTTCCCCTACTGGTTTTTTTTGGGGGGTGTGAGGAGCATTAAGTGTATCTCCAAGTATGTCTATCAAGTGGATTGAGAACCTCAATTTTATGGTCTTACTGGCAGTGCTATGGGGCAAAATAGGTTTCCAAATTTCTATATGCCCATGTTAGTGAGAACTAAAGACTCTGTAACAGCTCCACATTTTGGGGTGGGTGTGTGTGGGGGTGTGTGTGGGGGTGTGTGTGTGTGTGTGTGTGTGTGTAGGAAAAAGGGATCCCTTCTAACACTTCACAAGAGCGCTAATGCTTTTCAAGGGTTTGGTGGTTTTAGACAGAGTGGTTCATGCTCTCCCCCATTTAAAATAATTTTAACCACTGAAGTGATCTTCTTTGAAAAGGCTGTATTACATAGGTGCATTGCCATGTGATCCCTGAGTACTGAAGCTTAAGAATCCCTAAATATGAACACTGGAGTGCCATCAAAAGCAGGCATCAACTCATCTTCTTGTTCAGGTGCAAAACCAGTTCCATAGCTGAAGGGCCCTTTACAAATAATTGCATCCTCACATCCACCTTCAAGCAGGAGAAGGTAATAAAAGCCTTTCCTTTGCGAAAAATGCAGTTTCCCTTTTAAATGCATCAAAAAGGTCTTACTTGGGTAGAGGTCAATGGTAGTGTTAAATTCCACCCATTTGCTAAGAAGTGGGGCAGATGAGATTTATATGATCTAAAGAGAAACCAGAAGTGGGGCAGATGAGAAAGATGGCTCTCAGTGGCAGGTTTAGAGGAACTTCTATGCTTATGTGCTGCTAGGCAAACTCTTCTTTGCAAAAGAGCTGCACACTAAAGAGGGAAAAACTAATATTGTGGAGACTGATGTGAAACACTCTCATAGCTAACTCTCTAAATTTTAAGTGGGGGTAAAGAAGCTACATTCACTTCCAATATAGATTTGCAGTAACTGATTATTTCAACACCTACTTCCACTGAAACAGAAAGGAGATTCTAGATAGTGACCTGCACTCCTTATGCACCTATAATTTCATCTGCACACTAGGGTTTACGTAGGATTTTGGCAGTTTATGGATATAGAAGAAAATGCCAAAGAATAACATACAAATAGGCTGAAAAAGAATGGAGAGCCCACTCTTTGAGGAAAACGAAAGAGCCATAAGCACTGGCCAAATCATGCCTTGCTAGGCTTGGTCACTCCCTCAAATCCGAGGGGGTAGAACATGAGTTCTACACAGCTTGCCACATGTCAAGGTTGCTGAACTAAGGCTGAAGGAGTTTTTATTCCTGATGTGAGAAATGCACCTCTGCTACAGTAGCTAATTATTGCTCAATAAATAAAACTAGAAGAGAAGAGAATAACCCCCGAAAACTCAACATACACCTTTCTGAATTTCAAAGCTGCTCCAGGATATGTTCTATGAAGCATCCAAGTTCAGAAAGGATTCCTATCCATGTAAAAAATAAAATAAAATCACACTATAATTAAAGTGCCTTGAAAAACAAAAACAAAAAGGTTTAAACAATAAAGTGCTAACATGGAAATTGGGGTGTGTGAGAACTGCTGTAAAAACAGGTGAAAGGGACCACAAGGAGGCATCAGTGAGCTGACAATTCTGAAAGGAAGCAAGAGTCTTACTACAATGTTCCACTGTCTTAATAGAAAAGTAATCTAAATATCAGATTTTTTAAAAAAACCCTATTAATACATTTATGGCTGAAGATTTTTCTTCCAGGGTGGAAACTCTGTAGCTCAGTGAAGAAATATGTCTCTCTATTGTGTGATAGTAAAAAAACTTTTTCACTGTAACTCAGCCTAATGCATCATTCACCAATTTTCTGTTGATGTCTTTGCTCTGAAATACAAGTCAGAACACTGGACTCATCAGATTGTCCTATATAACCCAGTAACTGTAGATGCATTACATACAGAACTTTTTTTTTCCTTTTAAGCATTTCAGTATTGTAGACACCAAATCCCCATCTCCTCTAAGGCAAGGCATACTGACTGAAAATAGCCAGTTCAACGCTTTAGAAGTCTGGGGATTTAATTTATTTATCTATTATGTTCTTCCCTAGCAGACATGAAATGTGGGCAAGACAAAAAAAAAAAAAGCATAGATGGATATTATATTCTCTCTTTCACACACAGACAAAGTTCCTAAGAGCATACATATAGATTTGCTAAGAAGTATTCTAGAAAACAAAACACAAAAAACGGGGCCACCTACAAACTGATAGCAAGTGGCTTCCATTCGGAGACCGTATTAAAAGGCCTGGGTTAAGAGCACACAAATGTCTTGTGTCAAAATAAAAATTCCTTATGCTAGAAAAGGCAAGAATCACAAGGCTACTTGTTTAGTCTCGAGTAGTAACACAACAAGGAATCCACTGGACTGATCAACCCAAAAGCCGTCTTTGAGCCAAGTCTCAACAAAAAGCAAAATGTGACTGTACACACCCAGCCATCACTCCAGAATTCTGGAGCAACTGTAGTGCTGATTACACATCAAACACTTTCAAAGCAATCTAAACCCTCGAAGTGCATTAATCAGAAAGGGCAAGCCCCCCCCCACCCCCCTTCTCAAAGGGATGCAAATCCGGAAACTCAAAATTCTTTCAACTTTCCCCTTGTTTTGTGGACAGCCTTTCCGATGACTTGCAGAGTAAACTACGACTGACTTCCTCTACAGATAGATATAGATGTCTCCCCCCAGGTGGGGAGGGAAAAAATGCAACCACAAACAGACTGTAACTCCTAACACACATCACTGACTGCTAGACAAGTTTTGCAAAAACCAGGAGTGGGTTTTTTTGTTTCATTTTCTATCAGTGAAAGTGTGAACAGATGGTCAAGAGCATCAAAACTTCTTGCTAATTTCAAAAATGTTCTTTTCTTGCACTTTGTTTCAGTACCATGAAGCAAGCTATAGATGGCAACCCACCAATACAGTGCATCAGTTCTTCCAATACACAACTGTACTGCAAACGATCAAATACACTCCCAACTTGCTCAGTGCCAGTCATTAGCCTCTCTGGCCGTAGCTCTACTTTGGCATGAAACACTATGGTCAATGCCGAAGTTCAACGTGTTCAGAAGTTAGGTCTGGAAAAGCAGAAGAGATTAAGAGTTCCAGAAGATGGGGATTAAAGGTGAAACAACCTGAAGTCTTTGGAACTGTTTATTCTTGGCCAGATGATTGTTCCGTATCGGAGCATTGTGATTTATTCTTCTCCCACTGACAGATGGCATTGGCATATTGGACCACAAGCTTATCCATCCAGGTGAGGGGTTCAGGAAAGAGTACTGCACCCTCAAAAAAACCCAGGTGACCTCCATGCAATGGCAAAACAAACATGACATTCTCCCGCTTTTCTGCAAGAGTGAAAAAACAAAGTTTAGAACTCAATAGGATCTGCATCTTACCAAAGTACAGTACTTTGTCCAGTTAAACCTCAGGTTTAATGTATAGAATGTATATTATTTTGGCTGGAAAATGTATATACAGCCACCTGTGTTCCAGGTAGGCATGATACTCCAGTTATAAGGCAGTTGCATTAGTCAAGATGCAAGCTACATGAAATCAAGTCTGTGCTGGATAATTCCCACTCATCCTTCTAGAAAGTAAGATACCCCATTACCCTCTTCTACTGCTCCTTTAGTGTCAAATTTTAGGTTGCAAACTCCTTGGGGAAGGGGTCTATCTTTTTGGACTCTGTAAAGAATATGCAAAGGGACCAGGTGGCGCTGTGGGTTAAACCACAGGCTTGCTGATCAGAAGGTCAGCGGTTCGAATCCCTGCGACGGGGTGAGCTCCTGTTGCTCGGTCCCAGCTCCTGCCCACCTAGCAGTTCGAAAGCATGTTAAAGTGCAAGTAGATAAATAGGGACCGCTCCGGCGGGAAGGTAAACGGCGTTTCCGTGCGCTGCTCTGGTTCGCCAGAAGCAGCTTTGTCATGCTGGCCACATGACCCGGAGGCTGTCTTCGGACAAACGCCAGCTCCCTCGGCCTATAGAGCGAGATGAGCACGCAACCCCAGAGTCGGACATGACTGGACCTGATGGTCAGGGGTCCCTTTACCTTTACCTAAAGAATATGCACATTATGGTTCTATATTAGACACCTGCATAGGTTACAAGTCTGTCTGGAAAAACAAACATACACTGTGCTCTCCAAGTACCTCCAAGGGTATCTTTAGGTTATCACAACGCTACACTGTGCTGCAGAAATCTATTTACTGAAGCTTTCGGCTCACCTGAGAGGGCTTTTGGTATTGATAAGAGACTATCGTGCACCAGAGGGTCATCAGCAGCATTAACCAGCAAGAGGGGAACAAAGATCTGCGGATTAAAAAAAAGAATTCTGTGTTGGAACACAATCTTGTTTGTAGTCTAGTTATGAAGTCACAATTGAGGACATCAAGAGCTGTAGGTGCCCTGAACCTGCAGAAACACCACTGTTCAGATAATACACATTTAAAATTGATGGAGGGACTCCTTAGCACCAGTGTAAGTTATTTCTGTCACAGAAAACTTTTATTACTACAAGCACCAGTCAATAGCATCTCTTCTGCAGTGCTGGGTTTGAGGCAAAACCAATTCAATGTTTTGCTATAGGCAGAAAAGGTTTTAAACTAGTATAAAACTCAAGAGTGTAGAACTGGCTACGGTGACTTAAACATAACATTTCCAGTGACAGACATCTGCTACATTCTGAATTTAGGGAAAACGGAAACAGGATCGGGGGGAGCACTAATGACAGCATATGTAGCCTATTCCATAGAAGTTAATCAGAAACTGCCTTACAGAAAAACAATAGATGAATAGATTCTATAAGAAATGTTGGTCTCCAAGCACTGACCATAAGGTAGGGGAGCTTTAGACTCTTCAAAAGATAATAAACTGGTTGTAAAAAATTCACAGATATGCATATTTCCACTTGCTGACCATACCACAAATAAGCATACTTTCTAAGGCAAGGAAAATTATTGCTAATTTATGATGACCCCGCATAAAGCCTTTTGATTAAAACTACTATTCAGCAACATGTACTATAAACTTGGCTAGAAGCACATGGGAACGTTCTCCATCTCACCACAAATCTCACATACTGACATATGTGGTGCATGTCAAAAACTAGAGTAACAATATCATATCAACTTACTTTCTGCAAGTAATGCAGGCAGCTCTCCTGTTCATAGTATTCCTTTAAGGTGCTGTAGCCATGGAACTTCCTGAGACACAGTAAAAAGAAAGCTTAAGCATTTAGAGATATTCTTGTTATTGAATCACACATATTTTCTTCCAATTCTTATACACAGGATTACAATAGTTCTCCAAATGAGACACTTGAAACAATTACTTCTATACAAGTTAAAGCCCAAATTCTGCTTCGGCTTTCAAAAGAACTATCTAGTGAAACATCCAGAGAATGTGGAACTATTTATAGTTCAAACTATTTTGTTTGAACTATTTATATGTTCCTCTTGTTCTTAACTTTAATATCTAAATTCCATTCCTCAAGACTGTCTGTCCTGCAGAAAAAAAGCATCAAAAGAAGAATGTGGCTACTTAGTAAACAATTAGCTAGGGAACAAAATACCAGGCAAGGAAGCAGTAAGATAAATATGTGGAAAGGAGTGTACACACACCGTAGCCATAGCAAATACATTGGAAACATCCTTTCCGATTTAACTGCAGAACCCAAAGTTAAGGAAGTTAAAACTAATTATATTACTAGCCCCTCTTTAGATGCAACATCAGGCTCCCAAGTTCTTCTAAGAACAGAAGTCAATCCCCTACCCAACTAGTAGAACGTAATGCTGATGTTCTTATTACTCCCAGCCATCCTAAATATTATTTGTACTGGTCATGAGCCATAAACAGGCCATCCTACGAATTATTTGTGTACAATACATTCCAGCACTCCTTGGATGAAGTAACAGAAGCAAGCAAAAACAAGCAAGGAAACACACCTAGGAGGTATAGCAACTCCTAGTCTGCCTATTTGGGAATGCAAGTTTTACTGAGGAACAATAGTGTGCAGCAAAAAAAGGAGGGTGTCCTCTGAGGACAGGGTTGATTTCTTGCCATATCACTATAGGGTTTAGGGGAAACTAAGGCTAACCAACAAAGGCTTTATCTAGTTTCTACTAGAAAACCTACCCTTGAAACTCCATGACAGAAGTTCAGCTATGTAACACAATATGTAGAAAGTGGTAAGCACTGATCATAAGGAATCACAACTTTTTGCTTATGCCAATGGCTACTGGCAAATCAGTATATGAAGAATTTGATGCAACTACAAATCTTAAATACACATTTCATTCAGACCAGCTTCATTTTCCATCTATACCATAACTGAAAGTGATTCAACACTGGTGCTAGCATTTGGGGGCATCGGTGCTTCTAACAAAATGACACTCCTGGCTCTATTCTGATGAACTTTTACCAGCACCCCTCAGGTGTTTCTGTAGCACCAACAAGTAATTCAAATTATTGGAGTTTGCCAAAGGAATTAGATGACAAGGATCATTGTTTTCTAACTATTCAGAAAAGATTTCTAGCACTGGCTTAAGATATGTTTCACAAAAACACTGTAGAACCTCAACTGCATAGTCTGATCAGTCAACCCTGCACCCTAATTTTACTCACTCAACAGCTTTGCTATTTACAGCATGGTAAATTCATTTTTAAAAGTCTAACAACCAAGAGGAAAGACAAACCTGTAAACAATAAGATCTAGAAAGAATTGGGAGTTATATGCACAATGATGGTAACAGCAGCCTCCATTTCAGGAAGGTCTAAATGACAATACACTATATCTATAGGGGAGTGTTACCAAATGTGCTTCTTGATGTCCATACCTCATGATACTGTCATCAATCTGCATAAGGGATGTTGCTGTGTGAAGTCTGCTTAAGTCTGACTCTAATAAACTCTGAGGCTTTTTAGGGCTCTCAGCAAACAAGGTGTGTCTGAAACAGAGAATGAAGTGAGTGACTATGAAACACAGACATACTGTAACTATTAGAAAACCTACTCTATTGGGTTTACTGCTGATCTGAAGGTTACTTCATAAATTGCTTTATGTTGATACAGATCTTAAGATCCACATTACTGTCATCTCCAACACAATTCTGAATCTGACCCAAGTGAAAAAATACAAAAGGCAGTTTTGTTCAGCCCTGAAGACTTGATACTGGCATAGGTTTTGACACTGGTGCAGAAACTGGTGCAGATACAAACAGTATACCTGAAGGAGCGTCTCCGCCCCCATCATTCAGCCCAGACACTGAGGTCCAGCTCTGAGGGCCTTCTGGCGGTTCCCTTGCTGCGAGAAGTGAGGTTACAGGGAACCAGGCAGAGGGCCTTCTCGGTAGTGGCACCCGCCCTGTGGAACACCCTCCCATCAGATGTCAAGGAAATAAACAACTATATGGCTTTTAGAAGACCTCTGAAGGCAGCCCTGTTTGGGGAAGTTTTTAATGTTTGATGTTTTGTCGTGTTTTTAATACTCTATTGGGAGCTGCCCAGGGTGGCTGGGGAAACCCAGCCAGATGGGCGGGGTATAAATAAATTATTATTATTATTATTATTATTATTATTATTATTATTGGGGTAAAATTGAGCCAAGGTCAGAAGTGCTTAAGAATCAGTGTACTGCAGTAGTCAGGAAGTTGGCCTTAGAGCAGTAGATCCCAGTTCAAAGCCCTGCTCAGCCATGAAGCTTGCTGGTGTTGACTTAACTTGGGCCAGACATCTCAGTCTCATTTTTCTCACAGTGTTGCTGAAAAATAAAATGGCCGTGAGTGTGTGTACAACCACGTATGCCACCTTACTTTCCTTGAAAGAAGGAATCTCTCTGCCCATCCCAGTGCTGGAATTTATTTCCACCTTTGTGCTTCTGCAAAAAGCAGTGGGGTTCTCAGGGGCTGAAAAATCTGCTTGGGGGACTGAATGAGGCCCCTGAGCCAGAGGTTAGCACTCCCTGCACTAGGCCCTGTGGACAATTACATTACTAAGCAAGAGCCCTGTCAGCAGAGGTGAGAACAATGCAAGAGTGTGTGTGCTGTAGACTATGGACCAGATGCATGATCATGTTCTCCAAAAAGCAGAAGTGGAGCAGAAAGTGTGCAAAAGGAAGTTTGGTTTGAGGGTTGGCCTTGGAGCACAAAAGATCTATTATGGAGTCAAAAGTGTTTTTGTAGATTAACAAGCCGTCCTTCAAACCTGCCAAATGTTGCTCATGCTTACAACTAAGAGCTCTTTTAACAGAGAGATTAATATATTTAGTTAAGTTGTCATAATATTTAGTTATCTGGGATGAATTAAGGGGGTTCTATATCCTATACATAATTAGAGTCTCTTAAAGCTGTTTTTCCATACTGGCTTAAACAGGAAGCAATACAGCAACTACAGTTACAAGCTTTGACTGCTGCTAACCTGGAACTGTTAAAACAGCCAGTTATTGTAGTTTCACACCCTTTCCCCAAGCACCAGCCAAAGTGTCGCAGACTTTCTTAAGTAAAATGTTTCAAGTAAGGTTACTAATGCACATGGTTCTTCAGTAGCTACTGATCCAGAGGAGAATTAATTTTGTTGGTACCCTGCTCAACTTGGCAACACATAAGAACAATTTATGGTAACTGCACATTATCAGCTGACACAAAGGCCCATTGAGAATATAAAGAGCATCATTTTGTACCTGTGAGTCAATATGATTTTCTTCAAGTTGTCTGCCATGAGGAAGTTGTAAAATCGCCGACACTGATCCCATTGCATGAAGGTTTCCTGTGCCCTAAAGATATGACATGGGGGAAATCAATTGAAAGCTGGAAAAGCAGCTTCCAGGGTCATAGCAACAAAAAGTACTCTGCAAATAGATGGCAGCATTTCCACATAACTAATTTGATTCACTTCAAGGGGCCAACTATAAGCTATCACAACTTTAAAAAGAATCAGCTTTCTCTTTTTTCAAACGCACAGTAATGCATAAGAGAAATGTGTCATTAAAGGATTCAGCCAGCAGGGGGAACAAAATCATTAGAAACTGGAGCACAAAACAGCCAACAGCTTGCAAAACAGAACTTTCTAGGAAGAGATGGGTTCAGTTCTATGTTGTCTCAACAGGTAATTTCAAACATGCATTAGAAAAGTTGACAGAGCATGGACAGATGAACTCAAAACTGTATTTGAAACTGCTATTTTTAAAAAACAAGGTTAACTAGGTAAGGAAAACACAGACAGAGCAACTAGTTCTTATAAGAATGAGAGGTTTTTGCACAATACCCACCTTCCTTTTAATATTGCAGTCTCTGAATGTGTACACATGCCAAAGGTGACACAGTCTTGTGAAGCAATTTGTAAAAGTGAAAAATCTATCTTGCAGTTACATGCAGTATCCTCACATTTTTCTCAGGTTCAAACAAAGTTTGACAAATATTTTAGAGATGGGGAGGAGAGAAGACACGGTGTATTAAGCTTATGTTGTTCCAATTTCTAATCCTCTTGCTTAAAAAAATTAATCCTGCCTCAAGATTTCTGCAGCTGCACTGTCTTAAATATAAAGGGAGCCTTTGTTGTCCAGTTTGGAACCAGAGCTGAATTGATGTGTGTTCTATTAATATGGAGGTTGCCATTTCTTTAGCCTGCTTGACACCTTCTCCAAACAGAAGGGCCTCCTGTGTAGTATTTACATTCAGATATAAAATCCTTTCGTTAAAGTGCAGTTACAGCTACAGTACTGCAACTATTGGATTTCAATTGCATTTATTTCCTAATAAGCAGAACTTTGCATACTAAATGTCATTCCAGGGAAGGCTTCCAACTCTAAATCCATTTGTGCAAGTGGGTGATGAAATAAGTTATTGGTTGTTGTTTTTTAGAACAGTAACCTCCCCTTGGGTTTAGACCTTAAAATACACCAGAGCTCATCAAGGTTAGGTTAAACGATTTTTAACCTTTCTTTCAGAGTACACTGCCCTCAGCTGGAAAAGGTCTGGATTTTTGCAGAAAAAAATGCTAGCAAGGTTAAGCACACTCTAGTCTCCCCCTATTCCTCTGCTAAAAATGGCAGCCTCCCAACGCTACTTTTCACTTATACATATCGCCCCCACCCCCCGCAGAATCTGTTATAGTAGTTTGCAGGGAGCATTAGTTCGACCCAGCTCTCAGCCCAAAATACACAGCACAACTGTAAGCAGAAATGACATGGCATAACTAGGTATCAAAAAATTTGGCCATGACAAAGCTTCAAAAGAGACTGCTAATATTGAATAAAAGAGTACCGATCAATAGGTTGGGTATGTGTGGAAAACGTTCGCACCCTTTGCTCTCAACTAAATGCCTACAGCAACTGAATATGCCAACAGCAATTTTAATGATGAAATTTGTTGTAAGTTCCCAGTTCCCTTTTTTGTGCAAAAAGTTCAAAACACAGTTCAGTCACAAAAATTCACACAACTAAAGTTTTCATGGCCCTGAACCCCAAAGAAAGCTTTTGGTATCTGTATCATATCTCCATGACAGCAGATTGTTTCCTTAGACATGTACCATACCTTTCTCCTGCTCTACAAGACCAAGCTTACCTCAGTGCACTGTACCCTTGACATACGCTGACACAGCACAATACACCCTCTTGGTTAGTCTGGTTCTCTCCCAGAAATTTGCACACTATGTTTCCACCGAGGCTGAAGCCCACAACAACCAGTTTGGACTGAGGATAGGTTTTCCTGATGTAGTTCACCATGGCTCCAAATTCCCAGGTGCAACCTGTAGAACAGCAAAAAATTAAATAAACATGACATATCACAGATGCATCTAAAGTCCCAGTCTTCCCCTAGAGCTCACATATGCACTTCAAGAGACAACATTTCTAACAACATTGTTCATTACTGAAGCACAATGGGCATTTTTGCACATATACAGTAATATTCCAGAAGATCATACAGAGGGACAATACACCCACAATGTTTAGCATTAATAGTGAAACCCACACCTGCTCTTCTAAAGAACCTTTTTCTGCCCTTTTTTACTGCCACATGAACAGAGCCTCTAACTGCCAGCTACAGCAGCAAACTCCCCCCCCCTTTTTTTAAGGATCAAACAAGTTTTTCAAAATATTTCATACACTGTTCAGCAGTCATCAGGTCCCAGCCAAAAGCTGTAACTAAAAATACCACACACACTGTCATTTCTTCCAACTGTGAACTGGGAGAGAAATCTATAAAGTATTCCCCTCCCTGCAAAAAAATAAAATAAAATAGCTGCACACACTCCAGATTTCCAGCAGCTATTCAGCGATGAAGTCTAATTTGTGCATTTGACTGTAATCCTTCATGTGCAGGGATTTGTACAAACTTTTGGGAACTGAAGACTGTATTCATACACATAGCACTCCTGTGCAAACATGGCCTAACTATTATTTTCTACTGTCAATGGCCATTCCTTCAAAAACATTTACAGGAACCTAGGAAGCTGCCTTATACCGAGACAGATCAATGGTGTCCATCTAGCTATGGTCTACAATGACTTACAGTGGCTCTCCATGGTTTAAGATGGAGTCTCTCCTAACCCTTCTTGGAGATTATAAAGACTGAATCCCAGACATTATGCATGCAAAGTAGATGCTCTACCTCTGAGCTACAGCCCTCAGAGGCATTATAACCCTTAATTGTTAAGAGTTAGGGACAGCACCAAGAAGCCTTAATACCAACACCACTCTGATCCCCAGGGCCTGCTTGCAGTGACTGAAACAAGACTATGTTGCGTTCCAGCTAAGCAACATAACATGGGTTTCTGAGAAACTCTGGCAGCCCTTAGGTGGGCACAAAAAGTTACTGCCAAGCTTCTCACCTCCATGTTCTGGAGGGTCACAGAATATGGGGGAAAGGGGATCTTGGCAAAACATTTCAGACATTGGTTAGACAGTGAGCTTCTTATTGGACCCTTGGGCTACAGATGCAGTTTCTCTTTAGCTCCCACCCCCTTCTCCCATTAGCTCTCTTGGGGCTGCAGCAGCTCTATCGCCATCTTACTTTCTTTTACCTTCCCACCACTGTGAAGCAGCATGCTTCCCGAACTTAGAATATAGCAGCCTCATTTGTGTTTTCCCTGCCTGCCTTCTTCTCTGGGAGAGGAAAGGGTGCTTAGCTTTGCACTAAAGTAGGGATCCCACATGTCCAGGAATCGGACTGCAATTTTTTTTAATCGAACTGCAATTTGGGAATATGGCAACCCTATACTAAGGTTTGGGATGCACTTCATCTCTTTCCTTTCAGAAGATGTCTTCCCCAAAAGAACAAGAGGATAGGGTGGTTAGGGTCGGACCAGATGCAGCTCCGTGGCTGGGCATGCTCAGTCTGGAATATGCTCAGCAGGTACTGAGTTGATTTCCCAGTCCCTGAGAGGATACATGTGTCACAGCTTGATATTTAATACTTTGGGGAGGCATTGCACAGCACTTTTTTGGTAGGGAGGCTGCATCTTCATTCTTGAAAATGTTTTTCAAGCCTTGTTTATGAACACCATACCTAAGCCTCAAAGAACGTAACTCCCATAGGAAGGAGGGGCGGTGCAGAGCTTTACAACAACATTTTGGGTTGCTCAACAACACTCCAGAATTATCTCCTGAGGGTGGTAATAGACTATGGTTATTAAAGAGCAGCCATGCAGTAGACCGCACCCTGGAGGCTTGAGAATCTAATCACAAGCACTGAGATACAAGATGTGACAAGAGCCAACAGGCCTACATCAGCTAAAGAGATTTCCACTCTCCTTTAATAGATATCAGCTTTATGCTCACCTGCTCTCTAAAGCTATCTTGAAAAGTTACACATCACTTACTTTTCTGGCAAAGAGAATCTGAGTAAATAGATAGCTACTTTTCTCCTAGGTGGATTAATATACTGGACACACAGACGCTGGGAAGCTGGTAATGCTATAGTGGTTGTGTCTTCAATTGCTATCTCAAGGTCATCCCATTTTGAAGCATTATATATGGCAAAACACTGGCATGGTGATCATGGTATTACCTCACCAAGTCATCTTGTCCCTACTACTTTCCCTTCCCAATGCTTCCCAATATAGTGTACTGTAAAGAGAGGGGTTTTAGGAATCAACCTTTGGAAACAAAATTAATGCAGACTTAGCACAAGTAATGGCTGCTACTTTGAATACTGTTTTTTTTTTTTAAATTGAGCAAGTAAGTCATCCTGCTTGGGAAATAGCAAAAAAGGAGGAGGTTTTATCACAAACACTCTCAAGCTTCTGAAGGCACCATCTAGTGTGCTTTGACATTAGAGGACTTTGTCCAGTTGCAAAGTAACTCTGAAAGGTTAAGATGAAAGAGCCAATATTTACCATAAGTGAACATGCGTGGTGAAGTCAGCTCAATAGTTGGCAGAGCTCCAAGGTGGTTTAGCACAGCACATCGATAGCCATTCTTCTGGGAATAGTCAACAAAGGTGCGGATGTACTGCTTCTCACTGTGATTGGCTATTCCTGGACAAATTACCATTGTGATATCTTCTGCACAATGAAAAAGGTCGGGAGAGGTAAGTTTTAAAGCAAAAGCAAAAGAATAGATGCTAGTTATACCAGTTTCATATTCCACAAAGACAAAACACATTTATTTCACAACAAAGCTATTTTTGCTCCTCAGGCATACAGTTTGTTCAATCTGTAGTGATGTTTTATATGCTATGTTTATAACATCAAGGGAAATGCACAATATGCCCTGCACAATTTCAGAGTTTGTTCATCTAAGTTCTTTCATCTGACTGAGAGGAGTTTATTTTAACACGTTACTACAGATGCTACCCCAAACAATGTCACAGAGAGAGGATTTCTATCAGTTTTGGTACATTATTTTGAAACTCTTCATGAAGAACCTTGAGGTAATGTATCTGATTAAAACTGAAGGTCTTTGAGGCTAACTAGAAAGAACTTTAAAAGAGAAGGGGTGGTTTGTTTTTGGCACGTCTGTTGACTAAATAAAGGGTCCAGATTTATACATCTATCTGAAAAAATATCCATTCGGTCAGCAATGCTTTCTTCTTTTGAAGATCAAATCAAAGTTGCCAAGAAAGCAACTGCTGAGAACAGCTCTACAGCTCATTGCATTGCTATCTACATTGGGAAACAATGCTTGGTAGTAAGAATCAACCCTCTAGCATCTGGTACAATTCCACATTTGAAGGTGAAATTCTTAGAATATTTAGCAGCAGCTTCCTATGCACTAGAGCAACATTTCAAAACAAGCAGAATCAACAGCCCCTTATACCTCACCTTCAGAAAGACATATCATTACTCACTAAATTTTGATATCTTGTTTTTACACACACACACACGTTCCAGCTGTGATTAAGCCCATATACACAAGAGAAAAGTCCTACAGGCCAAACAGCCTGTTTACAGACCTTAATCCTAAGCATTATGTTATTTATGGGTCAGAGGAATAGCATTTCATGCCCATTAACTCAACTGGAAATCTAGGCCATAAACCTTGTATCTTATCACTTGGTTGTAAAAACTGATTTTTTGGTACATGATTCATAACAGCACTAGCTGCAGCAGCTTACTGTACGACCATCTAAACATGTCCCGGAGTTGTGAAATCAGTGGCTCCCTAGCCTGCCAATGGTAGCCAAAAATAGTAGTGTATTTCCCCACATTTACTCAAACTTCTAATAAAAAACCCACAACAGCTGGTTATCTCACCTCTAATGCAGTTTTCAGCCAGTGGTTCAAAGAGGTCAAAAGTTGCTGTTGCACCATCAGACATAGTAAGGTACTTGCGAAGTCCATAAGGATGCGGTGATCTTACTCTCCCCATCTTTCCATAGAGGGCAGTCTGGATGTGCCCACTCTTTCCCCAGATCAGAGGTGGAATGTACCTAAAAAGAAAACAAATGCATTTATTTGCTTTAAGACAGCAGATCTGCTATTGAAACAAAGGCACTTCCTTCCTAGAGCAGTATTTTGTGATGTGTAGGGGTTAAAATAAGGAGCAGCTGCTTGGTAAGTGCATTGGCCAACAGATATAGAACGGGAGCCCCCAACCTATTGATCTGGTATCAGGTATGATTTAGTGACCTCTGAAAAACACTAGCTACAGAATGCTTACAAAAGCATTTCCTTTCAAAGGAGAAGAGAACATCTGTACTATATGCTTATCAGGAAGGTGGTACGGCCTGGTGCCAAAGCAGATGGCCTTTTATCTCAGATTTATGCTTCCTGATGTACTGAAGAAGAAACTTGGTGGGGGTGGGGGGAGGGGAGGGAGAGAAAGATATAAAGATGATAACTTTATCTGTTTTAGGAACACCAATCTAATGGGAAGGAATCCGTAGGTGAGCAATACAAAGCTGCTAGACAGGAGGGACCTTTTCAATGCATATCAGGAAACCTAGTTCATTACTCAAAAGAAATATGTCCTTGGTATCAATACAGAGGTCATGAGCATATCAAAATGGTGGAAAGCAAGCTTACGACTGTACACAGAACAGTCATGCCTGACACTGGTGAGCTCATCAGAACCTGAGCTCCCATCATAAAAGTATAATGAACGTCTAAATTATGTGCTACTTATACTATCATTGGATTTTACCTGCCACCTGTCAGAGTCTCTAGGTGACTCACAACAGAATAAAACTCAATAAAATTTAAAACGGAGCAGCTATCACTAATTTGGAGCAAAAATACAAAACACTCAGAAAAATACAGAAACGCAACAGCATTAGAATGTCACTACACATTGTTCTACAGCAACTGACTGTCTGTCAGCAACTGATTCTCAGTAATTCCCAGTAATACACAAGCAATGGACCAAAACAGTACATTCTATCAAATGCCTTGGCGAAAACATGAACTTGGTGCTGAAAAGTTGCTAACATAAGCACCTGACAGTCATTGTAGGGGACAACATTCCTTAACCAGGAGCTCGTAATAGAAACAGCCCTCTTCCCTTCCTATGTGGAGAGGTGCTCCAATACTTATTGTGTCCTAAGTCCTACAAGGCCCAGGAACCCATTATGAAAAGAGATCAGGTCAACATTTGACCAGTAAAACACATGTACATGCACCTGCTCCTATACCGGTAAATAAATAAATCAGTAACCTGACCAGTCAAACAATAGCCAAATATTGAAGCACAGATTTATTAGAAGAGCGAGGAATATGAAAACTACAAGAGATACTGTGGCTCTAGAAAACTTCAGAGCCCAATCCCTTCTACATGACCCCAGAGCAAATGAAATGATCTCAGTGATAGCCCCAAGTCTGGGGCATTTGCAACATGTGCATGCTTGATTTATGCTTTCTCTTGAATCTTACTTCTGATCAGATATGGCTGTACTTATAGCACTTGGCCAGTGGGAAAAGTTGGCAATATGGCTTAATTTGGAAGATGGCAGGTAGGCATATTGAAATTATTGCAGAGCTGCAGCTAGGTCACACTGTACCACATACATACACTAGTATTGTTGCAAATGCAGGAGCATTAATCAACAACTGATTCCCAATAATGTAAACATTCTTAAGAGGACAGCCAGTCAGTATTGCTTAGGAACATAAAGTTTGTAGATCAGTAAAGGAAAACATGTTGTGAACCGCCCTGAGATCTACGGATGAAGGGGGGAATACAAATTTAATATATAAATACAGGAAACACAGAGTTGCAGTGCAGAGGTGCCTGCTCCCTTTTAAAATTAGACAAACAGCTTTACAGAGTCTTGTAGGTAAAGCAAAAGGACCCTCAATGTATTGCTATCAGAGGACAGCATGATACAACGAAAAAGGGGGCTATCAGTTACACGGACTTTGTGATTTTTTTGGAATCTTTGACAGTAATCAAATAACAGATAGTCAATTGACTGGCACTGCAATCCTATCCAATTTGTTCAAACACATTCATACATCTTTCATATCCTGTGCAGTTTGGTGTTGCTAATAGAATTATTCATGAAAGGTCATCAGCATGATCTAATTAGACATTAAACACCAGCAGTGGAAATACAGATAGTTGGTGGTTTTTTAGCAGACTGGAAAAAAGAAATTTCCATTATGCAGTTAGCTGTCCTAAACTGGTGTTCTAAAACTCTTAACAGTCTTGTGGTTAATAATTCCAAAATATATAGACCAGTATCGTGGCAGTTCCTACAACAGTAGTGCAAATGATACATAAGTCATGTTGATTATAGGCAAGTAAAACATATGTACACAGCCATTTAGCTTCAGTTTCTACACAAAGCTCCTCTTCTTGCTCTAGTAAACAGCACTGCATTCATGCAATTGTGCTGCTTTTAGTCATGTTACTCTGAAAAGAATGCCAGAGATGCTCCTAGTTTCCTGTGGACAACAGTAAGAGCATTTCACAGGATCTTCAGATTAATGAGCTGCACTAGCATTTAAATTGCTTGTTCCCATTATAGGCATATTACAAGACTTTGAAGTTTGGAAACTTTACTAAGAGAGTGTTGTTAAGATGCTGCTTAAGAATATGCCTGAATCTTTAAAAAAATATTAAGGTAGAATTATCATTAGCCAAATTTGAGCAACCCAAAGTTTTATCCAAATTTAGTCATAATCAAAGTTGACCCAACAACACTAATGGACATGACTGAATTAAAAGATCTGCTTTGAGTAAACTTTAGCTGGGGCACAGCCCTCATTTCCCAAATTAAGAAGGCTGCCATCAGCTACAAGGTCTTGTTGATACAGTGCTACCTATACTCCAACTTGCTGAAGCTAATTACAGGTAGATCTGGGTCAGGTCAGCAATCGCCTGGGAACCATATAGATGCTGCCTTGGGTTCCGCAATGGAAGAAAGGCAGGATTCAGAATAAATAATAAATAAATAAGCAAACAAATGATGGTGCCTAGTATTGTGCATTTGTCTTGGGCTTCTAGTACTACAGCTCTCACATTAAAAATTTCTGCATACTGCATTACTGATCCAGAATTATTGCCACGCTGAAACAGTTCAAGAGGGGAAAAACTTACAAATTAATATTAACTATGCTGCACACTGTAGAAACATAGGTTACAGAAGGACACCCTAGGCTGATGGCAACTTTTAGAAAAAAAAATCTTAACTTTAATTGTCACTGGTTCGAAGTGTTTTGATAAAACCACTGATATCAGTGGGACCACTCTGAAAATGACTTAGTTGTCTTACCACTACTGACTTGCCCCACAGCACTGTTCTTCTCACAAAGTAGTTCTTGCAAAATTTCACAGCGGGAACTACCTTTTCCTGTTTTTCTCACCAACCACAAACATAATACATTTATATGGCTCAAGAGTTTCACCAAACTCTACACTTCCTTTATGAAGCAAAGCATTTAGCAACCTAACACACAGCTTCTTCTCCTTCATGTCTGTTCTCATAATGAAGGTTTATTTGCAGTGCAGTTACTCACAGTTCAAACATGCGTTATGCTGGTGAGACACACAGAAACGGTGCATAGCTGCACACAATTACATTTGATAACAGATAACACTGTCACTGGGGAGTGGTTTATCAGTGAGCAGTTTCTGTTGTACTGCTGACACAGACTTTGGATTAACCCTCTTTTGCCACCATTCCATGGTATTAATATCTAAGGGCCTCTCAAGAGGCTCCCAACGTGCAATTTAATTCACATCCAACTACAAGGAGTCTTCTATGAAATAGCTCATGTTCTGCAAGTGGCCCAACAGCGTTGGGAATAATGATGAGTCTGTGCAATGCTTCTCAAGGCCAATGCAGGGTGTCTCATAACCAAGTGCCCATAACCAAAGCACTAGTGATACAAATGTATGGAATATTCTTTTTGTTTGAGTGTTAGTATTTTGCTTTCCAAATCACATTCCTCTAGCAGTCAACTAGCCTCTCAAGCCTCTCAAGATCATGTACATGGAAATATTACAAGTTTAATAAAATCTTGCTTTTCAGTATTGCACCATCTCAGCACAGGAAACCAACTGTCTAGCCTGCAACATGTATTCCATATCACCCTGAGAGCTGATCCAAAAGCAAGCAAGCAAAAGCCATTTTTACTTGCTTGTTAAAATTGTGCTTTGCCTTTCCACCCAATTGCGCACATTACCTTAATATAGAATGCAAAAAGCTCAGCTTGGCCCATTATCCATTAAAATATTTTATCCAGGCTGAACACAGAAGTATTGTGCTATGTACTATGCCAAAAGGATTAAAATATTTTATCATGTGCTGCTTGCAGTCCTGCTGACCCTGCCACCCCATGACAAGTGTTCTTCACTACTGCTGAATGGTTTTGGGGAAAAGAGAACAAAAACTCAAAAATTACGGCAAATGCTGGTCAAGTGGAAAGTGAAGTTAAACCTCATCAACTGTGCTGTGTTTGTTATTATTTTACACTCCTTTCAGGAGTCCAGTTCCAACACAAGCTAACTTTATTAAAACAGAAATTACAGTTTGACCTGTGTGTGTTTTTACTCACTTGTTCCAGCAGTCCTTTAAAATCAGAGATCAAGCTAGAAGAGGCATGCAAAATCCCTTAAGCCTCAGTAAGGTCCTTGGAATATCACAAGGAACACAGTAATTAAGATTCCATGCATTTTGTACAGGGTTTAACAACAGTTTTTTCCTTGGTTAACTGGAACCCAATCCTGCACATGTTTCATGAGAAGAAAATTCCTCTGTGTTCAATGCTTACTCCCAAGTAGATTTTAAAAACCCCCAAAAAACTAACATGCTCACTAAACTACTAAAGAACCTTCAAATTCAGACATTATCAAGTCTTAGTGATAAAAATAATTTTTTAAATTAAAAAATTAAGATTTTAAAATTTTGAATAGGAATTTTAAAATTCAAATCAGATTGTTTATTGTAAATGCATTTCTCTGAATAAATAACCATGCTAATATTAAACAATCTGGATCCAGTATGCTAGCCCTACAGTTTGTGTCTGACTAAAATAAATGTCTCTACCAAATATATACAATGCTTCTTCTAAATTAGTGTAAATTAAGAACCAAATTGTTCATTCCTCAGATATGAGGTACAGATAGGTGACTTAATACATTACTGCCATGAAATCTTCTGCCTCCCCCAACGAAAGTAGATTTGACTAATTATTTTGGTAGTTTTTGAGGTTTCACAGTAAGTAATATTGTTTTAATACTATTTCTCAAAACCAAAGATCTCACTGCAAATGGGTATTAGTCCAACTCAACAAAATTAGTTTATTGCTACAAAACAACTTCAACTAAGGACATAGCAATGACCTGGTGATTTCAGCAAATAACACTTTCTGATGCTAAACTGATAGCTCCAAAAAGTACAGGAGCACTATCATTCCCCATACTAGATCTGAAGACTGAATAGGGGAAAGTCATTACCTTAACTGCCCTGCTTATAATCACCAGAGACATGTGGTCGTCCGTAAAAAATGGAAAACTGGACTAGATGGGCCTTGGAGTTTGATCAAGCAAAATAGGTTCTTTCCACATGTTACATGAAAACAAACACAGGCTTGCTACCAAGTGTGAACTCAACAACAGGATGCAGTCATCCTGGCTCTCTTAAATCAACATCTCTATACGATACACAAGTTTCCAAAGATAGAAATGTTTCATTCACATAATAAGCCTTTATGTTCTTAATATTCGCACAAAAATGTTCCATTCTATTCCCAATAAAAGATCTCTTCCCATTCGTAAATAATTCCCTTCTTATGTATGATTTTTTGCATTTGGACACCTAAACTTTCATATATTCGTTGGGTACTCACTCTTTGGTTAGAAGAGAGCATGACTTGAGTAAAAAGCGGGACAAAGGAGTGTCTTGGTATATGAGATCTGGAGGGGCAGTTGGGCTCTTCAGATTCAAGCAGCGGACAATAATGTAAAGAACAGCAGCTACAGCAGCCAACTTCACCCCATCGAATACTGCCGGCAGCTCAGGGGTTTCCATTAAGGAATTCATCTTGAAATCTATGAAAGAAAAATAAAGCTCAGAAATCTATTTTCAGCAACTGAGACATGCTTACAAAGCAGTGCCATGGAACGGTGTTGTTAGAAATGCTTTCATGTATAAGAAACATTCATAAAAAGCCCAGATCAGGGCAGGCTCACACAGAACAGATTATCCAGTTTAGCTTAAGAGCTATGTGTACATACTCAATACATCTCTAGACTCTACACCAGCACAATTTGACAAAGCAGAGATTTCTGTTCTTGGTTGACAACCCTTATCTTGATTTTTATCTCTATATTACCAATTAAAGATTAGACACTCCAAAGAGCAACTGCATGACAGAACTATCAGTCAGCTGCTTTGACAGTGTCTAGAATTCTGTACTTCACACTGAGCTAACGAGAATTAGGATATTTATTCCAACTCCAAAGGGACACGGGTGGCGCTGTGTGTTAAACCAGAGAGCCTAGGGCTTGCCGATCAGAAGGTCCACGGTTCGAATCCCCACAATGGGGTGAGCTCCCGTTGCTCGGTCCCTGCTCCTGCCAACCTAGCAGTTTGAAAGCACATCAAAGTGCAAGTAGATAAATAGGTACCCCTCCGGCAGGAAGGTAAACAGCGTTTCCGTGCTCTGCTCTGGTTCGCCAGAAGCAGCTTAGTCATGCTGGCCACATGACCCAGAAGCTGTATGCCGGCTCCCTCGGCCAGTAAAGCAAGATGAGCGCCGCAACCCCAGAGTCGTCCACGACTAGACCTAATGGTCGGGGTCCCTTTACCTTTACTCCAACTCCCCCCCCCAAAAAATATGCTGTCTAAATGTTGTTTGATGACTCTACCAGTATTGATAAAGCTCCTATCCAAGCAAAGGATAAAAAGGAACAATTCTGGTGCCTATTCTAAAAACAAAATCAGCTAAACTGAAATAAGAGTCTCAAGAGAAGTTACACAAAGATGCTGAATCATTGAGGAGTAGAAGCAAATGCATCCATGCAGGAGATGACTTGTGCAACTGTCAATGGCAAGGAGTGTCTATTGTCAGCACCAGCACTAGCTGGTTTGCCAGCTACAGCCATTCCTTGACAAACTTGCCACATAAACATGGTTGGATAACCTTGTATTTCTATCCCATTCTACCTACCTTAAGAGCCCAAGGAAGAGTACAGATAAGCAAAGAATACAAATTACAACCTTAAAAATGCAATACAGAATATCTTAAACACAAACACAAAACAAAATAATATCAATAATACAATTTAAGAAACAGAACTCACAAGTACGACAAGGAATTCATTGGCCCCATTCTCCTTTCCTGCATAAACAAGTGGGGTCCTTAGGAACAGTGTAATAATTATGATGTAAGGGACAATCACAACCCTACCATGAAGGATTTTCTGCTATGAGGCTGCAGCCACAGAGACGTCCCTATCCTATATTGCCAGCAAAAAGGCCATGTCCACTGATGAGACCACAAGTGGGGGCTACCCTCTAGATCTAAGGCTTATGTAAGTGCTGAGGTTATGTGGCCAATTACACGGCTTGCTAGACTAGTAAAAATTGCATTGTAATTTTCATCTAATAATTTGATGACATGTTATGGTAATGGTTAACGTCACTGCAATAGCCCACTCTGTTTTATGTTGCTTTTTATGTTGTATCCCACCCTGTGATCATTATGATGAATGGTGGGCTTGTAAAATGAATATAATATTAGTGAAAAATGCAATCATCTGTTATTACTAAGCTCAATTTGTTACTGCAGTTTCTCTCGTTGAAGCTTTTAAGAGTTTCCCCAGAACTAACAAGCTACAAAAGTCCAAGTGAACATGGCAATGAGTAAGGCTGCTTGTCCTTGAGTTCTGTGGTCTGTTTTAATTTGTTATTTTGAATAGTTTTAAAGTCAGTTGGCTCAGCCATTAATGTTAATTGTAACATACAGGCAAGGAGCATATCTGTTTTTACTTTTACACGGGCTTAAAAGCAATATATTTTAATTGGAGGACAGGCACTGGGAGAGTAGCATATAGCATTCAACTGATTTGTTGTTGTTTAGTCGTTTAGTTGTGTCCGACTCTTCGTGACCAATGAATGCTTTTTAAAAGCTCATTGCGACAAAGGAGACTCTGCAGTTTTAACAGTTTTAATACGGTTACCACAAAAACACAGACTCGTAGTGCTTCAGATAAATTGTTTGGAACTCCTTTGTCAGGTTTAGTCCAGAAATCTATGCTTGACTATTGTGAATCAGCAACTAGAACAGCTGGAGCAAGGGAGGCAGAAGTAATTGCAAAGCAAGATGAAATTAATTTGTCTTATATGGACTACCCTGGTTCTTCATATGGCAAGAGTGCAAGAAATGGGGCTGGAGATGCCTTATCTCAAGTAAGAGGTTTTGCTACACCTCTATTGAAAGCTTAACTAACTGGTCAGCTGATCTGGACTTGTTAGGAGCTGATACATATGCTCCCGGGCAACCTCAGCTTCCTCCATATAATAAAACCTCAACAACAATTTTGGCACGATAGACTCGGCCACAACTGAGACTAGCAGAAAAAGCATCACTAGATTACATACCAAAATAGCAGCACTCTGTTTCGCAATAATTTGCAGGATGTTGAGAGTAGTCCTTGATAACTCTCAAATAATGCATTCAAGCACATAAAACCCACCTTGTGCAGTGTGCCACTTATTCTTAAATGCAGGAAACTCGGGAATCATCTAAGCGAATATGTTGTTCAAATCAAGGTTAACCTATAAAATAGAGACATATTGCATGTTATTTTACTGGCAATAATAACACAGCAAAAGTTACAACAGGCTCATAGAGCACAACCCATCTAGAACACAAGAGGATAGCTGCCATAGGTCCACTTCATGCAAGCCTTACCCAGGGGCCACCTGAAGTTGAAGAGAGCTAAACATGTGCAGTAGCTCACCATATGAATCTGTGAATAAGATTTGCTTTCATGTTTTGGCAAAACCATATTGCAAAGACAACAGCATGGCAGCAGATATAATCTATGTAACAGTAGTAGATTCCCATTTTTATACAACAAAAAGCCAATAAAAACTGGCATAATCAGCAATACTGATGCCACAAGACAGATGGTCCTGTATAATATTGGTCCTGTATAATATTTATGCTACATAGGAGAACAAGGTTGTACATCTGCCTGAGTCAAAATTAAGCTGACAATAAATACTTTTGTACCTATAAACTATAGAAAGCTGTTCAACCTGAATTCCTCTAACATTAGCAAAACTTGTATTGTTCAATATCAGCTGCCCCAACACATATCTGACAGCAGCAACATTTTACCTGAAGAAAACTCAAAGAAAGTCTACATTGAAGCTAAGTCAATGATAAAGCAAAACTATGCAAAGTATCTGCTGGATGAAAGATAGTTGAAGTGATGGCTGTTACAATGGATAAAACCTTTGGTGTGCGTAATGACAGGAAGGAGGAGGTCATATAATTAATGATGCATAGTAAGAGCTGAGGTAGTACTGTAGAAGGCTTCCTCAAACTCAGCCCTCCAGATGTTTTTGGCCTACAACTCCCATGATCCCTAACTAGCAGGACCAGTGGTCAGGGATGATGGGAATTGTAGTCTCAAAACATCTGGAGGGCCGAGTTTGAGGAAGACTGCCGTAGAAGAGTATAAAAGCAGAAACAGATAGGGATATTCTACAGAGCATTATATTATCTATGAAGGAAAGATTTGGAGGGTGGGACTGATAAGAGATAAGATCAAAAGCAACACCCTGTGCTAGCAATTAAATACTCTAGAAGAAACTAAACCAGCCTAAAGCAAAGGAAGTTAGTAATAACTCAAACTCCAATCAAGCTCTTGACATTTAAAGGGAATGTTTGCAGAAGTGGAGCATACACCCTTACCGCACCCAGAGTTGAAGTCAGGGAACAGGGAGGAAGGAGTAAGCCTGTACTGTACTGTCATTCACTTCTTTAATAAGCTAAATAATTCAAAATTCAAAACTGGAATATGTTCTATATCCTTCAAAGGTATAAATGGCAGAGCCTGTTATCAAATGTACTGAGAGTACTTCCAATGGGCACTGATACAGTACTAAAAATAAATTGGAGTCTACTTACCTGACAAAAGCAGTCCACAAGTATCAAATGCATGCCTTTCATTCCCCATGTTTACTGCCCAAACAACTAAACTGGCAAAGAAGGCCAAGTGCTAATAAGGACATTAAGTTCAGAATGGGTGCTGCCCCTCCAAGATGAGTTAACAGTGGTGAATTCACTAATGTGCATTATTTAGGACTGGGAAGGACAAGCTATCAACAGCCACTAGCCATGATGCCTATGTGCTACCTTCAATATTAGAGGTTGCTGGTGAGCACAAGTGGGGAGATTGCTAATCGTGGGTTTCCCATAGTCATCTGGTTGGCCACTATGGGAAAAGAATGCTGAACTAGGGTAGATGAGCTTTTGCTCTACTCCACCAAGACTTTTACGCTCTTAGGAAAGCAGACTCCAAGACATGAGAGCTGGGTGAACATAGAGTCTTTAACAAGGAAGCATTCTAGTAATTAGACAGCAGGAATCCAGGAGCTGTAGCTTCAAGTCTGACTGCTCGGTAGAAATTGGGAAGCAAAAGGCAGTGAGTGTTAAACCAGCCCTCCCCAACCTGGTGCCCTCTAACTTGAAACTGATGTGAGATGTTCTAAACATCAGGAGGGCACCAATTTGGGATAGGCTAGTTTAAACCCTGGTGTCCATGAGCATTAATTACCACCAGTTTAGTTGTCTCTAATGTAGCTTAAGTTACCTTTGACAGATTCCTCTCTAGTCCGCTCCTACCGGTAGGATGTTTAAAAAGAGAGGTGGCTGGGCATAGTGACATCTCATTCACCCTGGGGGTTTCTGTATTCCCCCATTGTGATGCTTTCCAATAGCAATGCATTTTACATCGAGGAGGATAAGTGAGAAAGGGCTCTTGTGAGTCCTCAAAGGGGAGAACCTTTGTGAAAGGTTTCAGGTGCCAAGGCACCTAAGATCCTTTGAAAAGGATTAGTGCCTTTGAGGCTTCACAAGAGCTCTTTCTCTATTATTCTCCATATGACCAATTCATTACCTAATATCATAGCCAATGCTAGGAAGCACCACAATGGGAAAGTCAGAATCCTCCCGGTGAGCAGTTGCTACATTCAGACTCTTCTTTAAACATTCTACCAGTAGGAACAGACAAAGAGAGGAAGCAGTTACCAGTAACAAAGCTGTGTCAGAAGCATGGGCGGGGGAATCTTAGGGCCAGTCTATAATATAGTATACCCAAATCACAACTGTGCTCATCTAGAGAAAAGGTGGAAGGGGACAGGGGAAAGAAAGGAAGATGAGTGGAAATCAAACTAAAAAAGGCATTTAGCACTCTCTTCTATTTGTTAATCTAGTTCCTCCAAGAAGACAGCAGTACTTACAAGCAGCTCAACTTTTTCTCCTTACCCAATGCACTTTTTAAAAGCTAATAAAAGGAAGAGAAAAACTGTTCAAAGAATTGGAATTTGAGCTCACAGCTGTTCTTTCAACATCTATAAGAGCTACTTCTTACAATTCAGGGTGGAACACTCTTAACTCATACGCCATCCCTACTTGTCTCCACCAAAGATACCAGGGTTCAGAAATGCAGTTGTTCGGGGCATAGTCCATGTGTGTTTGCGTAAACTGTCAGGTATCAGAAAAGTAAACAATTTTCTCCATCAGGAAAATAGGATATGAAGGGGGTTTTATTCAACATTTTTTCATTATCAAGAGGAAAGAGATTATTAATATATGGACTTTGTATTTTCAAGGATTGTGCAAGTGACCCAGTATGAGGGACAGAGTTTCAGATTTGAAACATCTGGGGTCACTGCTCACTAATATTGCACAAGATCACTATCTAAGTTCAGATCTCCATCTGTATAATTGGAATTAGCATAGTCTTTAGCTGGGTTTTTGAGAAAGGATGAAGAAGCAATGTGCAAAGCATTTTATTCTCAAGGTGTTATAAAGGTAAAACAAAGGTATGATAAAGGTCTACTGTTTTGGACTGGATGGATGAAGCATTTAATGTACAGTCAAAAGCAAAAATAGAGATCACCATTTACTGATGTTAATGAAACCATTTATATGCCAAAGCACTACAGAAATTCTACAACCTAATATCCAAGGTTTTTGGAAACTTGCAACCTCTGTTTCAAAAAGATGTACATTTCACTTTGAAAGTTACTGAAGATCTGAAAGACATGCAAAGACTAATCCACTACAAGTTTGAATTCCACATACCGGTACACTTCTATCTTTAACTAGTTATTACATTATTCCATTCATAATTCAACAGCTCAGAGAATACAATGAGGGTCAAATTAAATGCAGTTTGTGGAAGATCTGTTATTAAGATCTCTCACTTCTCATTCTTTTAAACTCCATATAAGCAATCAGCGGCTTCACAGTCAGCATTGGCTCTCAATTTTGGGAGACTCTTAGGCAATATGTCCTCAGGAAGCCCATCTGCTTGCAGCGTTCACCACTGCCTATTTGGTTGTGCTATGAATGACCCTATCTAGTAAAGCATCCTGTTTCTCTTGAGTGGCCAAGCAGCTGCCTTTGAGACACCCACAAAGCAGAACACGATGACAATAGCATTATATTCCCCAGCAACTAGGGACATGCTATCTCTAATCCTGGATGTGTGCCATAATCACTGATAGCCTTATCCTCCATATATTTGTCTAATACCCTTTTAAAGCCATCTAAGTTGATGACCATCACCACATCTTGCAAAATCCAACTCTATAGTTTAATTATGCGCAAGTATGAAGTACTTCCTATTGACTGTTCTGAATCTCAAATCATTCAGCTTTATTAAAATAATCTCTCTATCCACTTTCTTCACAAATTTTATAAACCACTAGCTGACCCGGCCACACCTTGCTGTGGCTTTGTGTGTGAATGCTGTGGTGTTGATGGCTGCGTCTGTGGGTGGTGGTAGGAGAGGAGAGGGCCAGCAGCGGCTGTGGGGATGGTGTCCGGCCTGCCTTTCATGGCAGCTGCGGTGGGGAAGTGGGCAGCGGGCGGCCCAGGCTGGCTCTGACGGAGTCATCGTCAGCGGCTGTGGAGAAGGGCCGGGGCCTGCCTTTCACGGTGGCGGGGTGGCTAAGGGGCCTGGGCAGCGGTTGGGCTGGGCCTGCATTTGATGGCGTTAACTGCGGCGACCCAGGCTGTGGTGACAGTGCTGGCCTAACTTTCACGGCTTTGTGAAACTGAAGAAGCTCCCCTGTTCAACTTCCGTCTGCCCCTTCTCTGTCCCCACCCCCGTTTTCAATTACCGGTTTGCGAGCTTGCAAATGGCCGACGGAGCTCTGAGGTTTTGCTGTGATGTATAAAAGCTGCGCCATTGTTTTGCTTTTGTAGCTGTAGTACCAGTATAGCCGTCACTAGAGGGCGCTGTTTTGCTGATGACATCTAATGCCTGCGACGGGTTTTTTTTTTGTGTTTAAACTTTATTTTAGGTATGACAGGTGTGGTTTTTATGAAATTTTATTATGCCAGATTAGTATGCCATGGTAATGTAATGCTGTGTCCTAATTTGATGCGATTTGGTCCAGCGGTTACGCAGCAAGGGTGTTTTGGATAAACACGCAATGGGAACATTTATATATATATAGATTATTATGTGCTTCCCTCACCTGCGTTCCCTCCCCAACTAAAAACCCCAAACACAATGACCCACACATTTTTCCAGTGCTGCACATGGAACTAGGTGTGTGCTTCTTTAGGCTGCACCTTGTGCAACTGTTTGCAGTTATTAGAAAAGACCTTCTGCTTGCCAGAAGATGGACTTGTTTACTTCAGCCCCTTCTTCATTTTCAATTGCAGTCGCTGGAAACATTTGCTGAGCTAAACAAGCTGCTATACAATTTAACTTCCACATCATAGTTCCGAATACTGGTTTCATGATGAGCAATATTTCATTCTATATACATTTTCAGGCCTACAGAATGTTCTCAAAAGAAAGTGAACTTTGGAATATAATCATTCATTGTTGAACTGTTACATAATTCTGACAAGTACGTGATCTGCATTTTTTTAGTGCTAAATGACAGGAAGTTCCAAATGTCTTACCGGTACTGTATAATTAAACTGTAAATATTATTAGTCACAAGGCCAAACAGGTCACCAACAGTGATGCTAAATAGTTCTCATTTATTTTGTACATGCCAGTTATCAGCATGATACTAATTTTAAGCCACACAACTAATTTTTAAAAAAAGACAAAAATACCCTGCTTCTCCTATGTAAGAGCTCTGGTAATCTCTACTGAACAACCCAAAGTTTCCACTCCTAGATCTTCAAAATTATTTCTTCTATAAAATGTCATAGTAATTCAAGATTACACAGTATTCAGGATGAGAAGAAAACTTTGAAAGAATGCTATAAGCCAAGCTGAAAGATAAACATTAATTCATAGCCAGCCAGCACCTTCAAAGTATAATAAGCAATTTCACATTTAACGCCTTTACCCACAAACAGAAAGCCCTCTCTATTTCAATAATGGAATCTAAGTACCAAACAAAGCCTTCATGAATCTATAATTCCACAATAAAAACTTATTATCTTCCAAAATAGCTTAAAACTTCCTACACTATTACTAGAATGCTTAGATGATTATTTGATTGTCTCAGCTGCCTTAAGACATGAAAGTATCTGCCCGGGAGAGTGAAGGACTTTATAAAAGCAGACTGAGCCAAACTCTGTTAAAATGATAATGTTATAATGACATGACATGACAAAGTTTAGAAAGAAAAGAGTAGAACATGAATTTTAAAACAAATGGAGTAATAGTATAAAATATTAAAATCAGTTAAAGCAATTTGCAGTCAGAAGAATTGGGTGGGTCACTATAAGGGAGAGACAGTGATATTGTGGGCAAAATATACGCTGTGAAGAAGACATGGATCCAGTAATATGTCAGGTATGTTTTTTATTATATGAGCAGTTTTGAGTGTCAGAACTCTAAGAGGAAGAGATAAACACCCATTCTGTTTGCTTAAACAGAAGCAACACTGTTGAACTCTGTGCAAGATAACTCTCAGAAGAGGGTTTCTTTTAAGTCCAAGAAAGGTTGACTGCTTGCAGTTGCTGATCATTTGACTATGTTATGGGTACTGAATGATATACTAATACTAAGAGACCAATTAAAAGGCAAGGAGAATCAATAGGTCTACTCTGAGTAAGTCTTAGTTGGACCATCACCTAAATCAAACCACATTTATCAAAGTAGTACTGTACTACAGATACACAGAACATATTTCAGAACAACACATACAAACCATTATAGATCTTTCTTGACAGTTTTAAACTGACTCAGATACACAGAAAAATATGCAAGTACATATTTAGGTATTTAGTAGATTTATATCCCATTTTTCAACCAAAGTCCTCAAAACAGCTAACATCATTTATAAAATGTAACAGATAAATCAAGCAAATAATAAGATGACAAGGCCCACAGTGAATATAAGCACAATAAAGCATTATCAAGAATCACAAGACACATATTCAGCAGGAGACATTTGGTATTTATGCCCAAAGAAGTCTCAGAAGGATCAGAGAAACCAAATTTGTTGCCAATCAAAGCCAGCACCCCCTCTGGCCTTTGTCACTGCACCTCTGCATCTCACTTTTCTGTATGAGACAACTTATGATTGCCTATGCAGAACATGCATATACCACTGGGTGACAAGCCCTGCCAACTATTTGTTTTAACTGCTACATATTACAGAATATGTACAGTTGTATTTAATACCCTTAAGAAACACAATACAAGATTTACAGTACTTTTCATTTCTTCATGCAAAGCTGACAAGGTTGTCATTGACAAAACAGCAATTGGGTGAAATCTAAAGCAGGATACAGAAACAGTCTATACAGTAATTCCACCACTCACTCCAAACAGAAATAATGGATCTACAGCATGGTAAATTGCTGAAAGGCATCAGTATAATTATCAGTTATAATCAGTATAACTGTATAACACACAATAAAAAAAAAATTCCTTCCAGTAGCACCTTAGACACCAAATAAGTTTGTTCTTGGTATGAGCTTTCGTTGCTCATACCAAGAACAAACTTAGTTGGTCTCTAAGGTGCTACTGGAAGGATTTTTTATTTTTTTTTACTATGGCAGACCAACGCGGCTACCTACCTGTAACTGTATAACACAAAAGAGCAAAAGGGAGAGGGAAATGCCCCCTTTTAGTCTTCTTGTGCATGGATTATTTTAGAATAAGTCTTATCAGTGTAATCTCATCTACTTTAAATTACCGTAAGTAACCGACCTATAAAGCCTAGCTACAAGACAAGTGTGGAATAGATATGATTCAAGAATAGAAAGACAAATGTCTACACATTACCTCACATTCCACCTGCAAGACAGTGCCCTTCCAGGCATATTGCTTCAGAATTTCATTGACATTTGTCATTATTCCCTCAGGCAACATATACTTGTAGAGAGGGGAATAACAACTAATGTCAATGAAATTGTGAAGCACGCCTGGTGGGGCACCATTTTGCTGGCTGGATATGGGTGTACATGTATGCATTACACAGAAGATCATAATCACCAGTCAATATATAATAGGAAGTCTGTTTTGGGTACAATTCAGAAACAGCAGGAAGTAGAGAAAGACCCTAGGAGGAACAGCGGGCTAGTTCAGTGAAATCCCTCAAAACTGAAGGAACACATGGATCAAAGGACAGAGGTGACTAGCACTTGGATAACCATAGTTTGGACCAGAAAGTAATAAACAAGAGGACAGGAAGGGAAGCATATTTGAAACAAAAATTAGGGAGAATAAGTTTTACTCAGTGGGGAAAAGATGCTGAACCTAGGCAGTAAATGTAGCTGCCCTTGCACACATAAAAATATTGGTGAAGAGAAAAGGAGAGAGATGTGAAAACTCACCTCAGCCCCCTACCCCAATCCATAATGTAAGAAGAGGATAAACCGAGTCTGGTAATACTTCATGTTATGTTAAACCCATGCAGTAACGGGGAAACAACAACAATGGTCATGATAGGTGGGGCGTAACCCATGAAACCAAACCCATAAAACAGACAAGAGCCTTTGTAAGAGGTGAAAGGGGAAACAGTTTGTAAAGGACAGAACCTCAGCCATCACTGTTACAGACCATTTAGGAAGAAAAAAGCAGACTCGGTTACAATTCTTGAGTTGTAGACCCTATCATTTCTCAAGAGTATTTCCATTATGACAAAGAATAACCACATAAAATGCTGTTAAGATGACACCTTCTTCTTCTTTTACAACTTAATCAGGGAGTAATCGTTGTACCTCTTCACTACCTTTGCTGGGGCACAGGCAACCCCTGCTATTGAACAGGGGAGGACCCTTGCCTCCAGGCTTTGCTTACTAAATAGACCTTTATTCTGATGGGGGAGGGGCTGTTTTTAAAACACACAGCCCTGATACTGAAAACTCTCCCTCTTTCCCCAGTTTTGAAGTGACAGACCAGCTGATTTTAACGTGCAGAGAGAGGAAAGCTATAGGGACGCCACTGGACAGCAAGACAGTATTTTTTGTTTAGGCTACTTTCTACACCCCATTATTAAAGTAATACTCAAAGAGATGGAACAGTAACAAAATAATTGTGTGTGGCGGTGAAGGGGGGGTGGAGAGGAGAGAACCTAAGAACAACCCTACTGATCAGGCTGCTGGCCCATCTAGGCCAGCATCCTATCCTCATAGCGACCAACCAAATGCTTGTGGAAAACCTATGAGAGAAAGAGAGCGATTGTGAGGGAGAAGCCCACATAAGATGCTAGTCTCTCTCTCTCTCTCTCTCTCTCTCTCTCTCTCTCTCTCTGTGTGTGTGTGTGTGTGTGAAACATCTAATTAAAAATGCCTTTAAAATTAAATTAAACGAGCAGTTTGAGGAGGGAGGAGGAGGAGAAGAAAAAGAAAAAGAAGCTGGAAAGGAGAATAGGAGAAATCAACAGCAGGAGTTTAGGTATTTGTGATTGGGGGGGGGGGCTGCTTTTCCCTGCAGAGGGTGATGGTGATGGATGGGTAGCCCGGGCATGGCTGGGAAAGGAGGGAGCCCTCTGGGCCAAGGTCACAAAGCCAACCCCAACCCCGCCCCCCCCACGTTGTCGCCGCTTTGGGTGGCAAAATGGGGAGGGTGCGGGGGGGGGGAATCGACAGAAGCCCACCAGCCGCGCTCCTCCCCACCCATCACCTGCTCCTTTCCGCCACATTAGGCAGGTGCGAAGGTGCCTCGGCCTCCCGCATCTTCCCCCCCTGGTCCAAGTGGAAGAAGGGTGAGGGGGCCGCAAGTGCCACCACATCCTCCCCCTCCCATTTTTTGGGGGGGTTGTCTATTGGTGGCCGCCCAATTTGGGAGATTGCCTCAGGCCCCCACCCCACCCCCTCGCACACATAACAGAATCCCTTCCCCCTTCTTCGTGCCCGCCCGCTCCCCCAGCGCACCTCACGCTGCAGCCTCACCTGCGTAGGCCCGGTCTGGGCGCTCCTGCCTTGACTGCGACTCCCATCGAGATACGCCGCCACACACCCGCGCCTGGTTCGGGCTCCCAGCTTACCCCCTCCCCTCTCCTCAGCCGCCGCCTTTGTCACTCCATTGGCACCCGCGCCTGCCACTCTCCACCTTCAGCCAGCGCCGGATTGGCTGTCGGAAGCCGGCCTTTCGTCCAAGAGTGGGAACGGGGAAAGAGAAGGGGGTGGGAAGAGGAGGGCCTGGAGGTTGTCAGGGCGGCGGCGCCGGCGGCAGCGGCAGCAGTAGGAGCAACGACGCCGACGCCGCCCTGCCCTCCCCGCAGTAGTCCGGCGAAGAGGAGGAGGAGGAGGAGGAGGAGGAGGAGGAGGATGCCCATTGGTTCCTTATGACGCAGTTGGGCGGAGACACGAGGCGCCATTGGGCCAGGAGGGGTGTCAGTCAGGGCTGGATAGAGAAGTGACGCGTGCCTGAGCGTTGCGTCGCGCTGAGGGGAAAGATGGAATGAGCGGGAAAGGGGCGGGATGGGTGTTGGGTTTATTTTATTTTTTTACCTCAGGTGGAAGATGCTGCCTCAGTTCTTTTGCCTCAGGCTGTCTTCTTGCTCATTCATTCATAATATTTCTTCATTGCCCTCCCTTTCCAAGAGAGTAACATACATACAAAAAAATAAAAAGAGCTAAAAACTTCAAAAGCTCAAAATATTGTACAGAGCAGAAAAGAGCCATAGCTCAACTATGAGAGCAGGTGTTTTGCATGCAAAAGGGCGCCTGGTTCAGTTTTCAGTAGGGGCTGATGCCGATATGTGTAGACAATACTGAGCAACATGGGCCAAGGCAGCTTTCTGTGTGATGTTGAAAACAACGGGGCAGTCTGGAAAATGGGCAAATAGGAAGGCCTTTGCCTGGCTTGGAAAAGCTTGTAATGTTAGGCAAGCCATGTTTTTACCTCAGAATGTACTGTATATTGGCCTGTGCACCACTTGTTTCCTCCCTGCTAGGAAACTGCCAGCTTTCTCCAAGACAAATGGATCGCGGCAGCTTTACAGTAAAATCAAACAAAATTCAAAAATGTTCTGTTAGTGAAAATAACATACAAAATGCATAATATCAGAGATGTCGCTTTGCAAAGATTCGTATGTTACGCAAAATTGCATACGAAAACGTGCATATTAAGAGGAATTTGCACTAAAATGCTGATTGATATTTTTTTTTATGATTGCTTTTCAAAGAATCACAAACTGATGCGGAAATGCGTAGAACTAATTCAAGACTGGAGGGAAAATGGCAAACTGAGAGGAACTGAACGTGGCACATTTGCTCATCCCTAAATAGCACTCTGCAAAACTTCAGCCATTTATTGACCTTTTCTCAAGTGGTTGCATACACTGTCTGGAGAGGGTGGAGTTCCACAGATCCTTTTGTGATGCCCTATGATTCATCCTGCGGGACTCTAAGTGCAGTCTTAGCCTCTGCACGTGGCAGCTCATGTGTTTATGAACAGGTCTCTTGTCCAATGCCATTCATTCTCCTCCTCTGTGTGCAAAGCCAGCCTGTAGGCTGTGCAGAGAGGCTGGTCCAAACAGAGAGAGCAACAGCCCCTTTCATTATTCATCCAAGTGTGCAGGCCCGTGCTGCATGCAGAAGATATGAAAGGAGGAAGGCAGCTGCTGTGCACAGACTGCCAATGAGATCGGAAAGCTGCCTTTGTAGTTCCTGTTTCAGTACAAACATTTGGCTGCCGGCTACCACAAAGAGCTGGCCCTGCCTATCTCCCCCCCCCCCAAGTGTGCCCCAAGTGACATACTCCATGTGACAAGCCATGTCAAAAAATACAAGTGGGCATTAAAATGAAAAGTATTTTGGGAGAGACAAGGGCATGCCATGACTGTGTCCTTGTCCCTGTCCTGTGATGGCCTTTGTCCTGTAATACATCTGCACTTACAATTCACTCACTAGGCATGACTTATTCTCATTGCAGCCATAGTGAACATAGTTAAAAAGGATGACCAGGGATGATTTTCCCCCCTTTACAAACCCCTCCAAGGAGAGAAAGAAAGGCAGGCAGGCAGCTGGTGAGAGATACCTTGGTCTGACTCATGCTTCTACACTTTAACCTCTAGATCTTCCTTTCCACCAGCTATTCTTGGATGAAGAAAGAGCTGGTGCCTTTTAAAGAATGCTATAGTCGCATGCATTAGGAATTTCTATCCTAAATATTTGGGCAGCGACTGAAAATTCTTCATACACAGCTTACCAGAAATTAGTAGTCTTGTCTTCTTTGCAATTACACACATGCAATCCTTTTTGAGCACTAAAGAAAAGTCATGAATAACAACATCGGGGTGGGGGGGAATGTTCTCCACAACAAATAGGAATTAGCTGCAGATCTGGGTGTTTCCTATTATTGCTATCATTAATAAAGAAGGAAGGAACTGGAGGAAGAGGAGAGGAAAAAGACAGCAAATAATTTTATAAAAATCCCAACTGCAGCCCTTGAGGCTTTATTTATTCTCCACTAAAATGAGTTCCCTTAGATGCTTTAAAGCTGGTTGATGGTGGGCTTGCACTAATAAAATAATTGTTCATCACATTTGCATCCAGACTTCATTCCAGTGAGCTCTGTGCTAAGCATACTGTGTTCTTTTCTTTAATCCTCACAGCAACCCTGCAAGGTACGGGCAGCTGAGAAACTATGATTAGCCAAAGGTCAATGAGCTTCCTCCTGAAGGGCAAAGTACACATTGTGCACAAATTTTATTTTTAGAAAAGGGGGCAAGTTAAAGTGGAAAGGCAGCGAAAGAGAAGGCATTCTAGAAAATAAGAGTGTTTAAAGCATAACTCAGTTTCAGTGATCCACATATTTTCCTTATAAAAATACCAAATGTTATGTCTTTTAAAAATGTATTATTATAAGTGATACCGTCAATGGAACATTGCAGGCTGGAGCTCTCCTGCCGGCTAGTCATATACTTCTGGCTACTGCAATCCATTTCCCCTTCTAGTTGGACTGTTTCACTCCAATAGTCAGTCAGCATTGCATGGACACTTAGCAAACCTAGTCCTTTGAGCTATTGTGGGGTTTCCCTCCCCATTAGGTATTCTCTGTTTTTGCTTTTTTTATGTGCACATCTGCAAAGCTTGGGCTTCCCATGAGCCTGCTAATATTTCCCTCTTGTGTGTGGATGGTGACATTTTGGCACAAAAGCACTGACACTCACATTTGGACCCTGAATATAGAAAGAATGGTTTGCTTAATATTTGCCTGGCTTCAAATTATCATGTGCATGCGATTGCTATACTAGACCTTCATAGCGACTGCCAAAGGTGGCACTTGCTGATTCAACGTGACAGCTCCTTTGTGTGTCTTGGATTCACATGTGCTTACAGAATAATTGAGTCATATGTTCTCATTGCTGCCTCTTGATAGCAGCGGCTGCAGTCCTCCCACTTATTTCAGAATGGTCCTACTGAATTTAGTGGAAGTGCTCCAAAAGGGCTTGAGGACCAAGTGTAAACATTTATTCAGTTTGGTAGATTAGTCCAAACTGCAGCTGGTAGCTGTAATAACAGCCACCAGCAAAAGCAAAAATAGACCAAAAATAATACTTATTCTAGCCTGCATATTGCATGGCTGGGGTAGAAGATATGGGGACCGTGTGCCAAACCAGATATAGGAGTTCCCAACTCTCTATAAATGACTCTCTTTTCTATTAGAATTCATACCCAGAGACAGCCCCTGCAGAGGATCCATGTGACTACTAAGTACATTACTTGGGCATACAAACGATTGTGGAAGCAACATCTTTGGACCTAAGCTCAGGAAATCCTCTTCTGTCAGTTTGCAGCAGAAAATGATGATTTATGGCACTGATTGACTGGCACCTGTGCTGTAATGCACTGTCATAGAAGGCGTAAAAGGACACAACAATTGTTGCTTTAAGTGGGGCTGCTGTTGAAGATGACTTGGAAACTTCAACAGGTCCAAAATGCAGCAGTCAGATGGCTGGGGTTAGGGCTGCCATACGTCCAGACATTACTGGGATTCCAAAAGGTGGAATTGACGTCTGGGGGTAATTTCTGAAAGGCAGCACTTTGTCCTGAATCTTAGACAAGTAAATTGAAAATATGGCAACCCTAGCTAGGGTTCCATTTAGAACTCATAGGTTTTAATTGCATTGGTTGCCAGTTTGTTCCTGAGCCCAATTCTGGGTGCTGACATCCTATATAATAAAGTGGCTGTGTCCCTGCGTCCAACTTTCCGTGTGTCACGGAAGTGCGCTACTGCGCATGTCCCACAGGGACGCAGGGATTGGACAGCTCTACTGTCCCCCCCCAACAGGGACGCAGGCATTGGAGCGGCCGGAGAGGGGGGCGTGTCCGGAAGGCAGCGGCGGCGCACGCGCGGTGTCAGTTGGGGCAGCGCCGCCGCCTTGCACGGAACCTCCTCCTCCGGCCGCCGCCACGCTCCTTCTCTCCCCCGGCCGCACCGATCACGCGAGCCCCCGGCTTCACCCGAGGCCTACCCGCCTGAAGCCGCCGCCGGGGCCGCGGGGCCTCCTGAACCGGGCGGCCAAGAGGAGCACAGCCTGGCCGCCCTGAGGTTTCTGCTGGGCGGGGGGCGGCGTCGGGGCCGGAGAGCGGGGCGCGGAGGGTGCGCCCGGCAGAAGCTACCATGGCCTCCTTCGCCTCCTTGCGACACGGGATGAGGGAGAGAGAGAGGCGGCCGGCGGGCTCGAGGGGAAGGAGGGCGGCGGGGTTAAAAAGCAAAAGGAGGGTGGCCGCCGCTCCCCCCATATAATTTCTAGTGCCCGTTATTGTAACGGGCTTAATTTACTAGTTAGTGTATAAAGCTCTAATCAACTTATGCTCCAAATGTCTTAAAACCTGCCTTCTTCCCTACAGACTCTCTTGGATGTTAAGATCAACAGAGGGGGCCCTCTTGGTAGTTTTACCATCCTCAGGAGAGGGCATTCTGTGTTGCAGCCCTTAAGTTGTATAATTCCTTCCCCACAGAGGCGTGTCTGGCACCACTTTGTGCAGAGAATCCTTACAACTTTCAGCACCCTTAACCCTGATACTTTAAACTAGAAATGCCAATGATTGATTCTAAACCACATGTTCTACCACCCTGAGCCACAATCTTTCCCCATAGTCAATGTTTGAGGCAGCCCTGTTGTCCAAGTTTAAAATGGTGACTTGGTCCTAAATTATATAATTCTGACTATATTAGTATCCTGGGTGTTTGACATGGTTCTGTAAAAAGATCCTTCTTTCACTACTGTGTTGATTTTTGTGTGTGCATTTGCTGAAAGCGTAATTTATAAAAACAAGTTTGTAAGAATGTAGTCACATTTTCCAAAGGCTAGTACGTCTATCAAGGTGACTAAGTCCCAAAGATTCTGAGTCACCATGGAGGAATGGAACAAAGCCATCAGGAAGAAATGGCTAAATTTAAAACATGTAGCTTGATCCCATGGGAATTTGGCACATGTAAGCCTGCTTAATGAAGTAATTGAGCATAAATATGCCTGACTCTGCCTAGAGTGCTGTCATGGACTGGTTGGACACAAAGGAATGGTGGGAGGAACCAGCTGGGGAACCATCAAGGAAAGAAGGCTCAGAGCCCAGGGAGTGGTGGTGGGACAATGATGAGTGGTCCGAGGGAGAACACTGAGAAGATAATAATAATAATAATAAATTTTTATTTATACCCCGCCCTCCCCAGCCAAAACCGGGCTCAGGGCGGCTAACATCAAATAAAAATTACAATAAAATATACAGAAAACCATTAATTAAAATACAGATTAAAAAACCAATTTAAAAATGCCACTTCATTTGTCGCCCAAGACAAAACCAGGGGAGGAAACCATCAGACTGTGTCCGATCCGAAAGCCAGGCGGAACAACTCTGTCTTGCAGGCCCTGCGGAAAGATGACAAATCCCGCAGGGCCCTAGTCTCTTGTGACAGAGTGTTCCACCAGGTTGGGGCCAGAACTGAAAAAGGCCCTGGCCCTGGTTGACACCAGTCTGATGAGGTGTTGAAAGCTGAAGAGGTAACAGGCTTTATTGAGCTGGGAAAGTCTGTGACAGAGAGAAGTCCAGAATCAAATGCAGAATCTGAAGTAGGCGAGTGGGAGGAGGGACGTTAAGAGGTAGAGATGAGTTAGGCTGGTGAAGAGTCATAGGTGTATTCCACTGCTGCTGCAATAAGCTCTCTTCCCCACTGGCCTCCCAGAACGAAGAGAGGCATGAAAAGAGTGTAGGCGAGGTTGGTTTCACGCAGGCACAGTCTCTGATTGGGAAAAAACCTGGATAGGAGAGGACTTAGATGGCTGTGGGGAAGAGGGGATTTTCAGTCTTGGCAACTGATCCATGGGGCAAGACCTACCAGGGAAGAGCTGCTGTGTTCAGTAGGCCTGACACTCCTCCAAGTCTGTGCAGAACATGTTCATGCTAATACAGTGGTACCCTGCATTACCCATTCCGGGTCGCGCCACGTAACCCGGGCGTACGTAATGCAAACGAACAAAAAAAGAAAGAAAGAAAAAACCCACAAGTTTGCGGGGTTTTGCGCTTCTGCGCATGCGCGAAGTGCGCAGAACACTTCTGCGCAACTGCGTGCACCCGCGCATTGCGCGTGCTCCGTGGAGGACTTCCGGGTCGCGGAGGTGCGTAACTCGAACGTACGCAACACGGAACGTACGCAACACGAGGTACGACTGTAAAGAGTTAACTCCAACTTGCAGAGTGTGATTTACTGTCGGCTCACTCCTGACACAGGTACCTTTGCCAACCTAGTGCCCTCATGATGTTTTGGACTACACCTCCCATTCATCCCAGCAAGCACAGAGGGAGTTATAGTCCAAAACCTCTGGAGATGGGTATCAGTTTGGCAAACATAAGAGCCAGCTGGATCTGGTCAATGGCCCATCTAGTCCAGCATCCTGTTCTCATAGTGGCAGATCATATGCCTGTGGGAAACCCTCAAGCAGAGGCAGAGCAAGGTGGGTGCTGTGCACCCCGGGTGTCCTCCCTGAGGAGGGGTGACATCGCTGCCCCGCCCCCCGGGACGCTCGCTGCGGGTGACGCACCCCCCGGGATGCACATCCCCCAGGAAGCTTGGCGTGGGTGGCACCCCCCTAGGATGCTAGCCCCGCCCACGCAGGTGGCTAGCCCCGCCCCCTGGGTACACGCCGCTCCAGGTGCCAGAGCAGCTAGCTCCACCACTACCCTCAAGCAGGACCCAAGCACAAGAGCCCTCTCCCCTCCAGCAACTGGTATTCAGAATCATTGCCTTCAACTGTGGAGGCAGAGCACTGCCATCAGGAGCATGAGTCATCAATAGCCTTTTCCTCCATACATTCCTCTAATCCCCTTTTACAGCCATCCAAGGTGGCACTCCCTGTTCTATGTACACAAGGTAACGAACTCATGGCTGAATCTTACTTCAACAGTGGTGACTAGACTAAGGTTACCAGACGTCCCCGTTTCCCGGGGACAGTCCCCGGATTTACAAATCAGTCCCCTAACAAAATTCATCTATTTAGTAGGAAGTTGAAAAGTGTCCCCGGATTCATTGGAAAAAATCTGGTAACCTTAGACTAGACACCATACCCTCCAACACTCCTCAGATGAAAATAGGAGAATGTCCTGGTAACCTTAGACTAGACACCAACAGGACCAGTGGTCAGGGATGATGGGAGTTGTAGTCCCAAAACATCTGGAGTGTCAAGGTTAGCCATCACTGTTCTAGTCTACATCCATATCACTGCCAGGGCAGTATGAGGGGTTCCCCCCCTCCCCAATCCAATGAGCAAGCTCCTGTTTCATTTTAAAAGAAAATCCCTCAATTTGTGTTTGCTTAATTTGTGTCAGCGCTTAATTAAACCTAACAGAGAGGGAGGAAATAGAACAACAACCTTTACATTTTGCTCCGGGCATTCTTTCACTTTTCTCAAAAGAAAATAGGCCCCTTTCCAAAATATATATTTAGATTATGATGACTGTACTGCATGCTCCTTCTCCTTAGGCAAAGCTTTTTCTCTCTCCACTACCGGGTATGTTAATGCCCTTTGCAAACTCAATTCTCCACTGATACCACAAGTCGTACAGTGGAGACACGGCCAGCCCCTTTATTTGTTCAGCTACAGGGACTGGACATACAACCTTCAAACCAAAACACCAACCACTGTGGTGGTGCTACAGAAGCTTGAACGATACAGGGGGTTCTGTAAAAGGGGGGAGGGACATTTTCAGGTTCTTAATATGAGAAAGCAGAAATGCCTTGCTATGTTATGCTAAACCACAGCTCAGGCCCAAACTACACATGGCAGCAACAAATTCCTGGGTGGGATTCATCTAATGGGATTCAACATCAGCAGATGGGCTTCCACTTGGGCAAAGGAGCTTTTCCTTCTATCCTTTCTCAGCACCCCGGAAAACTGAATCTGCTGAGTCAGGAGAAACCCCAGATGCACGGGGCAGAGAGGGGTGTGGTCATTCCATGTAGCAAGCTGAAATGCTTGCCCTCATGGAACAATGTTGAATTCCTGACAGTCCCCACCTTCCCACAGTTGTCTCCTCCTGGTTACCGTTGTTTGCTTGCTTTGCAGTCGTATTTGCAATACAGAGAAATATTGTTTGCTTTCAGCCCAACCCTGAGAGGAACACCCAGAACCACTGTTAATTTAACATGTGTTCTGCAAACATGCATTTACAAAGAGCTACCTTAAAAGAATACCTTAAAAATTATTGTGATAATGCAAATCTCCTGACAGACCTAGATTGAATTGTGAAAGACAGAGAAAGCATATAACAAAATTTTCTTGACAAATAATGGGAAAGCTAAATAATAACAAAATGTGTATAGATTAACAAAATGTAAAAAGTACAATGAGGTGAATCGGAAGTTAAAAAGGGTGTTATGTTTGATGAGAAATTGTACGTTAGTGTCTATGGTGTGCCTATGTTGTTGCATGTACTGTTTAAGTTATATGTAAATTGTTGTATAATAAAGGTTATTTTAAAATTGAGAGAGAGAAATGAGGGGTGTGATTGACTTGATATCCACAAATCAAATCAACAGAACCATCTTCTTTAGAGCTGTTGTGTGGCCTAATTGATAAGGCAGCTTTGAAGCAGAAGGCTGAGGGTAGCATGGCTTTGAAAGAGGATTAGACGAATTCGTGGTGGATAAGGCTTTCAGGGACTATGAACTTTGATAGGCACGTTCTTTCCCTGCTGTCAGGTGCGGTATGCATCTGGATACCGGTTGCTGGAAACTGCAGAAGAGGAGATTGCTCCTGTGCTCAGGTGCTGCAGGTCACCTTCCCGTGGGCATCATCTGGCTGGCCATTGTGGAAACAGACTCCTGCACGAGCAGGGTTCTTTTTATGCTTTAATTTTAATTCAGAAGCAAACAGTTCTTCCAGCTCTCAGGAAACACCAACATAAATGTACTATAAGTACCTCGAGCTCCATGATCATGTTTTTAATGTACATAGCCTTGAGATGATTGTGTAGATAGGTGATTAGATTAATAATAGTAATAATAATAATTGTGCTGCAGAACCAACCACATCCTGTATTCCTTTAAGTAGCGATTCCGTGCAAGCTAGGTGTGTGGTTCATGCATGCATTTGTGGGTGTAACACACAGCATAATGACACACTGTGAGCTCTATTAAAAAAAATGCAGAGGCTCGCTTTTAAAGATGGGTAATGTGTATGAGCGTGATTAATGGTTTGGGTAGTAAGCATGCATGGAGGAGGTGGTGTAAATGCTTCAAAGTAAGGAAAGGTAGATTTAGCAAACAGGAGCTGGCTCTAGAGTCTGAATGCTCTGTGGATATCTCCTAGTGCCAAATAAGAATGTGTCTATAGCAATACGGGGCTAACATAGCAGTTTCGTTCTGCCCTTTCCTGGAACTAAACTGTGCACAGATCCCAAATTAATTCTCTTCTGCCTCCTCAATCTGTGTGTGCCATTTTTTCTCTTAACACAGAGAATATTGGGCAAAGGAGTGTCAGTATCTGGCAGGGGTTAGGCTCTATATATTTAAGGACCCTGCAAAGACAGCTGCAGCACTGGCTCCAAACGACACCCACAACATCCATTTCCTTAAAAAAGTAAAATCAAACTCTTTTTTCTGATCCAGCAGGGCTCTTAGATTCTAAAGAGTCCCTGTTCAACCTGTTAACCGGGGTGGCGGGTAGGTGGGTATTCCCAGATCACAGTGAAAGTATGATGTTGAAGGGAGGGGAAATTAAAATTCTCAGGAGCTCAAATGAAATCAGTGATGAATTATAATTCTTGCTTACTTAAGTATGCACACAAAAACTTATGCTTTATAAATGATGCTGTAGTGTACATCATTTTCTTTTTTAGCTCAGGCCACTGCTTACAGTCGAATGAGGATGACACTTCATGCATCTGCAAACTCTAATCCATGAAAGCTTGCACCATAATTGGTAGTTCACCAACCTCAGAAGCTCAGGGTGGCAGCAGCCCAGGAGAGGGCATTATCTGTAGCACCCCCTAAGTTGAATTCCCTCCCTACAGAGTCACCTTTACTATACAGTTTTTAGCAAATGCTGAAGACTCACTTCTTTGCTCTGTCCGTTTGACACCCAAGGTGTGTGATTTCAGTACCTGCCCTATTTCTGCTGCTGTAATTTGTTTATAAACTCTTTTTAATACTATGTTTTAAATTATAATGCTGCCTATGGTGAAGGGTGTGCAACAAACATAATAATAATATAATAATGAGGATGATCATTGCTAGTATTTAAAAGTATCACAAGACTCTCTTTTGGCAAATTAGTGCCTTTCTTGAAATTAGCCCACCATTAGCACTCCTTGTTGGTGTCAGATATCCTAGAACCGCCACTGAGTAACATTTGGAAGTCCTACAACCCACGCTCAAAGAACTGCGAGCATCTATAAGGTAATTAAAATGGGTAAGCCCAGTTAATAATGTACAAAATACCATGTACAAGTGCTAGGGGGCACTGTGGTTCAGGAAATGCTGATGACTCAGTGAGTGGGTTCCCTTCTATGCAAGACTTCGCTCATCTTGGTTTTTTTATTTGTAGTGAGCTATCAATACATGTACACTGTTTGTATTCTTTGTACTTTGCCACTAGGTCTGGACAGATTCTAGAACAGCCTGCACATTTGAAGCCCAATATGCTACTGAAAATTTGTACAATCCTGCATTTCTACCGACTCTCTCGATGCTAAACTGCCTGCCGGGAGAAATAATTGAAATTAAAATTTCCATCATTATCACCATCGCCATCAATTCATTATTACAGTGGTACCTTGGCAGTCGAACGGCTTGGCTCACGAACAAATCAGCTCCCAAATGCCGCAAACCCGGAAGTGAGTGTTCCCGTTTGCGAACGTTTTTCGGAAGCCGAACGTCCGGTGCGGCTTCCGCAGCTTACGATTGAATGCAGGAAGCTCCTGCAGCCAATTGAAAGCCGCGCCTTGGTTTTCCAACAGTTTCGGGAGTCGAATGGACTCCTGGAATGGATTAAGTTCGAGAACCAAAGTACCACTGTACTTCAAATGACAAAAAATAAAAATAAATATATTCTCTTGTGTCAATTGTTTTTGTTCATCCCAATAAGCAATTATGATTATGATTATTTTTTTAAAAAAAACACCTTTGGAAACTACTGCCTTAAAAACTAACAAAGTTGGTGAGAGAACAGAGACCCATAATTCATACTCTTGTCACTTTCATTTTAACGGAGCGGTGATGGGTATATTTTCTTTTAACAGGGCAAAAAACCCCACCAGTTTTGTGGGGCAATTTTCATAGGAAAAACTTCTTTGGATAAATGGGTTAAACTCCCTCTCCCCCAGCGCCAAAGTCCCAATCCATATCCCTCCTCTTGCATTTCACAACTGCTTTTTATCAAAATTTGGATGAGGTGGGAGATCCAATCATTGACCCCTTTTCTAGTCTAGACTTGTGAGATACCAGCCCAGCAGTGGGGGATATGATACTTCCTGTTCTATTGTTAGGCAACCAACATAGAATCATAGAATTGCAGGAAAGGAACCTGAGGATCATCTAGTCCAGGGGTGGGCAACCTAAGGCCCGTGGGCCAGATGTGGCCCAATCGCCTTCTCAATCCGGCCCACGGACGGTCCGGGAATCAGCGTGTTTTTACATGAGTAGAATGTGTGCTTTTATTTAAAATGCATCTCTGGGTTATTTGTGGGGCATAGGAATTTGTTCATCCCCCCCCAAAAAAAATAGTCTGGCCCACCACATGGTCTGAGGGACGGTGGACTGGCCCACATCTGAAAATGGTTGCTGATCCCTGATTTAGTCCAACCCCCGAGACATGTTCATTGCCAGTGAATCTCCACTCAGCCATGAAGCTCACCAGGTGACCTGCCTCTCAGCGCAACCTACCTCACAGGGTTGTTGTGAGCATAAAGTGGGGAGGAGGAGACCTACGTACACCTCCTTGAGGAAAGGTGAGATATAAATGCAGTGCTTTTTTCGGGGGGGGGGGGATACCCCTAAACATTTCATGAATCTTTGTACTTTTGTCCATTTACTGTATTTATTTCCCCCGATTTGAACTATAAAATGGTGGTTTTCTTGAGTGAAAATGAAAGTACCCCTAAACATTTTTTAAAGAAAAAAAGCACTGTATAAATTTAATAAATAAAGCAAATACGTATTTCTAACTTAGCGCTGTCCAATTGTTAGTTCATATCATCAAGTAGGATCAATATAGGATCTGTTCCTGTAGGCCAGGGTTCTCAAGGGCTGGGAAATGTTTCAAGGGTGGAGCAACAGGTGTAACTTTTACCTTTACTTTGTACATTGTACATTATACATAGTAGGCCAGTTCTAAACACATTCACACACTGCTCTGCAACCTCCATCCAAACAAGCAAAACACGTGATCAGAGATCAAGGACACATTCCAGCCAGGCAAAAACACTCAAGAAATGAGACAGAGCCACTGAAGGGTGTGTGTCCTGTGGAGAGCTCCAAGGGCCAGACAGAGACTCTTGGAGGGCCACATTCGGTGTCTGAGTCCCCGCTGCTCACTATAGACAATCGGGCACTGTAGTGCCATACCCTCCCACATTTCTCCAATGAAAATAGGGACGTTCATTCCATAATGATAATAATAATAAAGATGATGATGATGTTGTTGTTTATACTCTGCCCATCTGACTGAGTTGCCCCAGCCACTCTGGGTGGCTTCCAACATATATAAAAACATAATAAAACATTAAGCATTAAAAAATTTCCCTTCTGATGACTTCTAAGGGTTGTATAGTTACTTATCTCCTTGGCTCAGGGGTAGGGTGGGGGTCACATAACTCCATGTTGTTGTTCAGTCGTTCAGTCGTGTCCGACTCTTCGTGACCCCATGGACCAGAGCACGCCAGGCACACCTATCCTTCACTGCCTCTCACAGTTTGGCCAAACTCATGTTAGTAGCTTCGAGAACACTGTCCAACCATCTCATCCTCTGTCGTCCCCTTCTTCTTGTGCCCTCCATCTTTCCCAACATCAGGGTCTTTTCTAGGGAGTCTTCTCTTCTCATGAGGTGGCCAAAGTACTGGAGCCTTAGCCTCAGGATCTGTCCTTCTAGTGAGCACTCAGGGCTGATTTCTTTAAGAATTCTTCGGCGATCAGCCTTCTTTATGGTCCAGCTCTCACTTCCGTACATTACTACTGGGAAAACCATAGCTTTAACTATATGGACCTTTGTTGGCAAGGTGATGTCTTTGCTTTTTAAGATGCTGTCTAGGTTTGTCATTGCTTTTCTCCCAAGAAGCAAGCGTCTTCTAATTTCGTGACTGCTGTCACCATCTGCAGTGATCATGGAACCCAAGAAAGTGAAATCTCTCACTGCCTCCATTTCTTCCCCTTTTTTGCGCTCTCCTCTTTCACCCTCATTAAAAGGTTCTTTAATTCCTCCTCACTTTCTGCCATCAAGGTTGTATCATCAGCATATCTGAGGTTGTTGATATTTCTTCCGGCAATCTTAATTCCGGTTTGGGATTCATCCAGTCCAGCCTTTCGCATGATGAATTCTGCATATAAGTTAAATAAGCACGGAGACAATATACAGCCTTGTCGTACTCCTTTCCCAATTTTGAACCAATCGGTTATTCCATATCCAGTTCTAACTGTAGCTTCTTGTCCCACATAAAGATTTCTCAGGAGACGGATGAGGTGATCAGGCACTCCCATTTCTTTAAGAACTTGCCATAGTTTGCTGTGGTCGACACAGTCAAAAGCTTTTGCGTAGTCAATGAAGCAGAAGTAAATGTTTTTCTGGAACTCTCTAGCTTTCTCCATAATCCAGCGCATGTTTGCAATTTGGTCTCTGGTTCCTCTGCCCCTTCGAAATCCAGCTTGCACTTCTGGGAGTTCTCGGTCCACATACTGCTTAAGCCTGCCTTGTAGAATTTTTAGCAAAAACCTTGCTAGCGTGTGAAATGAGCGCAATTGTGCGGTAGTTGGAGCATTCTTTGGCACTGCCCTTCTTTGGGATTGGGATGTAGACTGATGTTCTCCAATCCTCTGGCCACTGCTGAGTTTTCCAAACTTGCTGGCATATTGAGTGTACATAACTCCATACCAGCCAACATTTCTCAGATGAAAATAGGGATCTCCTCAGGAAAATCAGGACATTCCAGGATCAAACCAGGACTGTCCCTAGAGAATAGGGACGTCTGGAGGGCTGTGTGGATAAGGTTGTGCTGTGCAACCTTTGGAACCACTGTGGCTCCATCAATTTTTCCTTCCTTCCTTCCCATCTGGCTGGGTTTCCCCAGCCACTCTGGGTGGCTCCCAACAGAATATTAAAAACACAATGAAACATCAAACATTGAAAACTGCCCTAAAGATGAGCGGTAGGCTGAGGTTGACATTCGGGACACTGCTTCTTGTTTCGTCCATCGGATGTGGTTCGGCCGCTCACAAGTTTAAAGAAGAAGGATGTACTCAAGGGCCTGGGAAGGAGCAACCAGGGATGAAAGCAGGAAGCAGGAAAACGAGAAGTAAAAGAAACAAACGCAAGCAGTAGCAGAGGGGGAAAGAAAAGCAAACAGAAGAAAATGAGGAGGAGAGGAAGACAAGCAATGATACAGGAAATATGAGAGATGAAAGAAGGGGGAAGAGAGTAGAAAAACAGGGTGAGCATTACGCCCGTGTTTCTTCCACATATTTCGAACTTAGGCACCTTTTCTAAATGCTCTGCCTTTCAGGATTCCTATCTCTATTCGCACCATCTGGGAAAATACCGGTACTAAGGATTGATCCCAGCCGACTTGCCTTTGCTGTTGAATTGTAATTGATAGCTCAGTTGGTTAGAGCGTGACACTATTAACGCCAAGGTTGCAAGTTCGATCCCCGTAAGGGACAGCTGCATATTCCTCAGTGGCGTGCGGTCAGTGGACTAGGCTAGCCCCCTAAATGTTCCCGGTAAATTAAAGTATTAAAGTGTTAAAGCCTGGCGCTTCCTCCGCAAAGCCCAGGAAGGTTCTGCCCGGCTTAGGGAGGGCGCAATGTCAGGATGTCATCCCGTCCAATCACCCTCGCATGCTGCCACCTCTGTCCCTAACTGTTCCCCTACGGAAAATTTCACCACACACCACTGATATTGCCACACTGCAGGGGGCTGGACTAAGGGTCCCTCTATGATCCTATGAATTCTAGCGCTCTCAATCGTTCCTTTTGCAGCTGTGGCTTTATCTGCCCCACACCAGCGATATATCCCAGTGACCTGTTTGCAGATGAAGCCCCTGTCTGGAAGCACCCAAAGAAGGAGGGCGTGGGAGGCAGACGCTTTGCACATTGCCTACATTTCATGCTTATGGGATCTACTTCAATAGAAATCGCTCACCCCTCAAGTCCACCTGCTGGAGCCAGGTGCAAATAGTGGCTCAGGCGGTGGACATATACTTAAAATATTGATGTATTTATTAAAATTAAGCTTTAGCATAATTTGGCCCAGACTGTTTTCTTTGTGTTTAATTCCGTTCTGGCCTCATTGTTTACTTGTCTTTGTGCCTACACTGTTGATGGTTGCTAACCGGAGATTGAATTAATTGCTTTTTAATTAATAATCGGTCCACACATTCTCGAATTTACAGAGAGGCCTTGCACAAGTTACTTCTCTCTCAGCATTAGTTTCTAATCAGTAACAGAATAATAACTTACTATTTCAACAAGTAGAGGAAGCCATACTGATCCATAAGAAAACAGCCAAGATCCATGGTCAGACATTACTTTTGTTAGGACCACTCAAAAATACCTGAAGGCAGCCCTGTTTAGGGAAGTTTTTAACCTGTGATATTTTTATGTATTTTAATATCTGTTGGAGGCCGCCCAGAGTGGCTGGGGGGGACCCAGCCAGATGGGTGGGGTACAAATAATAAATTATTATTATGCCTGGTCCTTCATCCTTTCGCAACATCTTGCGCTGCAGAAATAACCCGACAATACTTTTCACAGCACAGAGATGCAATGTCTGCGAATTAAAGGCACAGAATGAGGACCCAGGGCAGGTCAGGATGGGGAGTCACCAACCCTGCTTTGCCATCTTTACCCTTCTTCGGCTGTGCGCACATTGCAACTTTACTTTGGCTCCAGTGCGCTCCCACCTCTGATGTTTGAAGCCCTGTATACATACGGTGTGTGTAGCCACAGTCCATATGTATCCTGCAGCTTTTAAAGAAATGCTGCTGTGTTCTGCATTTACCCTTAAACCAGCTTCCATCTGATTTGAAATGGTAAGCTGCGGTTAAGATGCGGCACGTGCTTTCGAGACACCTCTTGCTCATGCGCAGACAGGGTCGGATTTAGGTTTGATGAGGCCCTAAGCTACTGAAGATAATGGGGCCCTTTATATGTCCAGCTTTCCTTTGTCAACAACAAATTGTCGCTGTTTTTTGTGTTGAATATATGCTATAAATGGTAATTTATGGACCCATTACGTACATAATAGGAGCCTACACAACACAAAACACTGTTGCTGTATGTAGGTTTTTGTTTTTGTTTTATCTTATATTTTGGAAATCCAGTTTTTTCCCCTTCAATTTTTTGGGGGGCCTCCAAGAGAATGGGGCCCTAAGCTATAGGTTGTTTAGCTGATACGTAAATCCGGCACTTTGCGCAAATGGCAATTTCATTGAATAGGAAGGACTTCAGTGCAGGGAAACTGGCAATGTGCATTAGACGAAGACACCACTGTCTTCTCTCTGGGCAACATAAAAAATAAAATAAAAAATGACTTGAAATGCAGCTGGGAAGACGACTGCACTGCATTTTATGCTGCTAATGTGCACATAGCCATATTTCCACATTGGCCCACAATCTCACAGGGAATCTTAACAATTCCCAGAATTGCTGTTGGTTGTTCTATGATTCACGCTAATCTTTTCCCATATGACTATATAGGTACTTGGTGTTTGGCTGAGAAGGAATCATCACTGATTTGGAGATGCTACTTTTGTTAGTTGTCATAGTATTACACCAGGAACTTCAGATAAGTCAATCTTTGTGCTTAATTATCTAGAATAAATAGTGAGGGGGGGAAATGAAGCTCTGCCTTCAGAGATACAGTGCTGGAGACTTCTTTTTTTAGAACAAGTTTCCAAACTTCTGATATTTGAGAGATGCTCTTTATATGCGAATTTTATTTAGTTATTTATTTTTGTTGTTGCTGCTGCTGCTACTTCTTCCGCTACAATTGGGACTTGTAAAATGTTGCACTGGGGGGAGTGCTGGTGTTCAGGGTTCCAGTCGGTTGTCTTCCTGCAGGATACTCCATTTCATTTCCTGGTTCCCACCTGGTTTCCAGTTATTTTCCCCAAAGGCCAGCCAGCATTTCATGACCTCGGAGCATGATGCCAGCAATACTTTATGGGTGCTGGGGGAGAAAATCCTTGTATCCATGAAGATCAACAATAAACACCTGTCCAGAAACACCATCCATGAAAGGACTATCTGTCAAGTAATATGCATGCCCAAACAGAGAGTGAACGCACTGGAGGGGAAAGGCTGTGGAATAAGTTGTAGGAACGTTTATATATAATATAGCAGGGTTAAACGTTTCCTTATTTAAATTTACACAGCAGCAAGCCGATTGCTGACTTGTTTTAGTCCTTTTAATAATTATGTCTTCTACCTTCCTTCCTTCACCTTGCCAACAAAGGTCAGTATAGTTAAAGCTATGGTTTTCCCAGTAGTAATGTACGGAAGTGAGAGCTAGACCATAAAGAAGGCTGATCGCCGAAGAATTGATGCTTTTGAATTATGGTGCTGGAGGAGACTCTTGAGAGTCCCATGGACTGCAAGAAGATCAAACCTATCCATTCTTAAAGAAATCAGCCCTGAGTGCTCACTAGAAGGACAGATCCTGAAGTTGAGGCTCCAGTACTTTGGCCACCTCATGAGAAGAGAAGACTCCCTAGAAAAGACCCTGATGTTGGGAACGATGGAGGGCACAAGGAGAAGGGGACGGCAGAGGATGAGATGGTTGGACAGTGTTCTCGAAGCTACTAACATGAGTTTGGCCAAACTGCGAGAGGCAGTGAAGGATAGGCGTGCCTGGCGTGCTCTGGTCCATGGGGTCACGAAGAGTCGGACACGACTGAACAACACCTTCCTGCCTTCTTGGTTGTTAATCCCTTTTGTCCCTCTTAAAAGAAAAATACACATGAATCTGAATGATAACAAAATAAACTAGTTTACTGTCAGATTCATTGAGTACATACTTAGGTTACAAAAGATATGAACTATATATTAGATATTAGTGAGTCCTAAAAAGACTCCATCAAAGCATTTACTACTTAACACTTCTATCAGCAGCAGCCTAACCGACCAACGGAACAAACTGTCACATAGAGGCAGTTAGTCCTCTCTTAGAATGTTGGATTTGACTGACATATCCCACAGAAGTAGCCCTAGCAACTCAGGTAAGTAAGTCAAGCCTGCACGCTCAGGGTACATACACACTAGAGAGAAAGGAAAGGACATGTAGTTATTGTAACTACTGCCTTTGCACTTCAGATTTAACCATCGTCATTTGGAAGTAAGTTGGAAATAAAAAGGTTTAGGCTGACAGCTTTGGTTTGGTGGTGCTTGTGGATATGCCTTTGTGGGGGCCCAGCTGTGTAGGTTGTCATTACAAGCTCCTGTGTTTCAAAATTTGCCACTACATCTCTGCTAGGGGGCAATTATAATAAGAAGTGGCCAGGATTACTGGGTTGAAAGGTGGGGGACATACTGAGCCATACAGGAGTGTAATGGAGTTATAAAAATCTCAACTTGAAGTGTAGGATTTCTGTTAATTGCTTACATGGCACACTATAGTTTTCCTACCCATGTAGGAAACATCCTGTACATTTCCTTACACACAGAGACGTACACACACCATCTTCTGAAATGTGCCATAAGCTTTGTCTCTCCCAATTTCTCATTTTTCCCCATCTTTAATTCAGTTCTCCACATTCCCTCCTCAGTTTGCGATTCTTTATTTTTTTAAAATTCATTTGCGTTTTAGCGCAAATGTATTCCAATATCCACATTTTAATATAAGATAAGATAATTTATTGTCATTGCACAAGTACAAGCACAACGCTATACAAGTGCAACGAAATTGCATGCCATCCCATTAAAAAAACCAGAAAGAAACAAAAAACAGCACAAAACACACACACACCAAAAAAAGCCACACATACACCCATCACAGCTCTCCAAGGTCATCTTATATTCCACACATTTTGGCAACCACTGCTTTCCCCAATGCAATGCATCTTGTATATTATTTTCACTATTGCAGGCATTCGTATGTAGACACCGAATCCTGGCATTTTTGTACACATTACATGGTTGGAGAACTGCACTGCAAAATTTAGGGAAGTTTGTATTTCGGAGGATAACTGCCTTGTGGTTTGCATGTTGCTTCAAGAAGTATGGAGCTGGTAGACTCTCCCTTAAATGAAATCTGAACAGAATTCCTCCCCTCTTCTTCCATGCAAGCTTTGTGTAAGCAAATCAGAATGAATACACAATAAATAGGTTATCTGCAGGATCCCCTCTCTTGGCTTTCCGCAGGCACTGCTCAAACAGCTGCAGCAGCAAGGAAGGCTTGCAGTCCCTGCGTCATGCAGACCACAAACCAATGCAGGTGCATGAACCGTTTAGACAGGTAAATTAAAAAAAAAATCACCAGCATTTTAGTGCAAATTTCTCCTCATGGGCACATTTTCATGTCATTTTCTCTAATATACACATTTTTGCAAAGCAGTGTTCCCCAATGGCCATGCTTTGTTTGCGTGCTATTTCCACGAATAAGTGCATTTTTGTGCACATGCTACTGTCATGGACTGGCTGGATGCAGAGGAGTGGTATGAGGCAGCAGTCGGGGAAGGTAAAGGTAAAGGACTCCTGGATGGTTAAGTCCAGTCAAAGGCGACTATGGGGTTGCGGTGCTCATCTCACTTTCAGGTCGAGGGAGCCGGCGTTTGTCCACAGACAGCTTTCCAGGTCATGTGGTCAGCATGACTAAACTGCTTATGGCACAACAGAACACTGTGACAGAAGCCAGAGTGCACAGAAATGCCGTTACCTTCCCGCCACAGTGGTACCTATTTATCTACTTGCATTGGCATGCTTTCAAACTGCTAGGTTGGCAGGAGCTAGGACAGAGCAACGGGAGCTCACTCTGTTGCAGGGATTCGAACCACCGACCTTCTGATCGGCAAGCCCAAGAGGCTCAGTGGCACCAGCCGGGGAATCCTCAAGGGAATCCCCAGAGGAAGAAGGCTCAGATCCAGGGGATTGGTGGTGAGATGGAGATGAGTGGTCAGAGGGAGAAAAGGGAGCAGATTGGGAGGAGGAGGTGTCGGAAGCTGGCTGGGTTTAGTGAGCAGGAAGAGTCTGTGGCAGAGAGCACTCCAGAATCAGAGGCAGCAGCAAAGGTGGGTCAAGAGGCAGAGTGGAGGCAGGCTGCTGAAGAAGCCAACCTCCTGATGTGACCAGTTCCCCTCCCCCCTGGTCTCCCAGAACACACAGAGAAATGAAGAGGGCAGAGCAATGAGATGCAAGGCGACAGAGCCTTAGGCTGCTGGTGAAGGAACCAGGGAAAGAGCCTTTGAGAGCAGTGGGAAGGTAGAGAGACCTTCAATCCTCTCAGCTGCCTCATTGGGGCAAGACCTACTAGGAAGGGTTGCTGTGATCACTAAGCCTGTGCTGTTTTGGTTTATTTGAATAAATAGTAAACTTTTCTGACATTGGGTGTTTTACTGCAGACATGCTCCTGGCAGCTTCCCCTAGAATATTCATTTTTGGCTGCAAAAGTCGGGGGGGGGGATGCGAATTTTTAAGCAAAGCTGTGTTTCAGCTTATACGCTGTTTTGGAAATTAGGCAAATTAGCTAGGCTTGCCTGTAAACACAAACTGAATCAAATTTCTCCCCCAAACCCTAACATCAGCATAACAAGCAGGGACCTGAGCCCCACTGGGAGACGTCTGCTGGTGACAATCCACACATGGCTTTTATTTGAGAGGGCTCGTTTATTTGAGGGGATTTTCCTTCCCCTTGAAGGAAAGGAGTAGTCATAAAGAAGGGAGAAGAATGAGCCACTGGCAAAGCCTTTCCTGAATGTGGGACTCCTGCAAGCCAGACTCAATTGCGGTTTCAGTGCCCTGCAAAATATGTGATTTTATGGAGCTGCAGGCGGGAATCTACGGGGTGGGGAAAGAAGATTTCGCTTGAAACCAGCTGGGGAATGGCTATTTCAGAGTTTCCACTTGGTCCCTATTGCCTTCTGGGCACAATCTGAGTTGCTGGCTTTGTCATAGCCCACTCAATTGCAGGAGGGTTGGGCCGCATACGATTCCAGCTCCCTGTTTGGTTGCGACCTCGAAGAGCCACACCGGATGAGAGACGCTGGTAAACTATGATCAGATCTCTTGTGGGTATTTTTGAAATTCGAAACAGTTGCGGTGCATGAGTTTGGAAGGGCAAGGCGGATAAGACAGGGGCTGGGCTGGGGAAGGAGATGCTTAGCCCCTTTCTTCTCCCATCTAAGGCCACCAACTCAAGTTGCTTTGTGCCCCATGGTGGGACAAGGGGATGGGGACATCTATATGGTTCACACACCTGCATGGGTTGGTGGTCTTCTGCCTGCTGCTGCACCTGTTTGAAGAGTGCCTGTGGGAAGCCAAGGGAGGGGGTGCTCCAGATGGCCTATTTTTTGAGTATTCATCCTAATTTGCTTACACAAAGCTTACATGGAGAGGTAGGGGAGAAATGCAGTTCAGAATGCATTTAAAGGCGAGACTTCCCAATTCACACTTCTTAAAACAACAATTTTTTTTACAAATTTTGTGATGCCTTCTTCCAGTGAAAAAATGTGTGCATATACAATGTATTTTAGGGCAAATGTACATGGAAATCTGTATTTTTAAAAATGGTGCACAAAAATTCATTGTATCTGGGGAAATGGCTTGCAATGATGTGCATATTAGGTTTAAAATGCATATGTTAGGAGAAATGCAAACAAAAATGAATTTTCATAAAGACAAATATAAATAAATTGAAAACTGGTGCAAAAATAGGGCGAACTGAATTTAAGATGAGAAAAATTAGAGACAGACAGAAACTGATTTTGACAGATTTGTCCATCCCTAGGCTCAGTGCTCAAGTTGGGGTCTTTTGTCTTGACTCTAAACATAACTCAGCTGCTCTCCACAAACAGCAGTATATCTAACAATGAGAATGTAAAGAATGGGAAGAAGGGATCAACACAGACACTGTAAAACTTCTGCCCCTTGATGATAACAGGAAGACAGATTTGCTTTTGTATAATGCAGGAGGAGTTTATGATACAGTATGTGCAATATGCTCTCCGTTACAAGGGATGGTTTGCGAACAGCCCTGACACCACATGGCTGAGCCCCAAAACAAACACTGAGTTCAAAGTCTACTTATGCCTGACATCTACCACCACAGATACCAGCTGTAACTTGAAAAACTTTTGGATGAGCTTGCTTTCCGCTCCTCCATACCCTTCCTTTTCCTCCTGTGTCATAATGATTTAGACTGTGAGCCCAAGGGTGGGGAACATATTAGAACTGATTTTTGTAAACTGCTTTGTGGCTAAAGGGTGGGGCATAAGTACAGTATAGGGGGAAGAGCCACTGGCGGAGGAAGAAGAGTGCGGGGGGAGCGCACTGCCCCCGGCAGCTCGATCCCAGTAGGGTGCCATCGCGGCTGCCCCCCCCCGCCCGCGGCGCCACACCCCTGCAGGCAGCATGCCCTGCCCCTGCGAGTAGCACACTGTTATATAGAAAATATGCCCTTATTCCCTTATGGGGTACACAAGAGCCCTTGCAAAGTCCTCTGCAGGTTCTCCATCGGTAGGAGTAAAAAAAACAGAGGCCAACCCGAGAAAAATTGAAAAGCAAAGCCTTTATTTTCACTGTTGCAACAGGGTGCTTTCCTCACACACACACGAGCAGGAAAAGGACCCAGAACAATGGTGTGACAGCTCCTATATAGACTTTTGAAATCCCCCCCCTTGGAGTCCAGCCCACACCCAGATACATCATCCTACATCACAGATCCATCAGAACTACATCACAACTTGGGAGGGTCAGAGGAGGTAACTTGAGAATTTTCCACACCTGGTCATCCCTCCTCGACCCCTCCCAGACACACATTTCTGGAAAACAAAAGGTTTCCTGATTTCCTGCCCTGGCAGGGCAGGGCAGATGCAGGGCTAACGACTGTCCTTTGTGAGGGAAATGGGCCATCTGGTACCTGGTCAGCTAGGAGTCAAAATGGTGCTGAGGCCTGTCTTTCTGTGCTGCTTTCAGACATTCTGGGTGGTAGAAAGGGTGGTAGAAAATGGTCATGTAATTTCAGTCACCCCTCTCTGTTCATGTCTCAAATAGTGTACTGGAGTGCTTTGAAAGGAAGCTCATCCCCCCCGAAATTCTTATAACAGCACCACACTCCCAGGTCATGCGCCACACCTCTGCAGGCGGCGTGCCCCGCCCCCAGGACGTGCACCACGCCCCCAGGACATGCGCCAGCCCCGCCTGCTCTCCACTCCCCGGTGCCGGAGCATGAAGCTCCGCCACTGGGGAGACCCCACCCCCAATCCTCCTAATAAGAGATGCTGCTGTATTTGACTCATAGCAGTTCCAAAATCTGAAAAACTCTATGTTTGCCCCATGGGTGGCTGATAGAATAGCAGGAATTCGAACCAGATTATTGAGACGTATGGTTTCCTCTGCATTAAATCTGCTCAGAATGTCAAATGTAAGCTTATTACCCAAGCGTTCTTGCCTTTCTTTTTGGAAATATTTCCCCAGTACAGCTGTGTTGGGGCGACTGCTTTCTCTAAAGCGTACAGAATATGCCATGTGTTGCGGAGGAAGGAATGTGTTATTGCTGAAGTGCAGAACTGTTGGGGAGCTTCCCATCTCCATCTGGCTTTTCATACGTTTGCTCGCATTTTCTTCTCCAGTTTTGAGGTTAAGTCTGGAGAAGAAGTGCTGCTCCCAGATTTCCCTACCCCCCCCTTTAAACGAAAAGGCTGTGACCACTGTTTTATGGCATTGTAAAAAGTCCAGTGCTGGAGTCAAGCTGGGTATCTTCTTTGTTTTGATCAAGTCACACCCATGATGGAACCATAGCTGGGAGCCAGTGGAATCTGGTAGGGTGGAAGACAGGGAGGCCCGACAGTAGGTGGCGCTAGAGCCGATCACAGGCAGAGCCAAAAGGAACACAGGAAGCTGCCTTCTAGTGAGAACACATCTGCACCATCAGTTTAAAGCATTATGATACCAGTTCGAAAACTCATGGCTGCAGTTTGTTAAGGCCCCTTACCGGGGTACAATTCCCATAATCCCCTGTGACAAGTGATTGATTGTTAAACCACTCTGAGAAATGTAGCTTTGTGAGGGGAATGGGGGTTCTCTTAACAATTCTCAGCACCCTTAACAAACTACACTCACCAACATTGTTGGGGGGAAGCCGTGACTGTTTAAAGTGGCATGATATTGCAACACATAGAGATCTGCATTGATCATTGCAATGCATCCCTAATTATTATTGTTGAATAATTATAAGATTATTATATAATTTTAGGAGGACTTGTGGCTGTGAGGGGCGTGGTGTGACTATCTTGAAGCAGGAGTGCCAACTTGGCCCAACGACCATGGGTGCCCAGGGCCATGGGTGCTATGCGGCATGCATGGCACTGGCACCAAAATTTGTGGGTGCCCGGCCCCTTCTGGGGAATTTTGTGGGTGCTCGGGCACCCCATACGGGAGTTGGCACCCCATACGATTCCATTGTTAAACTTTATCCTCCTGGCGCTTGTTGCTTAGTGGTACCTGGTTATTTTCGTTACTGACTAGGATGCGTGCCATTGAGTGAGATACCAGCCATTGAGTGCGGGCTTTGATTATCCCGGCCGAAGGATTAGTAGCAGGCATAGGGCTTAATCTTTTTTGAGACTGTTGGGAAATTGCAGCTTCTCCTCCCCCACCATGTCACAAGCACATACATAGCTGCCGGAGGCTTACTTTGAAGGCCTTGGCAAATCTCCTTGGAGCTCAGATAAATGAGTTATAAAATGTAGACCTCGTTGTACTGCGGTGTGACCTAGTCTGCTTAAGCATTGTAGGTCAGATTGGCGGCAACAAAGCAGGGAGGGGGGGAAGAGATTGCTAGGGAGAGAGATAATGGGGCCACGTGGGCTTTAGAGAATCTGAATGCAGGAGAGGTCAACCGGCAAGATGATTTAAATGGTAACCAAATGAAGAAAGGCGATGTTGCCCAGTTGAGGCATTATTTATTCATTCAGATCACTTGAATGAGAAAAGCCTGGAAGAAGCACAGCGCGAAGGAAATTCTATAGTGACTTGCCATCCTTATATTTACCATCTGAAAACTTAAATTTGGGGGGGCCTTGATGAGATTTGAGCTGTGTATGCACTATATATTTAAAGCACATTTGAAGCAAATCTTTTGCCACAAGAGAGCCAGTGTGGTGTAGTGGTTAAGAGCGGTAGACATGTAATCTGGTGAACCGGGTTCGCGTCTCCGCTCCTCCACATGCAGCTGCTGGGTGACCTTGGGCTAGTCACACTTCTTTGAAGTCTCTTAGCCCCACTCACCTCACAGAGTGTTTGTTGTGGGGGAGGAAGGGAAAGGAGAATGTTAGCCACTTTGAGACTCCTTCGGGTAGTGATAAAGCGGGATATCAAATCCAAACTCTTCTTCACAGAGAATTTTGGATGCTGTAGTTCGTTAAGGCTTGCTGGCAATAACTTGCTTGCTGGGAAGAACTGCCATGCCAAAAATATTTTAAGGAGTAGAATGTGCTTTTTAAGATATAGTGTGTAGCCTCAAGAACTGGCTAGTTAGTGTATTTCTAACCAGCCTTTCATCATAACTGATCTCAGGATTGGTTACAACAATGAAAGCTCAAATCAAGTTTAAACAATCACCATCAAGGATTCCATCGCAGTAGGGAAAAGAGATGAAGGATGTAAAAAATGATCCTGCAAGCACAGAGCTGGCTAAACCCTCCAGCCAATAAGCTAACCTGCAACTGCTATCCTGCAAGTGCCTGACATACCCTCCAACTGCAGGAAGGTTTATATATAATATAGCAGGGTTTAACGTTTCCTTATTTGAATTTACACAGCAGCAAGCAGATTGCTGACTCGTTTGAGTCCTTTTAATAATTACCGGTATGTCTTCTACCTTCCTGCCTTCTTGGTTGTTAATCCTTTTTGTCCTTCTTAAAAGAAAAAATACACATGAATCTGAATGATTACAAAATGAACTAGTTTACTTTCAGATTCATTGAGTACATACTTAGGTTACAAAAGATACGAACTACTGGTATATGTTAGATCCAGTTACAGGTAGGTAGCAGTGTTGGTCTGCCGTAGTCGAAACAAAATAAAAAAATTCCTTCCAGTAGCACCTTAGAGACCAACTAAGTTTGTTCTAAGTGTGCATGCACACGAAAGCTCATACCAAGAACAAACTTAGTTGGTCTCTAAGGTGCTACTGGAAGGAATTTTTTTATGTTAGATATTAGTGAGTCCTAAAAAGACTCCATCAGAGCATTTACTACTTAACACTTCTATCAGCAGCAGCCTAACCGACCAACGGACCAAACTGACTGTCACATAGTTAGTCCTCTCTTAGAATGTTGGATTTGACTGACATATCCCACACCAACATCCTGCTGATCAAAACTGTGACACTCCTTTTTGGGTCCCAAGTTCTCACAGGAGCTAGTGGACTCATGCAAGAGTGCAAGACCAAAAAATGAGCATCTTTTGATCCAGAGTGCCAGACTAAAAAAATGGACATTCCGGGATCCATCCTGGCTTCTGTAATTCTGGGATGTCCAGTTCAAATCGGGACAGTTGAGTGGTGTGAACAAATAGGTTTGCACTTGGGGCTGAAATGAAAGAAGAGTAGGTACCAACCATATCTTTAAGGTAAGGGTAGGGACCATTTTTCATCCAGTGGGCTACATTTCCTTCTGGGCAACTTTTTTGGGGCCACTTACTATTGGTGGGTGGGGCCAATCGCAAAAGGGAATGGAGCCAAGAGTGAAAATTGTATCTGTTTAGAATAAGATAGTTTCTACACACTTTCTTACACCCATCTTTATCCTCCATCCAGGCAAACAGAAGACATTATAAGATTTGAAGGATGAAGGACACATCCGGGTCAGGACAAAAAGGTATATGAAGCAGGGCTGATGAGGTGCATAGCTTGGGAGAGTGTAGGGGGCTGGGAAGGTCAAGCGCTATGGGGGAAGCGCTCCAGTAGAGATGCTTGAGGGGCATTTGGGCCTCAGATCGTCTACCACAACTGCAGCTCCAGGGCTGCACAGGACCTCTGTTTCCGCAACGCTATAAGGCCAGCCTCATTTTTGCAGCCTTAACCACTGCTCAGATTGGAACCTGGAATCAAAACAAAAACAGGACATGCCAGTCAAATGGCATGAGAACTGGCTGGGCACCTGATGCTGCAGCCTAACAAACCAACTGCAAATTATCTGGGTTTCTTTAAACGCCCACAGAAGTGCCAGATGTTTCAAGAAAATACAATAAAAGAGAACAAATCTAACACTTTGGTTAGAGCACCTGAGCTCCAAAGTCTCTTAACAGCCCTAGATCAAAACTGGCTGAAAGTACTTCAAAAGGAAACATGGAGTTACTGTTCGTTGCTTAATCCACCAGGACAAAAATAGATTTCTCCTATGCAGACGTTTTGTCTGGCCTGTGAAAAAAATGGTTAGGAGTCAAGTAGAAGCAAAAATTTCCACTGGTTCAATATCTATCTATACTCGCCAACAAGTCATATTTCTCTCCCAGTCCAATTCCCACCACACACAAAAATAATTTCCTTTTTTCTCCTCCTGGTCACTTGAACAAATCTTGCCTCCGTTATTATCCCTGGGAACAGCAAGATTCCTCTGTTTGCTCCACTACAGTCCCATTTTCTTGGAAATTGTTGAACAATGTCCTTATTTGGCATCTGCCTGTCATTAAATACAAAACAAAACTACATTTGCTCCATGCTTAGAAGCGACTTGTTTATCTCAGTCTAGCATCTGTGCCCCCAAGAGAGAGAAGAGAGGGAAAGGACACTTTTCCAATAATAGATGGTCTGTTTTATTAGAGCTCACCCTGCAATAACTGTTGGAGTGTAAACACCACTCTACAGGGCAGCTGACAAACATTCACCCACATTCTCTGGCTTCCTTTTCTGCACAATCGCTGCTTTATGCTATGTGCCGGGCTAGGGAATCGGCAACTGGAGGCCTCAGGATCAAATCCATACCCTGCTGCAATACTCCTTGGCCTTTTCCGTTGCCTACCCAGAAGCAAGAAAAGAGAGGAGACAGACTGCAGACTATGACAATAGGACTTGTCTGCTTTCCAGGTAGCTCTGTGAGGCGAATAGGGGTCTCCTACAGAACTCTCCGCGCCCTTAAACTACAAGTCCCATAATTGTTTGGGGGAAACCACAACTGTTTAAAGTGGTACGAAACTGCTTTAAAGATAGAGTGCAGATGGATCCTTTTGTAAAACCCTTTCCTTTAATTTGCAATGAGTAGATCTAACTCCAGATTTTTAGGCAGCAGATTATTATTAGGCCCTGTTTGGCATTTCCCCTTTAACATTACCCCTTCCCATTTTTAATATTTTTTTTTTTAAAAAAAAGATTGACTTGCTATTGCCTTACATGTGCTGAATGGGAATACTTGTCAACTGCCCTGATAAAATTGGGACATCCCAGTTTTGGACTCTGTAGGTATCCAAAAACACCCAATCATAGAGCTCCAGAACTTGTGTTTTGAGGCTCCATGATCTCGCATGGATCATGTGACTTATGTGGGGGGGCGGCAGGGCCATGTCCCAGATTCTAAGATTAAAATGTTGGTGGGTATGAATGGGGCCCTGGACCTTTGTCCTTCTTAAGTTCTGTGCTGATGGCAACATTGGTCTGGTAACATTCAGGAAGGAGAGGGCTAAAATTTACACCACGTATTTGGCTTAGGGAAAACGTTTCAGGGTTTGTGGTTTTATAAAAATGGCACAAAATGGCCTTGTCTCCTGGGCCAGTGGATATTGCAACAATCTGTATTTCCGGTCCCTTTCCTGCTCGACAAAGATGCTGAACTGTCAACAACTGCAGCTCCTTCTAGTCCAGGCATCCCCAACCTTCGGCCCTCCAGACGTTTTAGACTACAATTCCCATCATCCCTGACCACTGGTCCTGTTAGCTAGGGATCATGGGAGTTGTAGGCCAAAACATCTGGAGGGCCGCAGGTTGGGGATGCCTGTTCTAGTCTGTTCTCCAACACAACAAAGGAAACGGTACACAAACCGCTGACCAAAGACCACTGGCGTGTGCCCTAAAAACCTAGCTCCCAGGTGGAGTCACCCCGGTTTGACCCACAAAGCTGTTTCCCCTCAACAACACACACCCGACACAATGAGAGGGCTCTTCAAAGTCAAACGATAATTTCTTATAATTCCTCTGCGCTTGGCAGTCCAAAGCACTGTGGGGAATTTCAAATAGCAGCCCTGCATACCGTAGATCCTCCCACATCATGCCCCGTTTCCTGTTAGACAACTCTTACATTCAGTGCCAAGAATACCTCTGCCCACAACTCTGAATAGGGCATGGATTCCTGCAGGTTCTTTTATCTGCCAACACCCACAAGCTGGATGCTAGTTCCCCAACCAGGTAGCCAGTTGCCCTCTGCCCCACAGCTTGCTGCAGTAGGGCATACACCCACACCCACCATCTTAGTACATCCTGGTTTTTCTCGTGAGAGCATGGTGGCCATTTTGGGTGCTGTAACTTTGCACGATCTTGGGCCGCAATCTTGGCCCTCCCCCATTTTGGGGAGCAATGATTTTGCATGGTGCCCAAAAACATACATTTTTTTGGATACCATGCCTCTCCCCAAGTGCTTTTTTTCAGGGTCATGATCTCAGTCACATGACATGCACAGGAAGATGGCGTCCCGGTTTGGGGCAGTGTCATGTTGGAGGGTATGCTAGGGTGGGGGAAGAATCACTATACTTCCCCTTTCTGCCTAATCTTTTCTTCTCTGTTCTTTGCAGGGAAGAGAAATAAGGAAAGGACTTTGTGCTGTACAAAGGTCTCTCTCCTCCATCACCTGCCGAAGTTGGCATCGATAGACATAGGCCTATCCAACTGGCACAGCTCATCTCCGACTTCTTACTTCCCCTTGCAATTGGCAGGAGAGGCTTCTTTAATCTCTTCCATTGTTGGGTCAGGGGGACCCAACTCCTCCCACTGAAGTCCTGGCATTCCTCAGGCATGGCTCAGCTTCAGTAGCACTGGGAGTGAAGAGTGTGAGAATAATGCTCAAGGGGATCAGACTCCGTCAATGAATAAAAGCAGGGATATCTAGGGTGGGTTGTACTATCTTCTTTGTACACACAGACACAGTCAGAGGCCACATTCACACCATACTATGGTGCCACTTTTAACTGTCATGGCTTCCCGCACAGAATTCTGGGGAACTAGGGGATGAACGTATTGTCCAGAAATGTATAAAAATACGGTTCCTCTTTTGTTTGGGGTCTTGCCTTCCTCCTGTGTGAGATTGGTGTGGACCCTGCTGCAGCAGTTTTTTTCTTATCTGAATAAACGATCAGGCATCTCTGCCACTTTTTTCACATTGCTTTGGTTGTATTCTGTTTTACTCTGACCGTTGGGAAACCTTGCATATTCCAAGCGAGCTCCCTGTCTCCCATAAGGAGCAAGAACTGTTTTTTTCTCATTTTTAGCTGAAAAGCAGGAGAAAAAGGATGATGGTCAAGGACAATGGGAGTTGTAGTCCAGCATCACCTGTAGGAGGGCCCCCAGTTCCCAAACCCATCTTATTAGTGTCCGCCTTTTTCCAGAAACACATCCACAGCATGAACACATATGCCCAACTTGTAGGGTATTCTCCCCGCCCCATGCAAATTTCCCCTTCCTCTTACCTGTTCTTTTTAGGGGAGGCTTTGGAGCAGCCAAAGTTTCGGATACCTTCCTTTCTGCCCCCCTTTTTGATTCTTTAGATTTTTGGGCCAAGAACACAAAGCCAAATGCACACAAGTTAGATGCGCCAAAGTTGCAGGCTTTCTGTAATTGTCAAGGAATGATGTACACGTGCAATTGCAAACCAGGGGGAACATTGTAAGGAGAGTGAACAAGGTCACACTGCTGATCTCACCAGAGCCACCTCCTTGCAGGAATAAGGAAGCCAAGGAGAATCAGATGCCCCACAAGAGCATCTTGGATGAGGTGGCTTTCAAAGAGGGCGAGACAATTGCATGGTGCAAGGCAACTAGCCGTGAAGGTTATGTTCAGCCTCCCTGGTTGGAGGGAGAAATGCTTCTGAAAAACACTTCCTGGAAGCCACAGGTGAGGAGAGTGTTCCTATAACCCCCCAAAAAGGTGTTTCACAAGGACCCCTTCCTTCCCTCTGCCCCCATACCTGAGGGTCGTCATGTCTCTCCAGGGATTTCGCCAGAACAAAGTACCTGTAGATGTTGGGGAAAGGCTCCCTCGCTGCAAAGGAAACAGAGACATTTCCCATCTGTAACCTCTTCCTCTGTTTTTGCAATATAGCAGTTAAGGTGATGCTATTAGAATTCCTAAGGGAATGTCAAGCAGGGAGGAAGGGGGGAAGAGAGAGAGTGGAATTTTGGTGGAGACGGAAGGTTGGAGGAGGCTTGAATGTCGGGGGAGGGAGGCAGGTGAGAGTCAATTGAGAGCGGTGGGTTCTAGAAGGGGGGCACTTGGTGGGGGACCTGAATCTGGGCTGGGCTTAGGATCAGTAGTCCAGTCGACATCGCCACGGGCACGTGGCTAAGAGGGGCTCTGCCAGCTGCCCGGGAACAGAATCCCCTCCATTTAGGTGAGCCACAGAGCCAGGGCTTGGCTTGTACAGTGGTACCTTGGGTTAAGAACTTAATTCGTTCTGGAGGTCCGTTCTTAACCTGAAACTGTTCTTAACCCAGAGGCGGAGCAAGGGGCGGGGGGGGTGGGCTGCCCCAGGTTCTGCCCTGGGGAGGGGTGACACTCTCGGGGGCCCACTCCCGCGATCGGCGACGCAAGCCGAGCCGGGAGCCCAAAACCTTGCTCTATGCGCGACGGCGGCTGGCTTGCTTTATCGGTCGCTCTCTCAGCCAGCAGGCGCCCCGCCTGCTTTCCCCTGGAGGTGTGTGTCTCCCGTTGAACTTCCTCCTGCTTCCTTTCCGTCTTTCCCCCCGTTTTCGCCCGGCTTCCCACAGCTTCTGCCGTTGATCTTCCGCCTGCCTCCTCTCCATCTATCCCCCCTGCTTTCGCCTGCCTGCCTGCAGCTTCTCCCATTGAACTTCCGCCTGCCTCCTCTCCATCTATTCCCCGCCTGCCTCCCCGCAATTTCCTCCTGCCTCCTCTCCGTCTTCCCCCCCACTTTTGCCTGCCTCCCCACAGCTTCTCCTGTTGAACTTCCGCCTGCCTCCTGTCTATCCTCCCCGCTTTCACCTGCCTCCCCACAGCTTCTCCCGTTGAACTCCTGCCTGCCTCCTCTCCGTCTTTCCCCCCGCTTTTGCCTGCCTCCCCACAGCTTCTCCTGTTGAACTTCCGTCTGCCTCCTCTCCGTCTCCCCCCCACTTTCACCTGCCTCCCCACAGCTTCTCCTCTTGAACTTCCGCCTGCCTCCTCTCTGTCTATCCCCCCGCTTTCACCTGCCTCCCCACACCTTCTCCCATTGAACTCCTGCCTGCCTCCTCTCCGTCTTTCCCCCCGCTTTTGCCTGCCTCCCCACAGCTTCTCCTGTTGAACTTCCGCCTGCCTCCTGTCCGTCTTCCCGTTTCTGTTTCTCCGTTTCTCCATCTCCCATTCCCCCCTCCCCCTCCTCCCTCCTCACACACACTCTCTCTCTCTGTAGTTTGTGCACGTGACGTCGTGGGTGTGATCTCGCATAGCGTTTGTCGTCAGCTGCCAATAGCCTCCAAGGCCCCCCTCCCTCCCTCTCCTCTCTCCTCCTGGGCTCTCTGACCTTGTATAGCCTGTACCACAGCAGTGATGTCACCACATTGGCAATGGTGGTGGTTATGAAGCTTTGTGATGTCATGCTGCTCACTATGTGATTGGTTAGGATTGGTTGTGGCTATGTGGCTTTGTGATGTCATGCTGCTCACTATGTGATTGGTTAGGATTGGTTGTGGCTATGTGGCTTTGTGATGTCATGCTGCTCACTATGTGATTGGTTAGGATTGGTTGTGGCTATGTGGCTTTGTGATGTCATGATGCTCACTATGTGATTGGTTAGGATTGGTTGTGGCTATGTGGCTTTGTGATGTCATGATGCTCACTATGTGATTGGTTAATATGTTTGTTCCTTTGTTCCACTCGCTGAAGTGACTTCTAAGTATTTTTTTTTATGTAAAAACACTCCGGGCATGAAACCCAACGTTGTGTCAAAATTTCAAGGCAATCGGTGCAGTAGTTCCGGAGTCCATTGGCGACAAAGAAACGAAGTTACATTTTTTATTTATATAGATAAGAAGAAGTAGAAGAGGAAGAAGAGGAAGAGGAAGAATTCTATGCCACTCCTTTCCTCTGGGCATCGGAGCTCCTAACTTCACAGTTCTTTCTCATCATGACTTGTCTCAGTAAGTCTCTCACCATAATCTGACAGGCACCCCTCTTGCAGGGCAATATAGGGCTGGCTTGCAAAGCAGCACTTTGTGACATCAGCTGGTAAACAGGGGCCAGGCTGCTGGGTTGTCAGGCAGCTGAATGAAGAAAAATAAAATCGGGGGGGGGGGGTTCAAAGAGTGCTGGGATGAGGCCACCGTGGGTCAGGCCAGAGTGTGCTGTTGGGGTGTGTGGTTGTGCCTCTCCTTGTTCTGCATTTTGCTCTCCGGCCCCTTCCTATAGCTGTTTGATACAATCATAGCATGGTAGAGTTGGAAGGGATCCCAAGGGTCATGTAGTCCAACTCCTGGCAATGCCAGGATCTTGCCCACAGCCAGCCCTGGCTGGGCTCCAAACTCCGACCATCTTCTTACCAACCAGATGCACCGACCCCTTGCCATTCTGAATGGGGTGAAGAAAGGGGACAGAGAAACGATTTGCTCTGTCTCTCAGAACATGGATATTAGAGCCACACCATGCAGCCCTGTCAATATCTCAAGGGCCATCACTGGGAGAGGAGGGAGGAAGCTGGTTTTCTCCTGCTCCAGAGGCCCTCAGGACCTGAAGCCAGGGCTTCAAGCTACAAAAAGGAGATTCCGACTAAAGTTCAGGAAGAACTTTCTGACAGCAAGAGCTGCTTGACAATGGGAAGGACTCCTTCGGAATGCGGTAGACCAGGGGTCAGCAAACTTTTTCAGCAGGGGACTGGTCCACTGTCCCTCAGACCTTGTGGGGGGCCGGACTATATTTTGAAAAAAAATAATGAACGAATTCCTATGCCCCACAAATCACCCAGAGATGCCTTTTAAATAAAAGCACACTTTCTACTCATGTAAAAACACCAGGCAGGCCCCACAAATAACACAGAGATGCATTTCAAATAAAAGGAAACATTCTACTCATGTAAAAACACGCTGATTCCCGGGCCATCCGCAGGTCGGATTTAGAAGGCGATTGGGCCGGATCCGGCCCATGGGCCTTAGTTTGCCTACCCATGCGGTAGACTCTCATTTCTGGGAGGTTTTTGATAGTAAAATTCATGTTAGATAGTAAAATTCATGTTAAATTGCTGTTTCAGGCATTGTTTTAAAAAGTCTGGAATGGATTGATCCCTTTTGCATTACTTTCTATGGGAAAGCGCGCCTTGGTTTTGGAACGCTTTGGTTTTGGAAGAGACTTCCGGAATGGATTAAGTTTGAGAACCAAGGTATGTTGGAAGCTGCCCAGGGTGGCTGGGGCAACCCAGTAAGATGTGTGGGGTATAAATAGTAAATTTATCATTATGGAATGGGACGTCTCTATTTTCATCGGAGAAATGTTGGGGGGTATGTCAATAGCTATGAGCCATAAAGGCTATGTTCTAACTCTGATGTTGGAGGCAGCATGCCTCTGAATATCAATTGCTGGGAATCCTAAGCAGGGACAGCACTGTTGTACTCAGGCCCTGTTTTGGGGCTTCCCATGGGCATCTTTTTGGCCACTGTAATAACAGAATACTGAGCCTGCAAGCTCTTCTTCTGTTACAGTATACTCTGAATTATTTTGCACTTAATTCTACGGGAAGTGAGGGTTGGTAAGTTATGCATGCTGGGTTCATTGTTAGTCCAAGGAAAGGCCTGTGAGGGGAATATGGATCTCCTAACAACTCTCAGCACCTTTAGCAAACTATCTGGGATGATTTAGGGCACGGTTTCCCAAACTTGGATCGTCAGCTGCTTTTGGACTACAATTCCCATCATCCCTGGCCACTGGTCTCTGGCTACCTAGGGATGATGGGAGCTGTAGTTCAAAAAACAGCTGGAGACCCAAGGTTGGGGGAACACTGCTTTCGGGAAAGGCATGACTGTTGAAAGTGGTATGATACTGCTTTGAGGGTATAGCGCAGATGGGGCCTGATATATAATATTTAGAAGCAATAAGCGCAAAAATGCCATGCCATGTTATATTTATATACCGCTCAAAGGTTTCCCCAGCAATGAACACCTTATCCATATAAAGAAAGATGCAACAAAAGCACGATAAATACAACAGATCAATCATCGAAACAATGTCAGATAGCAATATCAAGGAAATGAAAACACACACGAGCTGATATCGGCCTACTTACACAATAAATCCACCAAGATCTAATAGTTATCAACTGATCGAGGACTGTATCACTTAACCCAGTGTGCAATGTCATGTGTGCTGTTGTGAATTCTGGTTAGTCCTTGGTTTTATCTATAGCCTCCATTTTGGTGGGTGGGTGGGCTTTTCATACTAAGGCGCTCACGAATAAGTGTTGCATTAGCAGCTGATGTCATCATGGAAGTCATAAACTGAAAGGAATATTGGGAAAGGAACCATTGTCTTTATCTCTATTTATCATGGCAAATACTAGTCATTCTTTGGGCCTTCCGTCTCCTGCTCGGAGAAGCTGGCTGACAGGGCGGCAGATATCAGACACCAGCAAATCCTGGATAACATGAGAAGGTAACCGGAAATGATACAGACGGGTTTGTTAGTCTGTTTTTGGTATGGTATGCAGCAGGCTAATGAATTGTGTAAAGATCTTAGGCAGGGGGCGAAACTAGGCTTTATTTCACCTGGGCCAAAGACCCAATTTGGCACTCCCCACCACATGCACATTTGTGTACATGCACACACAGTCTAGGAGCCTCTGGAGGTTTCGTCTGGGGCAAAACCCCCAGCTAGCCCACTGTAGCTACGGCACTGTTTCATGTATTAGATTTTTTTAGTTTTTCCCCTCTGAGAGTGGGTCAACCTGACAGAATAAGCTAAAACACGCGAACATGTTTCAGGCTGTGAGAGTAAAATGTGCCAATTTTATTTTAATTTTTTTAAGGGTGCCCGGAACACTGCTTTAAGAGATGTCGGTCATGGGTATGGAAATACCCTTGGGGGGGAAAAAGCAGAGTGAAAGTCATTGAGCCATACATGATCAAAGGGCAAAAAAAGGCATGCCAAGAGCTGTGCGCACTGTAAACCACCAGTAGCCAGGGACTTTTTCCAGATGTTGGCAAGCTCTTCTAATTTAATTTCCTCAAATATTTGATTGTGATGCGTTTGTCTCCTGACAAAGCTGAAAAAAGCAGCCAAGTCTCCAGTCCAGGGATGGACAACTTATTTTTTCTCCTGATGAGGGTCGCATTTCCTTGGGGGCAATATTTCTGGGGCAGGACACCAAAGATGAAAGGTGGACAGGGTAGAACTCAATGTGGATGGGGACAGAACCAAAGATAGTTGTGTGTGGCCAGGCCACCCCCCTTTTCTCTCACCTTGCCACTCCTTTCTCGCTCTGGTCACTTCCAGACCACTGGTTCATTGAGCATTCATCCCAATTTGTTTGCACAAAGCTTGTGGGGAGGTTATATACATCCTCGGCTGTTTATCGAGCATCCATTCCGAATTATTTGCAGGGAGGGTATGCGACGTTGTGCATAGTTGTTACCCTCAACTGCCCTGTCCAACAAACAGTGAGTGATTACGATAAAAAAACAAGTGTGCGATTTTTTAATCACTCTGACAAGGCTAAAATACACCTTCAGCTTGTGCACCACCATTTTGAAAAAGGCTATGTGTATAATCGAAAAATGGCATTCGGAAGTCGAATGCATGGAAGGGAAAACAAAATAAAAAATAAAAAAATTCCTTCCAGTAGCACCTTAGAGACCAACTAAGTTTGTTCTTGGTATGAGCTTTCGTGTGCATGCACACTAGAAGTGTGCATGCACACGAAAGCTCATACCAAGAACAAACTTAGTTGGTCTCTAAGGTGCTACTGGCAGGATTTATTATTATTATTATTTTGTTTTGACTATGACAGACCAACACGGCTACCTACCTGCATGGAAGGGAAACTCCCAAGGTACGCTTTTCCGCTTGAGTCTCTTTAACCGGCCTTGTGAGTGTTGGGAGATCAGGTCCTTGGGATGAAAATAAGAACCTAAAATGAGCCTAAAATGCTTGACTAGACCGAAGCCACTTCTAATCCAGTAGCCTGGTATCCTGTTCTCACAGTGGCTAGCCAACCAGATGCCTGTGGGAAAGCCAAAGACGGACGTGAACACAAAAGCACACTCCTCACTTGTATTCAGGGGCAGGATACCTCTGAATGTGGAGGCAGTACACTATCATGGCTGATAGTGATTCCAGCCTGATCTTCCAACTATGTGTCTAGTCCTCTTTTAAAGCCATCCAAGTCGGTGCCCATCACTGCATATTGTGGGAGCAAATTCAACAGAACTCTTTCCTTTTGTCTTTCCCGAATCCTCCACCATTCAGCTTGATCCAATGACCCTGGAGGCCCCCTTTTATTTATTTGCTATTTCATTTCCAACTCTACCTTTCCTCCTGTTACAGGAAAATCCTTGGGCTCACTTGGATTACCGAACAAAGACACCAGCTAGGAATAGAGGAGCAAAACAGCAGCCAGTAGGCCTGGTCTTTATTCAAACGACTGTTGCAACTTCCACTCGCCACATGGGAGAAGCAGGAAGAATCCCAGAACAAAGGATGGCTCCCACTTTTATCAGTTTTACAAAGATACCCACACCACCCCTAAAATTACATCATGCATACATCACAAATACATCACAAATTGGGAGGGTTTGGTGACAGAAACCTGAGCATCAGGTTTGTCCCCGTCCTTCCCTTGACCTCCACCTCACACCCATCAAGTAAGACAAAAGAAGTTCCTGGTTTCCCAGGCCAAGTTAATCACACCTCTTTGTCCTGACCAAGAACCTAATCCATTCCTGGATGGTTTGCCATTGTCCATGGGATGACTGCCTGTCTGACACCCATTTGCCAGGATGCCAGTGATTATCTCTTGTGCAAGAGGCTGCTGTGTACGTGATCCCAGGTTTCAGGGATTATGGCTGCCCACATCCCAGGCTCCCCCCTTCGTAAGCCATTCCTTTCCTGAACAGAACAAGGTTGGAATGGTGCAAATCCATACTGGAGCGATTTTATATGACTTTCTAAAGTTTCCCCAGTGAGCCAGTATGTAGATACATTTATCAGTGAATTGTTACATTTAGTAATCTGCAGCAGAGGCCCTTTGAATAGAGATAGGAAAAACTGTGATGAAGTGTTTTGTGGGGACATTTGCCAAAGTGATTGTGTTGATTTTGGTAGTTGAGGGGTGTGTGTATGATATCTGCTGGAGGGGCACCCCACCCCCACCTTTACATAAATTAATGCAACACTCCAAAAAGCTGGCTTGGGTGTTCCTCTCCCCACTCCCAGGGGCGTAGCAAGGGGGTGCGGGGGGTGGGGTGGGCTGCCCCGGGCAGCGCCCTGGTGGGGGTGACACTCGGGGCGGAGCCCCCGCCCCCCCGCTCCTCCAAAGCCACCCTGGGCTTTTTCTTTCTTTTTTTTAAAGGCTATTTTCGGCGCTGCCGGGGCGGAGCCGCAGGGGCGGCCAGCGAGGAGGGGTGTCACGCTTGTCGCTGATGTGACACCCCCCTCGCTGGTTGCCCCTGCGGCGCTGCCCCGGCAGCGCTGAAAATAGCCTCCCCCCCTTTCAGCGGCTTTTTTTGCCGCTGGGCTCCCTGGGTGGAGCCGCGGCATGGAGGAGAGGGGCGGAGGCGTCGCTCCGTGCGCACGCGCGTCGTGACGTCATGCGCACGGAGCGATGCCCCGCCCCCAGGGGTGCCACTTGGCTTGCCGCCCCCGGCAGCCAAGCGGCACGCTACGCCCCTGCCCACTCCTCATTTAATCCCCACAACAACCTTGTCAGGTGAGCAACTGACCTTAGGTCACCCAGTGAACTTTGTGGCCAAGTGGAGATTTGGACCCTGGTCTTCTAGGTCCTAGTCTGACACTCTAAACCAGGCACCCCCAAACTGCGGCCCTCCAGATGTTTTGGCCTACAACTCCCATGATCCCTAGCTAACAGGACCAGTGGTCAGGGATGATGGGAATTGTAGTCCAAAACATCTGGAGGGCCGAAGTCTGGGGATGCCTGCCAAACACTACAGCATAGTGGTATAACGTATTATAATGAATGCTAGTATTATAAGGTGCCATGGCAAACCTAAGTAGGGTTGTCACCTGTTCTGTGTAAATACAGTATTGTCCCATATTTCAATGTAAAATGCTGCATCCTGTATTGATGCACCTTTGTCCTGTATTTCAAGTCTTTCTCTCTGCCAAATTAGGGATCCTCTCCAAATGCATGTGTTTGAAAGAGTGTATTTAAGTTCTGGGTAACCAAGCACAGACAGATCTACAAATTTCAGAAGGGCCATCCTGTTAGGCTGCAATAGATCATAATGTCTTTCTATTGCAGTTGGAAAGACGATAAGGTCCCTACCAGAGTGGAATGGCAGAACAAGTTGTTGGACTATGCAAAGATGTCAAAAATGACCAGGAAAATCAGAAACTTCAACAAAGAATGGGGGAATGAGGTTCAAAACTTCAACAAAGAATGGGGGGAAATTATACTATACTTGAGAGACCACTGTAAGCATTTGAACTCTTTAGCAGGTCTTAAATAACTCTTGTAATGTTACATAGACTTTGGACACAATGGAGAACTGAAAAGTTAGAGTGACTTATAATGTGCAGCTGAAAAGGTTAACTAAAGGTTAACTAAAGCACCCATGGAGGGGAGGAGGGAAGTCTCGAGATTCGGAAGAATCTTGTGTAATTTTTATTATTTTTGATTTTGAATGTGAACAAATTTGTAAAATCAAATAAAAACTATTTAAATAAAAAGCAATAGATCATAATGGTTTGCTTTGAAGTCACTTGGCATCAGATGGAAAATAAATAAATCGCCCCCCCAATCGCCGCCACCCTATTCTCTCCTGTATTTTACCAGAACAAAGGTGGTAACCCTATTTAAAGCACGACTGCGTTTAGCCAAATGTTGGCGTCTAGGCGCCCAGCAGCCCATCCCAGTCCGCTCACCCATCCATCCAAATGGGCCAAATGGCTTTCCTTTGCGCTGATGTTGCTCCTGCTCCTTCCGACGCCGCTCGCCATTGGCTCGGCAGCCGGAGCACGTGGCGGCGGGGCGTAATTGGCAGGCTGAGCCTTAAGGGAAAGAGGGGGGCGGGCTCGCTCGCTGCCTTGGGCTGCACTGAGTCATTCGCCTGTGCGGAGCAGAAACACAAACAGGCGGCAGAACTTGCTGAGCTTGAGCGGAGCAGGACGAGACGGGACGGGAGGCTCGCTCAGCCCAGCCCAGCCCCGCAGGGGAACGACGCACCATGAAAAGACCCAGCTCCTCGCAGCTCCTGCTGGGGCCTCTCCTCGCCTTCTGCCTGCTGGTTGCTGTCAGCGGTGAGTAGGCAACGCCGATTTCCCCTTCCCTTCTCTCGCTCCCCTGCCTGGTTTCTGGCTACTGGAGGTGGTGGGTGGGGAGCCCTTCTTAAATTGCGCGCGGGGCGCCTCGAAGGCGAAGCTGCCCTGGCTTTAAATCCGTTTGTTAGCGCAGCCTCTCTAGATTTGTTCCTTCGCTGAGGACCAAATCCTTCCACGAAACTCTCATTAAAGCGCCGTGAAATCGCGAAATGCCCATTTGAGAAGATCAGCCGAACGCACAAGCAGGGCATGTTTACGCGTTGGGGAGGAATGCTGTTTGGTTAGGGGAAAGCACTCTGTACATGCTCAAGAGGTTCTGTGCGCAATTATTGATTCGCCAGGGGTGGTGCTAAGTCCTGGCTTTATTTTTGAAACTATTTTTAAGGGTCTTCTTTTCCCTGCCTTGTGTTTTGTGGGATTAAGCCTTGGCGAACTCTGACTAAGACGAAGACCTGGTTAGGAAGTTTAGAAAAAGCAGGCCCTGTGTTCAAATTGTGGAGGGAAACGGTGGGGGAAGGGAAAGGGAGCTAGTGAAACCCACAAGCCTCTGACTCGCCCAGTTTTAGCCTATCCATATCGTTCCTCAGTAACATTTTACAAACAATAGCTAAGGGGGTCAACGCAAAGAGTAAGGCCGTGCCACTCTTCCCCCACCCTCTGAACCTTGACTTGATGTGGGGATCATCAGACTAACATTTTGCAATGTGGGAAAATAGGCACCATATTTTCCCACGGGAATTGGTCTGTGGAAATCAAAGTGAAAGGAGAGCCTAAGGGGGCCTGCTCTAGGCTTTCAGGGTCATTGTTTTGGGGATAAGTAACCTCTTTTCTTAAAACTTGGTGCTAGAGATGTATTTTTGTTCTCCTTCTATACTGACCTATTTCCAGGACTTAGGTACGTGTGCATGTTTGGTTTAAGGGACTTCCTAATAAATCTCCCAAGGGTTCTTTTGGGTGCTTGTGGGCAAGATGCCAGTAGGCTTTTGTGGGGATGTGGAAGACACTGGATGAGTGCAGTGACTCATTTCCAAAAGGAGCTTAGGGACATAGGAAGCTGCTTCTATAACCGGTCAGATCATTCTCTGTCTAGCTCAGTTTTGACAACACTGCCTGGCAATGGTTCTCTGGACTTTGAGGCAGAGGTCTTTCCCAGCCCTACCCGGAGATGCTCTACCTCTGAGCAGTGGCCCCTCACAAGGGTTAATCTTACTTGGAAGGTTTACCTAGATGTGCAGCTCCAGACTGAGGCTGCTATAGTTTTAAAGGCACCATGTTTTGGCTTAACCCATGGTTTGTCTTGCTCCAGACAAACCATGCACTTTAACCAAGGTGTGTTCCTGACTTACCACTTTATCTAGGGTAGACAAACCATAAGTATGGGTTTTAACAATATGCCAAACCATGGCTTTGTCCCTTGTAGGGCAGCGGCATTGGGGAGGAGTATTGTGGCAGTGATCTTTTAGTTATTTATTGGTTATTTATTAAATTTGTATACTGCACTATACCCACAGGACTCAGGTTACAACATAAAATCACAATATGAAAACATGAAATACACAATAAAAACAAAAGTCCCTTCAGTCAGGGAACCTGCTTGCTTGCACTAAGCCATGGTTTGGTTTAGCTTTATGTGTAAGTTGGGCTATAGTGGTGGTCTGAAATTAAAAACTACTACTTCTTGCAAAATAATGCAACTCCTTTCCATGGAGTTGCCTTCAGTATGAAAAATCACCTCTTTCTGAAGAGTGCCCTGGATGACTTTAGGCCAGTTGCTTTCTCATAGCCTAACCTACCTTGCAGGGCTGTTGTGAAGATGCAGTGTCTTGAACTCCCTGAAGAAACGGTGGAATATGAACGAATAAGTACATAGGGACACAGGAAGTTGTCTTAGGTGGAGTCAGATCATTGGCCCATCTAGCTTAGTATTGTCTACTCTGGCTGGCAGCTTCTCCAGGGTTTCAGCCACCTTTACCTAGAGATGCTGGGGATTGAACCAGCAACCTTCTGCATGCAATTGCGGCTTTTCCCTAGTAAGCTCATTGAAAAGTAATTCCAAACAATTGCTTTCAGCATTGGAATGTAAGCATCATATTTTTCTTATGCCCTATCCATGGCAAATAGGCCTTGGACCGCCAATATAATATAGTGCAGCAATGGGACGAGGGCAGATCTGGGCTCCATCTGCACTATGCATAAAGCATTATCATATCACAGTCACGATTTTCCCCAAAGAATCCTGGGAGCTGTAGTTTGTTAGTTCAATTCTCAGAGCTACAAGTCCCAGAGTTCCCTGAGAAGAGCGATTGGTTGTTAAAGCACTCTGGAAATGGTAGTTCTGTTAACTGAATAGGGGATCTTCTAATGACTCTCTGCACCCTCAACAAACTACACTTCCCAGGGTTCTTTGGGGGAAGCCACGGCCAATTAAAGTGGTATGATACAGCTTTAACGTGTAGTGCAGACGAGGCTGTGGATATGATCGTGGCTGGTGATCACCCCATCTGCAAGGAGTCCGATTCCTAATTGCTTATAAAGGTAAAGGGACCCCTGACCATTAGGTCCAGTCGTGTCCGACTCTGGCGTTGCGGCGCTCATCTCGCTCTATAGGCCGAGGAGCCGGCGTTTGTCCGCAGACATGTGGCCAGCATGACAAAGCCGCTTCTGGCGAACCAGAGCAGCACATGGAAACGCCATTTACCTTCCCGCTGGAGCGGTCCCTATTTATCTACTTGCACTTCGAGGTGCTTTCGAACTGCTAGGTGGGCAGGAGCAGGGACCAAACAACAGGAGCTCACCCCGTCGCAGGGATTCGAACCACTGACTTTCTGATCAGCAAGCCCTAGGCTCTGTGGTTTAACCCACAGCGCCACCTGGGTTAATTACCTGAGTAATTGCTTATAGTAGCAACCAAAAAGACTCCCGATTAACACTGCTGAAATGAAGAAAACTTGGGATTTTTTGTGTTTGCAAGGACTGTGAGCTCCATTCAGTTTTGGTACTTGGAGCAAACACTTGGGCTCAGAATTATTTAACTTTATATGCATTTCTTTTGCTCCAGTTTCTCATGGGTGGACCTTGGGTCCATAGTAAAAACGACGACATCAAAGCAATATTCTCCAAGCCTGAATTTTGCTCACTCCTTTTCTAGTGGATAGGCTGTTGGACTTGGGTCAGGGAGACTTGGGGTTGAATCCCACTCAGCCCTGAACCTCATTAACTGACTGTGTGCCAACAACTCTCTCTTAGCCTAGCCTACCTAACAGGGTTGCTGTGAGGACAAAACGTGCGTGCATGGGAAGGAATCATGTATGCCGATCTTGAAGGGAGAGCAGGATAAAAAAACAAGTCAGTAGAATGAGGAAGTTGAGGGCATATGTTCCTTGTAACATCTCTTCCCACACTTGGCAATGCTCCTTCGTGTGGTCAGAATCGGGGATTTTTTATTCTGAAGGTTTTACCTGGTTCCTAAGGCAACTGCTGGAGGAGAGCACAGCGTATTTATATTTCTGATTGATGGTGACAGTGGGGAGGAGACTGTTTAAATGCTTCCTGCAGGGCTGTGATGGGTACGGGCCTGAACCCAACAATGAGCTAAGCATTATCTGCCTGGTCTCTTGTTAGCACTTTAGGGCAGAGTCAGCACTCCTAAGTCTTTGTTGGAGGAGGGGGAAAACAACAACCCGAAACTCAGGACGGTGGAGGTGCAGAGATGTATGTAGCTGAAAGGGATTAGACTGGGTTCTGCAGGAATGAAAATCCCAGTGGGTTCTGCTGTTGGTGCAATCTGTCCTCTTGTCCTCTTTCCTTTTTAAAATTCTAACTTAAGTTCTGCATCTGGCAACCTCTGGGCGATCCAGCCCCCTTCGTTGGTGCTAAATGTCCCCCACTCGCTCACCACACTTGCCAACCCCAAAATATAGGGGTGAATAGGGGAGCAGGCTCTGATACCGGGTATTTGGCAGATGGCATCAGGCCCACGGGGTATTTAAAGTATATTGCTTCCCCAAAAGAATCCTTGGAACTGTAGCCTGTCAAGGGTGTTGGGAATTGTAGTTCTGCAAGGGATAAACTGCAATTCCCAGGGTTCTTTGAAGGAAGATGTGGGCGTAGAATGTGCTTTAAATGTATGGTTGGAATGTGACCTAAGCCACCTTCCATCAATGATGCCCCTGCAAAAATAATTCTCATTCCTTCTGCCAAGCATTTAGAGTCAAAGAATAGAGAAAATACTCCTCCCCCCAATGAATCAAAACTCTCTAGGAATGATTTGGGCTTTTATTTGGGGGACGTGAAACATTAGGAAGAGGTGGGCGACAGGAATTGGGGCTATTCCAGTTCCAGGCAAGATACTACATTCAAATACTATGCTTTTTGAGCACATGGAAGGAATTTTCTATGCATTCATGAGGACTAGCAGCTTGGTATTCCCCCCCTTAAATGAATCCTGTTTATTTCCAGGCACTTCTGACTCTGCGAAACAGATACATTGTTCTCTAGGTTGGGGGCATGATTGTGTTGCTCATCCGATTTCCTTGCCTCGTGACAGTGAGTGAAGTGATAATTGGGAATTGGTTCTGACCCAACAGTCCCGATGCAGACACATAGTATTCTTTTAATCATTAGGCAATCCTTCCCCCTGCAAGCAGACAATAGTTTCTTATCCCAGCCAGAAGATACATTTCCCCCTTTCCATTGTTTGCTGTTTTGTTTATCAGGGCCAATTGGAATGAGCTGGTTTTTAAACAGTAGCTAATCAGAGACACAAACATTCTTAGCCTGCAGTCAGAATGGGGGAAAGGAAAAGAATATAAAGGAGCACCCATGGGTGTGGGAGCAACCATTTTATTCTTCAGGGACACCCTAGAGAGGACCCTAAAGAGGAACAGACAACATGTAGGATATGACCCTGCCTTGTACCAGATCTGGTTTCTTGTTCATCTACGGTAGGCTAGTACAATCTACTCTGCTTTATGTTATGGTGGTTGTTATTTAAATTTACTAGTCCCTTTATTATTATTATTACAAAAAGCATAAAACAAAACAAAATTTAATTCAATTGTATTTTTACAAGGCAGGATAAAAACATCCCACTCACCCAAGGCCTAACAGAAAAGGCCTGGCACCTAAAATATGTAATGATGGCGCCAGGCGAGCATCCTTGGGGAGAGCATTCTATGAGTGGGGAACCACCACTAAAAAGGCCCTGTTTTCGTCCAGATCTCACATGGAGGGGGCACATGAGATTTTAAGCCATTTTTGTGTACACCACTGCCCAGAGACCTCTCGCTCTGGGGCTGCTTAGACATGCCAGTAATAAATAAAAGAAATAATAACACATACTCAGATCGGCGGCAGCTCTGAAGGATTTCCGATGCGACACTCTCTCCTATGACAATCGCCTGCTACCTGGCCTTTCTAATTGGAATTGTTTGGGATTGAACCTGAGACTTGTAGAGACATCAAAAGTCAGCTTACACCAAGTCAGGTCACTGGCCTGTCTAGCTTCAGATGTTAATGATTAAATGGGTTTATATACCACTTTCATTTCTAGAAGAACTGTTTAGGCAGTCCACAAACAAATAAAGGCGGACATCAAAATTACAAGTATAGAACCAACTGTAAAAATACAGCTTCCTTGGAATGAAAATGTTACTTTATTATTAAGGTATTTATAGCCCACCTTTTGACTTGTAGGAGGAGTTCCATTGTCACAGAAATTGTAGCAGGAGTTCACAGACAGGAGAGTCGCCCTTTAAAACCCACCTTTTCCTTTGCACACTGTCGACTTTCCTCTCTGCTCCAGCCTCTTCCTTGCAATAGTAAGCGGCTTGCAGAGCTGTGCAGAGACCTACTTAATGCCTGTCCTATTAGGAACACACCAGGGAAATTAATTGGTTCTGCTGTAAATTAAGGGTGAATGCTGCAACCCCCCCTCCCACCACCCAGAGAAGCTCAATTCATAACCTTTTCATGAGAAATAATATGTTTTATGAATGGGAAACCGTGCTTTGTGAATGAAGCTCATGTCAAATGATACATTATTAAACCAAAAGGTGGACAGAACAGCAATGTTTGGTTGTATTTTACCTGAGCAGCCACCTCTGAAGATGTAGCCAGGAATCTCAGAAACCCCTCAATGGGCTGAGAATGTGTCAAGTGATCTGTGGAGGAAGTTGCTCATCAGTAGAAGATGGGAACTGTCAAATGGGGGGGTCTTTTGCTTATCAGAGAATTTGGGCAAGAGCAAGAAGAACAGATCTGGGAGGGAGAAGGAGACAGGGGTAGTTAAAGTGTCTGGACAGGGAAATTAAATGTGTCTGACTATGGATGGCGGTTCGAGACAGGCAATTCACAAAGTATCATGACGGACAAGTTTGGAAGCTATGTAATCACACATGATCCAATTTTGCTGAACAACTTGCGGATAGTCTTTCTGACACTTTCTGAGGTTTTAAAAGTTGCTCCCCACATTGTTTCCCTTGACGCTTGAGTTTGTTTTATTCTGGATTGTCTTATGTGTTGTTTTAATGTGTTGTGAACTGCTTTGAGATTTTTTCTTTAAAATATAAAGTGATAAAAAAATGAATAACAACAACAATAACAATGAAAAACTTCATCCCGGTGGAATGGCGCCTAGACATTCCGTTGGGGCGACCATAACCTAGGTTTAAGGTGCTGCTTGGTGATTAGCTTATATACCTATCTGGGTTTCTAATGCTGGTCCTCCAGGTGTTTTGGATAAAAGCTCCCATCATCCCTGACCATGACAATGCTGGCTAGGGCTGATGGCCATTGGAGTCCAAACGAGATCGGGGAAGGCAGATCTGGTTGTTGTTGAACTCTAGCTCCCACCAACCTCAGATGCAGGATTGCTTGAAGCATTGGGGCATGAATCCCGCCCCCCACTTAAAGGCAGCCCCAGAGCAGGCATTAACAGCTCTCCTGCTGTGGCCCTGGCATCTGTCCCAGAATGCCATGTTCTGAAACCACCTCTACTTGGCTTCTGAAACTTCTGGGACGCTCCTCCTCCTCCATACAGCCAAATATTATTTTCCCAGCCTTTAAGGGTTAGAAACTCAGTGTGGGGGGGGGGGGTTGTTTTTAAATGAAAACTTGGGGTTGTATTCAACTAACTTTTTTAGACCAATTGAAATGAATGCCCAATAAGTTTGATGAGTCAACTCCATGGGTAGGCAAACTAAGGCCTGGATCCGGCCCAATTGCCTTCTAAATCCGGCCCGCAGACGGTCCGGGAATCAGCGTGTTTTTACATGAGTAGAATGTGTGCTTTTATTTAAAATGAATCTCTGGGTTATTTATGGGGCATAGGAATTTGTTCATTATTTTTTCCCCCAAAACATAGTCCGGCCCACCACATGGTCTGAGGGATGGTGGACCGGCCCCCTGCTGAAAAAGTTTGCTGACCCCTGGAACTCTGTACAACTCAGAGGTTCACTAAGCAGGAAAAAAGGGGTTCTCTGGAACCTGATTTTTTTTCCTTACCCTTTTGCAAAGCTCTGGCATTCACACATCCCTGCTAATTGCCAATGCATTTCTGTTCAGCCACCTCCTTCCACTGAAGACACTCAAGTGTTGTTGCTTTGTAGTAACTTCGCCATGGGAGCCCGGCTCTCATTTGCATTAATTGTCCAAAAGGCAGGGCAGAGAGACACACAGGGCAGCTAAGTACTCCTGTCTGTTTGGGAGCAAGTCAGATCGGAAGCGACATCTTGGATTCCTATGGCCATCCCTTCCTCCCTGGCTGTAGCTCGTGGCAGTGCATTGATGGAAGATGAGGTCATTTGGCACCAGCCAGGGCGGCAGCACAGGCAGTGCCTGAGCTCTGTTGCTTTTTTTTTTTTATTTTCCCTTCCCAGGCTGGGCTGTGAGAGCTGCCTGTGCACCTCTGAACACAGTTTGGAGCCTGGTTTCTTCTTGTCCCGTTGGTGGAGCGGAGTGTCAGGAAGTGAGATTAACCCCAGGGACTCCTGCTATAAAAAGACTTACGAGCAATAATGCTCGGAGGAGTAGCTTAAGCTAATGAAATCTGTCTGCCAAGGATGTTAAAGCCCTACCCCAGCAAACAAGGAGCCTGGAGGCTATTTTTGGAGGATCTGCCTTGGGTCCTCTACGGCGGGAGATTCAGAAGAGGCAAAACCAAAGGAATTCTTCAAAGAGAAAGTACTTCTTCTCTCCATGCATAGCTTAAACTGGGGGATTCGCTTCTGCAAGATGACGACTAGAGCTAGGCCAGGGGTCAGCATCCTTTTTCAGCCGTGGGCCGGTCCACCATCCCTCAGACCATGTGGTGGGCCGGACTATATTTTGAAAAAAATAATGAACGAATTCCTATGCCCCACAAATAACCCAGAGATGCATTTTAAATAAAAGGACACATTCTACTCATGTAAAAACACGCTGATTTCTGGACCGTCCACGGGTTGGATTGAGAAAGCGATTGGGCCACATCTGGCCCACGGGCCTTAGGTTGCCTACCCCTGAGCTAGGCAATATATCAATACATCGTCCAAACCGTTTGAAGTCCATATTGTGATACTGGTTTCATAACGTTTGAAGTCCATATTGTGATACTGGTTTCATAATTTTTGACCTGGCAATATGTTGCAAATCATTATGCGTGTGTGCATGCTATGCAAAAATTACGATGTTTGAAAAACCGTGAAGCCAGCCAGTGCCTCAACATAGCTTCCCCAAGGCATCTGCTTGGCCTGTGTGAGAACAGGATGCTGGAATAGACGGACCTGATTCAGCAGGCTATTCTAATATACTTAAGTACAGTAGTCCCTCGACTTACGAAGTTAATCCGTTCCGAATGGACTTTCGTAGGTCGAAAAAAATCGTAAGTCGAGTTCCCATAGGAATGCATTGGGAGAAAAATATTCGGAAAAATCCGTAAGTCGAAAAAACTGCATCTAAACTTCGTAAGTCGAGGAAACCGCATCTAAAACCGGCAACATTTCCATTCGGATGTCGAAAAAATTCGTAGGCACGCGGCCACTTTTTTCACTCGTAAGTTGAGTACTTCGTAAGTTGAGGGACCACTGTATACACAAGTACTTCTCCACAGAGCGCATAGTTAACTATGGAATTTGCTGCTACAGCAGGTGTGGGAAACATTTGACCTATTGTTATGGTTATTTTATTGAATTTATATACTGCCCCATACCCAGAAGTCTCATGGCGGTTCAGAGAAAGGATAAATATAAAAACCACAACATATATAACCAGAATAAAAACAACAACCCCCCCCCCCAAAAAGAGCCACATTTTAAAAGGGCATAGGATGTCAATCAGATCAATCAAAGGCCTGGTTAAAAAGGAACATTTTTGCCCGGTGCCTAAAGGTGTATAATGAAGGCGCCAGGCGAACTTCCTTGGGGAGAGCATTCCACAGATGGGGCGCCACTGCAGAGAAGGCCCGTTTTCGTGTTGCCACCCTCCGAACCTTTTGAGGAGGGGGGCACATGAAGAAGATGATCTCAGGGTCCAGGTAGGTTCATATGGGAAGAGACAGTCCTTGAGGTATTGCGGTCCTGAGCCGTTTAAGGCTTTACAGGTCAAAACCAGCACTTTGAATTGGGCCCGGAAACAATTGGTAGCCAGTGCAGTCGGGCCAGGATTCTACTTGTTGCTGAACTCCTATCAGCCCCAGCAAGCATTGCCAGTTGCTAAGGATGATGGGAGTCAGAGGCGCCATCTTCTCAAGACGATTGAGGGGGCCCAACGGGATGTCGCGATGAGCCGAACTCCCTCTGAACATTGAGAGGGCCCGCCCCCTCAAAAAACATGGCCCCCACAGAACTGCTTCAGCCCCTAGGTGTTGGTGTGCCTGATGGGAGTTGTAGTTCAGCTACATCTGGATGGCCAAAGGTTCCCGACGCTTGTGAGGAGGATGCCCCCCCCCTTAAATAAGCCCTAGAAAAACAGGCAGGATAAAAATAGTTTTTTTTATAGATTAAAAATAAACTTTATTTATGATTCTTTAAAAACACAATTTTACCAAAAGAAAAAGTCAACAAAAATATAAAAAGTGCACAAAACAACAGTCTAACAAAGAAATACAACATAAAACAAAAACACAATAAAGAACTGAAAAAACCATTTAAAATATGACTTCTTATTGTTTGTTCATCGCTTCTCTTCTATTTTTTACTCATATCTCTTGCTAGTTCTATTACATTTTAACCCTTTTATTAATAATCTTCAAAAACCTAAACTTATTACAAATATCCAATCACTCCCCCCCTTAAATAAGCCCTAGGAAAAACAAGCAGGATAAAAATAGTTTCTGGGGATTGTTTTTCTTCTATTTCATAGCACGTACTGTACCACTGAGCTGTGGCCCCTCTCCAAATATGTTTTCTGTGACCTCTCCCCCAAGTCCTGGACACAATTGGAAATGGGAACCTCGGCTAGACAAATCAGCATCCTGACCCCCGTTGGTATTTAAGACTCAGAAGTGATGGGAAGAGGGACCTTGCCTGCAAAGCTGCTGCCTTGCACTGATTCACACCTTTGGTTTTCCAGGTGACTTCTGTGAAGAGAACAAGTGTCAGAACGGAGGGACTTGCCTGACTGGCATCACCGAATCTCCTTTCTTCTGTATCTGTGCAGAAGGCTTTACTGGGATTGACTGCAACGAAACCGAGAAAGGTAAATGTGGTGTTCGGAGCACAGGGTTTATCTTTAGAACTTAAACAAGCAGATGATGAAACAAAATAAAAAAATTCCTTCCAGTAGCACCTTAGAGACCAACTAAGTTTGTTCTTGGTATGAGCTTTCGTGTGCATGCACACTTCTTCAGATACACTTCTGAAGAAGTGTGCATGCACACGAAAGCTCATACCAAGAACAAACTTAGTTGGTCTCTAAGATGCTACTGGAAGGAATTTTTTTATTTTGTTTCGACTACAGCAGCCTAACACGCCTACCTACCTGTAAGCAGAGGATGGTTTATGATGATTATTAATACAAATTTATAGGCTACCATTAAGCCATCAAAACGATGTGCATAATGAAAATGGAATACAACACAAGCTCTAAAAAGAGTAAACCCAACTCGGGATGAATGCTCAATAATGAAGTCGCTTGGAGGAGCCCAGAGAGGAAAATGCAGGATAGGTAAAAAAAGGTAAAAGGACCCCTGGATGGTGAAGTCCAGTCAAAGGCGACTATGGGGTTGTGGTGCTCATCTTGCTTTCAGGCCAAGGGAGCTGGCGTTTGTTCACAGACAGCTTTCCGGGTCATGTGGCCAGCAGGACTAAACCGCAGAATAGATAGGGCATTGGGTAAGGGACTGATCTGGCTCCTGGCACAAGTTCCGCAGTGGTCTCAAAATCTCTCCACCTTGGGACCCCAAAGGCTTACTGTAATGATGGCAGAGTTAAAATAAGTGCAAGCGCACCAGTCCTGCTAATTACGCCATTGTTATTCCATTGCACTTCAGAATATATTTTGCAATGCGAATGACATGCACATCTCATTTGTTGGGAAAGGATATTCACATCCCCGATTGCCATTTGCAAATCATCAGCTGCTCTGACATACATGATTTCTTTAGAACGTAAGGAGAGCCTTGCTGGATCAAGCTAGTGGCTTATCTAGTCCAGCATCCTGTTCTCACAGTGGCCAACCAGATTTCTAATAAAATTGCATGTGTGTTTGGGGCACTGATAACTCTGCAGGTAGTGGCTTGTCAACCTGCTCTTGCATAGTTAAATCTAGCAGGGGCTGTGAGATGTTCTTGTTTGCATCTGATTTCTCCTTCTGCATCTCTTGTTTTCAGGTGCCTGCCAGCCAAACCCCTGCCAGAATGGGGGCGAGTGCCAGGTGGTTCCCAACAGGGGTGACGTCTTCACCGAATACCTTTGCAATTGCCCTTCGGGCTACGAAGGCAAAAACTGCCAAAACAGTGAGTGCGAGATGTGTCTTTGGGAAAGTTGCGGCTGCAAATGGAAGAGCAGCTCATGCTGGCTTGGGGCAAATGGCCCATCGGTCTAGTACCCTGTTTCCAGCAGTGGGTAGCTACGTCCTGCTAGGAAAGCCCCCAAGCAGGGCAACAGCCACTTCTTGCAATTACATCCATGTTTATAGTAGGCAAGATTATACATTTATATCCCTTTCCCTCTAAGGAGCTCAAGGGCAGTGTGCATGGTTCCTTCTCTTGCTCCATTTTTTTCATAATATTTTTTATTTTCAATATCAATCCAATAATAGCCACATTATAACAATATCAAATTGTAATACAATTAATTATACGAATTGTTCAAATACCAAATTCCATAATTTAGGTGGCCTCCTGTGTGCTAGAATTGATGGTTTTCATTTATTTCTGCGTTCCAAAATCTTACTTAATTTCAATTACATTCCGGTCAAAATAATCCTTATACAACAGCTGCAGTATTAATAACTTCTATTAGTGTTGACACATTAAATGATTTATAGATCTACAAGTGAGGCACTCAAACTATATCCTTGTTTTTCCTGTGTGTGGCAATTCTGTCCCTTCTCTTTCCCCATTTGACCCTCACAACAACCCTGTGAGGCAACGAAGGGTGAGATGTTGTGACTGTGGCTCAAGCTCACCCTGTTAGCTTCCTGGCAGAGTGGGGATTTGAACCCCGGTCCTGCAAGTCCTAGCCTGACATTCTAACCAGTGCACCATACTGGCTGTTCATACTCCATACTCTTCTCTGCGAGTCTGTTGTTGACGGCAGATTCAGCTTCAGCCGGTAACTATTACAGCTGTTCAGCAAAGAAAATTGCAATTGATCTGTCTTCTGGCAACTAAAAGTAGCATCAAAGATAGGGCAGGGTACCACTGTACTTTTCCTATCTTCTGTTTGGCCACAAATGACCTTCAGAGATTTGCAGCCTTAAGACATGGCTGACAAATGCAACAAAGCTTTCTTTTATGGTTTTATTTTCATTTATAGAGTTTATATCCTGCCCTTCCTCCCCAAGGAGGGCAGGGAGGCAAATAGATATACAAGAGAAAAACACATAAAGCCAATTCTAAAACAGACCAAAACATTCTAGCAGCAATTACAACTTGAAACATGCTTCCATCCAGCAATCTTGAGGTTGCCGGGAACCATATTCTTCAGTGTCAGGGGCTGGCCGGTTTCTGAAGCAGTGCCAGAGGAAACAGCTGACCTAGACAGGGCTCAGCTGATGCCTGAAGAGTTATTGAGGGTCTGGGACCAGGAACAGGAACAGCCCCTGCTGACGCCAGAGGCGATAATGAAGCAATGGGAGGAAGCCCCTACCAGGGCTCTAGCACAGCCAATGGGAAGGGATCAGAACATGGAGACCGGGGAGGAGTTGGGGCTGAGAGAGCCTGCCAGAGCATCAGACACCACCAGCGTGGGTGATGAAAGTGAAAGGGAAGGGGCAGGCGCCGACCCGCCCAGGTCGAGGGCACAGAAACGGAAAAAAGAGAGGCGGCGCCTAGGATTCCCGAAGCTCCTATGCTGGGGGCGGAGCCGAAAATCGGTACTTGAGGGATCTGACTCAGAGGGGTCGGATGCATAGTTGTAACGTCTGAACTGCTTAAGGCTGTAAATAAAGCAATTAGTTTAGCAGACGGTGTTTGTGGATGCTTACTCCCGAGGAGGCCACACATCCTTCTCACATTCAGCCACCAAATGCCTGGGTATTTAGTCAAACGGGGGTCCTGATTTGGCTGCATTGGGGGCGAGCAACTCAATTCTTCTTTCCTCTTGCCTGTAGACATGAACGAATGCTCTTCGCAGCCCTGTAAGAATGGAGGGACCTGCTTGGATCTCAGCGGGGACTATGCCTGCAAGTGCACGTCGCCCTACCTGGGGAAATCTTGCCAAATCCGTAAGTTCTTGCTCCGTGACGGGTGTGGAGGGTGGTAGTGATGGAAGCGACCAAGATCCATTTAGAGCACAGCTGGTGAATCATTGGTCCTACAAATGTTGTTGGACTAGAACTTGCAACATCCATGACCATTGGCCGTGCTGGTTGGGCTGTTGAGAGTTGGGATCCATCGAGATCGGGGGTGGGGTGGGGGGCCTGGTCTCCCATTTGTGATCTAGCCCAATAGTCTGCTTCTGAAAACTAGGTGGCTGGAAGCTTGGGGAAGCTTGCAAACAGGTTGATGAACTGAAGTTTATTTGCTTACACTGATATCTGTTCAAAGAGCTCAAGGCAACATGCACCCCACCCTCAAGTTTATTCTGCGAGGCAGGTTAGGCTGAGAGACTCCAAGTGGCCCAGAGAGCTTCATGGCTGAGAGGGGATTTGAACCTGGTCCTAGTCTGATTTTTTTTATTTTTTATTAAAAAACACATTACGCCAGCATCTTGTATTCAGAAATATACTGAAGATTGAGTATACGCAAAATATGCGACCACCCCATAAAATTCTGCCAATGGATAACCCAGTTTCTGCGTTGAGTGTTATCCCCTGTATACATGCAGAAATCTTGCAAAATTCTATACGCCAATAGTGAGCTAAGGCCCCCTCTGCATTGTGAAGCAGTCATGGCTTCCAACCAAGCTCTAATCTCTTGCAATGCAAATAAAAAGAAATAAATATAAATTACAACCACACACACACACACATATATGCATGTGTGTGTGTGTGTGTGTGTGTACACACACAAAACAAACAAACAAAACAAACAAATACAGGACCTACCTGTGCAATGCTGACACAAAACCCTACAGTAACACTATGCAGTAGAATGAAAGAACACTACCCCCAACTCTCCCCCCCTCTTTCCCCCCAACCACACAACGGCTATGACAATAGTGCCCCATACCGCATGTAAACGAACTGCAAAGAAGACGCTATGAATTGAAAACAGAGAAGCGATATGCACTTTTCCTTGTGTTACAAAACAAACAATGAACAATAAAATCCTTAATAAAAACTTAATTTTAAAAAAGGGTGCTGAGAATTGTTAAAAGACCCTTGTTCCTTTCACTGAGCTGCAATTTCCAGAGTGGCTTAACAGTCAGTCCTGCTTCCCAGGGAACTCTGGTCTGCCTGGGCCGGTCAAGCCCTGCGGAGATCTCTCTTGTGCGCCAGATCGCGCATGCGATTTCCAGCGTCTGGGCATGCGCAAATGCGATTTCCGGGCATGCGCAGATGAGATTTCTGCCGCCGCGCCGTACTGGTTTAGCGCAGTGCGCAGGGACTCGCTGAGCGGGTGGCTCAGTTCGAGGGCGGCTCATGGGCCGGTAAAACTGCCCCTGTGGGCCGCTTGTGGCCCATGGGCCGCAGGTTGCCGACCCCTGCTCTTGAGTGTTCACCCCCATTCCTTACTCTTTCTTTTAAGCTGGGTTCTCGCTCAACCTGTGCGTGCCCAGTTCCCGTGAACTTCCCCCACATTTACACGCCAGAGATAATTAACATGTAATGGTCTTCTCTGCTTAACTTAATTTCAGCATGAAGTGATTTGAGCATCTCAGTCCCCCGAAAGCTCCTCTAGGACTTAATTTCATGTTGCTCTGCTTCTTGATGACACTTTTATTGCATGAACAGATTAGACAGGGAGATAAGAACTAGAAAAACACATTATTCTAAACAACCCCACAAATATAGTTTCCCTCCCATCTCCTTGATGGCTTCTTTGCTAGCAATAGAGAGCAGGAGACAGTGGCTTGAGAACAGCATCCCTATGAGGTTGAACCAGAGCTTGCACCCACCTCCAGTCAGAGATCAGGGATCTGGCAAGCCCCCAGGTTCTCTGGCAGCCGAAGAGGGCATATGTGTGTGAGATTATCCAACCATCCCAAGAACAAAAGTTTGAACCATATGAAAAGTAACAAGGCAACATCAGTAATAAGCAACATCATAAACTTAAAATGCCATGTTTCCCTGACAGATTGAAACATGCCCCTTAAAAAGGGAGGCGATGTTCTTCTTGTTTAACAAATGTTAAAATAAAATGACATGGTATGGAATAAATTGAGTGCATGCAGATCTGAATAAATTTCTATAAAAGCACAGAAAGGTCTCTGCTTGAGACTTTGAAGTACCACTGTGCTTCATATAGACCGGGGTGGCCAACTCCCAAGAGACTGCGATCTACTCACAGAGTTAAAAACTGGCAGTGATCTACCCACTTTTGGGGGGTTTAGGTCAAAGTTGCTGAGCTTTTTTAGGAAAGAAAGCCTTGTTTTGGGGGATACAGGTAAAAGTTGTTGAGCTTTTTTTAGGGAGGAGGAAAGCAGGGCTAAAATCATGAGCTTTTTTTAGGGGAGCCAAAGTTGTTGAACTTCTTTGGGGGGGGGAGCCAGTGATCTACCAGAGACGTCCAGTGATCTACTGGTAGATCTTGATCTACCTGTTGGACGTGCCTGATATAGACTGATAAATACTTCACAGCCAAAAAGTCTGATGCTCTCCTATTCTTTCCATGTGGCAATTCTCTGTGTGGTGTTGTTTGTTTGCAGGGTGCCAACTCTCTCTCTCGCTCTGTGTGTGTGTGGTTTTGCAGAGCGCAAGAGGGCAGGTCCCTGCCCCAAGGAGTTTACAGTCGAAAAGCTGGGGTGGGAAGTGGAGGCAGGTATTCACAAGGAAGCAATATGTGATGGTTTCATATTTTTTTAATAATACTTTTTATTCATTTTGTAAGAAAAAGAACAAACAAGCAAGCAAAAACACAAACAAAACAAAAATATTTCTTATACAACTCTTAAAATTTTTCACATTATAGGGTGACCTCCTCCGGTCCCCCCTTCTGAGCTTCAATTTCAGTCTTCTTTGGCAGTTACATAATTTTACTAATTATACATAACTATTCATATTCATAAATTATAACAATTAAACCGAGTTCTAAAACATTTTAGTACTAATTAAACCTGAAACCTATATCTATACTGAAAGCCTATAATTAACCTCCCTAGGGAATATAAATTTTAAATATTACTATATTTTTTCCAACCAATTTTTAAATTTCTTCCAATCTTCCTCTACCATCTCTTCATTCTGGTCACGGAGTCTCCCGGTCAGCTCCATAAACTCCATCATCTTCATTTGCAATATGGTTTCAGTTTTCTTCTCCTCTCCCTCTCTTTCCCTGCCCTCCTCCCTATGGTCTTGGTGACCCCTCCAGGATGCTCAAACTTGCTCGGCATGGAGACAGGAGCCATTGCGAACACCCAGCTTGCCGCCTCTTCAGTGCACTATGGGTTCCTTGGCCTGCAGCGCTGGGGTCCTGAGCTCGCCCGCCTCAACAACAAGGGGATTGTGAATGCCTGGACCTCCGGCAACTACGATAGGAGCCCTTGGATTCAGGTAATGGGGCGCTTGGAAGCAGCGAGTCCAGTGTGGGCTTCGAAACGTGGGATGCCAAAAACTAAGCAAGGAGCATTCACCCAAACTGGGAGGGCTCATAGGTGTCTGTGTTCATCTGAGTGGCACAAGAGAAGGGCAGAAGGCCTAAATACTAAATATTGAACCTCAGAAACACAGTAGGGATCCATGTGGCCCTCTAGCCCTTTCTGTCTGGCCTTTGGAAATCTCCTCAGACCCACCTCTGACTGGCGCTGCTTTGCACCCCAAGTGTTTTTGCCTTGGGGAAGAGCCCATAGCTCAGTAGAAGAACATCTGCCTTGGAAGCAGAAGGTCCCAGGTTCAATATGCAGGTAGGGTTGGGAGAGATCCCTGCCTAAATTCCTGGAGAGCTGCTGCCAGTCAGGGTAGATAATACTGAGCTAGATGGACCAACAGCCTGACTCTGTACAAGCTAGCCAGGCTGGAATGTGTGGACAAACTAGCCAACTGTGCAAAGGCAAAATTTGCATGCGTTGTCTTGCCCACCACTGATGTGTGGCCCTCCAAAGGTTGCCCAGAGAGGAATGCGGCCCTTGGGCTAAACAAGGTTGCCACCTCCTACTGGGAAGGAGGGAGTTCAGGGAATAAAAGACACTTCTGCCGGTTTGACATGTGCTTAATACTAACTTGCTTCAAGCAGCAAAGGAACCCTGGGTCCATCCATCTTTAACTTCAGAAAAGAGAGGTTGCTGGCTGCTCCGTAGTTGGCTTTGACCTGTGGCAGGGCCTTCTTAGTAGTGGCGCCCCATTTGTGGAATGCCCTCCCTAGTGAGGTGCATTTGTTCCCCTCTTTATTAATTTTCACGTGGAATTTTAAAAGCCATTCCTGTTTACCCAGGCATATGGTGGCTGAAAGTTTCTGTTTGGTTCTTGGCAACCTTGAAATTAAATAGCTATGAGAGCATGTGGCTTGAGGCCCTTCTCTGAGGGAGGCCCAGAGGTTGATGATTAGGGAGAGGGCCTTTTCAGTTGTGGCCCCCCACCTGTGGAAAGCTCTCCCCCGCGAGGCCCGCCTAGCACCCTCACTGACATCTTTCAGCGCCAGGTGGAAACAGGCCTTTGATAGACGTGAGTCGATTATGTAATAATGGTGAATGTGCTGTTACTGTTGGGGCAGCTTGTTTGAATTATAGAAACATTAATGCGACTTCCTTTTTATGCTGTAATGTATTTTAAGATTATTATTTTTTAATGCAAGTTGCTTTGATACCTTCTTAGGTTACAAGTGACCAATAATTCTAATAAACATAGCTTGGATTGTGTTGCTTTCATTGTTTTTAAGTCTGATGGTTTAAGGCTCCTTGGGGGAGGGTGGGATATAAATGGGAATTAAATAAATAGAGATGGGTGGGGGTGAAAAGAGAAATAGGTGCTTCAACGTGCTGTGCTTGTTTCTGTGGCTCCCACCATGCTGTTGGGCACATAAGCCACACAAAACATCTGATTAGTGTTGAGTCACACAAACACACAACACACACATACAGAGATGTTGATCTAGTTTCTGCCTGCTTTCCCCCACCCCAGGTCAACCTGATGAGGAAGATGAGGATCTCTGGCCTTGCCACGCAAGGGGCACGACGCGTAGGCCGCGTGGAATATGTCCGGGCCTACAAAGTATCCTACAGCCTCGACGGGCGCGAGTTTGTGTACATTAAGGATGAGGAGCAAGATCATGACAAGGTGAGCAAAGCGGGCAGGAGCTGCAGCTGTGCCTGAGGGGTGGAGAAACAAAAAAGTGGATGCTGAGATGGTAAAGGGATGATTAAGTTCCTTCAAAGGTGACTATGGGTGCTTTCAGGCCGAGGGAGCCGGCGTTTGTCCACAGACAGCTTTCCGGGTCATGTGGCCAGCATGACTAAACCGCTTCTGGTGCAACAGTACACCGTGACGAAAACGAGTGCACGGGAAATGCCGTTTACCTTCCCGCCGTAGCGGTACCTATTTATCTACTTGCACTGGCGTGTTTAGGTTGGCAGGAGCTGGGACAGAGCAACGGGAGCTCACCCTTTCATGGGGATTCAAACTGCCCACCTTCCGATCGGCAAGCCCAAGAGGCTCAGAGGTTTAGACCACAGCGCCACCTGTACCCCTTGCATTCTGAACGATGCTGAAGTGCTTTAAAATACATTACCTTGTTTTTCTTACCAGCAGCCTCCCAAGGTAGGCCACTAAAACAGCACCTTTATTGTCAGGCTTGGCACCACCCCGCAGCCGCTTTTTGTAGTTGCTTTGGCTGCTGATGCCTGCCCCACGGCTCACAAAACTTTGATTTTGATTGGCGCAGAGTGGCAGTTGCTTGAATTTCCCACAGAGCTCCTGATGTACAAAGGACACATCAGTTTCCATGCCCATTTCCCTCCCTCTGGCCCTTCTCCCTTTGCCCCCCTGTATGTGGCCTCCAGAAATTTGTCCATGAGGGGATCTGGCCCTCAGTCTACCCCCCGCCCCCCCCCCAAAATTCTTGCCCATAGAGTGATTAAATTTAGCATGTGTATTTTACTTACTTTTAGTAAACTAAAAACAGTGGGGTGACTCCCATGCTAGCCGTACTCCGAGTAGACCCATTGAAATGAATGGACCTAGGTTAGTAATGTCCTTTTGATTTCAAAAAAGTACTCTGACCATGACTAGCATCAGATGCATTTGTATCTATGTTGGGCAAAATTGTACACAAAAAATGGCCTGGCTACATAAGCTGGACTGTAGGAGGACTGAGATGTACAAATGCCTTGCTTAGAAAAAAATGGGCTTCCTCTCTGCCACCGCCCTCTTTTCCATTGAAGCGCATCACCTTTCGCTACAAAAAAAGGAACAGTTTTGAGCACAGCATACAGTTTTAGTTGCAAGCGCAGAACAATCCACTCTGATTGAAACATACCTGAGCTTGCCAAATGATGTTGCAAGGAATCTTATGTGCAGCAGGAGATTTTCCACGAGGACTTAAAAATTGCCTTTTGCAAACTAAGGTGGAGAAATGAATTTAAGATCTTGGAAAAGAAAAAAAACCTGAGACAAACTGAAATTGACAGGTGTGCCTTGAGGGCTCTGCTGCCCTGCCGTCCCCGTTTCCTTTAGATTGCTGCAATTCCAGCCTCTCCCAGCCATGCAAGAAGAAACATTTTAGCTCTTCTCAGAGAATACTAATGATGCTTAATTCACTGTGCTGAGCCTGGTGGGTCCTTACTTGTCCTCTTGCAGGTGTTCAGGAGGCTATGCTGAATATTTGGAAGTCCAGAAGTTCTTTGAGTTTTTCTGCAAGCTCCGACAAAGCCCCCCTAAGCGCGATAATCAGAAGCACATTGCTCCCCATTGCATAGTAGCCATTCCTCAGACCCACCCTTCCTCACCCCACCTTTAAAGTTTTCTCTTGTCCCATTGGAAGCCTGATCTAAGTACATAAGAGTTGAGTTAGCTTCTGCACGAAAGGGGGGGGGGTTAGTGTGTGTGGGGGGGTCCCAGCAGACAAACAGCCCCCCACCTCACCCCAATTAAATAGCTGGTTTAAGCTGTTCTGATTATACTTACAGCAAGTTCGTTTCGTGAGCCAGCAGAACTGGTTGAGTTTTGGTTTGCTTTAACAGGGACAGCAAGGATTGTAGATGATGTTAGGCCTATGCAGAGTTAGAGATGTGAAGGCCCGGAAAAAACCCAGAAAAAATCGGGGGGGGGGGAATGGTTCCCCCCCGTTTTTTTCCTGAAGCCTTTTTTCCCCCCGAAAAATGAAAAAGTAAAAAAAATAGATTATGGAATGTTTTATTTTAACATGATGAATAAAATATTTTAAGATAAGGGGTTCAAATATTTTATAAATCATTTCTAAAAAATATGTATGGTATCAGATTATTCTAATTTCTGTGAGGACAAGCAAGTCCTAGGTTACTTTTTAGAAGTCCATAATAACTGTGATAATGACAGACACAACAGAGTAGATGCAGAAGCAGAGACTGAAACTGATACTGATCATTACAGCTCAGAAAATGATTCTGATTAAATTTCATGCGCATTCATTGCAACTTAGTCCCACTTCCTTCTTCAGTTCTTTTTATGGGAATGTTTTTTAAAATACTGTGGAGAGGAAATATGAATAATTGTTACTTCTGGATTTTTAAAAATTGTTTTGTGGAGGTTTTTTTGTTCTACATAAACTAGTAAACAGTTCAGGAGATTGTTGCTCCATTTGTTACAAATACAAATAAATATTATTTTAAAAGTAAATTCTAATAAATATTATTTTAAAAGTAAATTCTGTTTGTAATGATTGTTTGGATACACTGTATTTTTAATATGCTAGTTGTGATAATTTTATGCCCATTAAAATTGTCCATAGTTATATTTTATGTTTCTAAAGTAATAGAATGACTTTCAATCTGGAAAAGAAAATGTAGCATTTTTTTCAATTTTTCCAAAAATTTCCATTCCCCCCCCCCCAAAAAAAAACCCAGAAAAAAAAACTTGGGGTTTTTTCCGAGCTTAAAAATTTCCGGAAATTTTACATCTCTATGCAGAGTAGGCCTAACATTGTCTAAAAGTGACCTCCTTGGGGTGCAAGCCTGGGCAGTGTGTGTGGAGGTCTTGGACCGCCCAGAAGACAAGACCCTCCTCTCTGCCTCGCTGATGCGACCCAAAGGAAAGCAGAGCAATACATTTGGCACCAGCTTGGCTACAGGAGTTGCTGGAAGGAGGCGTACAAGGCACCACCCAACTACATCTGGATTTGTGTAGGGTTTACTCCTTAGCCTTTTCTTTTCCTGAAGGTATCCCACAAGGCAGCAGAGGTTTAGGACCAGAGTTTTCCTTCTCCTAGATCAGTGATGGCTAACCTTGACACTCCAGATGTTTTGGGACTACAACTCCCATCATCCCTGACCACTGGTCCTGTTAGCTAGGGATGATGGGAGTTGTAGTTCCAAAACATCTGGAGTGTCAAGGTTAGCCATCACTGCCCTAGATATTGGCTCCCTCTGTTATGCCTGCAAGCTCTAAGCTCCTCTAATAGTCATGTCTTCCTCCGAGTTCAGATATAGTAGAAGTAGAAAGAACATAGGGAGCTGCCTTAAACTGAGTCAGACCATTGACACATCTAAAGGTAAAGGAAAAGGACCCCTGGATGGTTAAGTCCAGTCAAAGGCGACTATGGGGTTGCAGCGCTCATCTCGCTTTCAGGTGGAGGGAGCCGGCGTTTGTCCACAGACAGCTTTCCGGGTCTTGTGGCCAGCATGACTAAACTGCTTCTGGTGCAAGGAACACCGTGACAGAAACCAGAGCGCACAGAAAATGCTGTTTACCTTCCCACCACAGCGGTTCCTATTTATCTACTTGCGCTGGTGTGCTTTCAAACTGCTAGGTGGGCAGGAGCTGGGACAGAGCAACGGGAGCTCATCCAGTTACGGGGATTCGAACTGCTGACCTTATGATCGGCAAGCACAAGAGGCTCGGTGGTTTAGACCACAGCATCACCCGCATCCCTTCATACATCTAGCTCTGTATTGTCTGCACCGACTGGCAACATCTCCTGTGTGTAAGGCCGATGCCACTGAGCTACTGATTTTCTGTTCTTTCAACTTTCCTTCATTGAGCTCAGGATAGTGTGCATAGATGCAGGTCACCACACGTTTGTAATAGCAACAAGTTCGCTAGAAGTGAGAGCTGGATTTGAGCTCACAATCTCCGTCAACAAGTGCCAGCGTTCTAACCATTCTGCCATGCTGCCTCTTCGAAGTAGCTGCCTAAGAAGATTCCCCTTTAGAGAGCAGATGTGACTCTAGACCAGGGGTTGTCAACCTGGTCCCTACCGCCCACTAGTGGACATTTCAGGATTCTAGGTGGGCGGTAGGGGGTTCTACGGCACAAGCTGAATCCTCCATCCATCGAGCACTGGTGGGCGGTAAGGAAATTTTACCATCAAGAAAGATGCATTAGTAGGCGGTGGGTATAAAAAGGTTGACTACCCCTGCTCTAGACCAGGGGTGGCCAACTTCCAAGAGACTGCGATCTACTCACAGAGTTAAAAACTGGCAGTGATCTACCCCCTTTTGGGGTGTTCAGGTTGAGGTTGTTGAGCTTTTTTTAAGAAGGAAAGCCATCCATGTTTTGGGGGGTTCGGGTCAAAGTTGAGATTTTTTAAGGAAACAAAGCCCTGTTTTGGGGGCTTCAGGGCAAAGATGTTGAACTTTTTTTAAAGGGGAGCCAAAGTTGCTGAGCTTTGTGGGAATCCAGTGATCTACCAGTGATCTACCACAGACGACTAGTGATCTACCAGTAGATCACGATCTACCTGTTGGACATGCCTGCTCTAGACCATCAACCCTGTTCCTAAGGTGTCATCCTCTTAACCTTGCCCTCTCTCCGCTGGCAGGTTTTCATCGGCAACTCGGACAACGAAGACACAATGACCAACCTCTTCAATACTCCTGTTACGGCCCAGTACCTCCGCATCTACCCTGTGATTTGCCGTAAAGCCTGCACCCTGCGCTTCGAGCTGGTCGGCTGCGAAATGAATGGTAAATGCTTCCCATTGGTCTAAGGCCACTGGCACCGTACGTTTAAAGCGCTCATGGCTTCCCCCAAAGGATTCTGGGAACCAGGAGTGGTTTTAACATCCAGTCCCTCTTCCCAGGGAACTATGGGAATCATAGCTCTTTGAGGGGAATAGGGGTCTCCTAATAAATCAGCACCCACAACAAACCACAGCTCCCAAAATTCTTTGAGGGAAGCTGTGACTGTTTTGAATAGTCACATAGTACTTTAAACACATGGTGCGAATGTGGCCCAAATGTCTTTGGTGGTGGTGCACTTTCTTGCATGGATAATCAGAGGGCAGCAGCACCCTGGAGAATTTGACTTCACCCTCCTTGCCTCCATGTTGGAATTCTTTTTCCTTAATCTGGGTTGGGTAAGCCAAAATGTCAATGTAGGTCTAGGGATGGGGGTATAGGTCAATGTTGGTTTCTCTCAGTTTCTCATTTTTCCAGTTCTAAGTTCAGTTCTCCACATTTCCACATCACAATGAACTTTTTTTTTCTTTTAAAAGAAAAGGTCCTCATGAAAATTCATTGGCTTTTCAGTGTGAATTTTCCCCAATATGTACATTTTTGCAAAGCCATCTCTTCTAATACAATGCATTTTGGTATGTTATTTTCACTAATGTATTTTCACTCTTTACCCTGACATATATATTTTTGACTACGTTACTTGGCTGTGGAGAACTGCATTTCAAAACTTGGAAACATGCAAACTTTCCAAGGATAGTTGTATGTTTGGTTTGCATGTTGCTTTGGAAAAGGCAAAGCAGCTATGCTCACATTAAAATGTGAACGGAATTGAATTTCACCCCCGTCCCCTAAGCAGGTCACCCAAATTGCCCTGGGGGAATTCTGCAGGGTTGAAGCGGTTGCCTTTTCTGACCTCTAATTTCCAAAATCTGTTGGCACTTAACTGTGAAAATTGGGACTCTCAGATTGGCCACTTGGGTACTGTGGATAATTGCCAGCGCTGTCTGCACTGTAAAGAAACGTTTAGCATTTCTGTGCCGAGGCAGCCCAGATTTTGCATTAAAAAAGGCCGGATTTTGCTACCTGTTTTTGCATGATTTCTTGCTGTTTGCATCCTATTTTTAATCTGGCTTTGTTTGGGCCAAGGAGAGGGGAACTGAGAATCTTTCTCCAAGCTGCTGGGAAGCTAAGAAAAGACTAGACTTGATACGCAGTCCTCACTTTAAATATGCATCTGCCTGGCAGGGGTTTGATGCATTGCTCTGCCTCCTCTTCTTTATGGGACAAGCTCTCTATGGGATAGCTCAGTTGGTAGAGCATGAGAATCTTAATCTCAGGGTTGTGGGTTTGAGTCCCGTGTTGAGCAAAAATATTCCTGGATTGCAGGGGGTTGGACCAGATGATCCTTGTGGTCTCTTCCAATCACAAGGATCTTCACCATTGGGCTTTGCTCAAAATAGTCATTTCCAGTTTGATCTTGGAAGCGGCCCCTTGGTGAGGGCTGGCCTGGCAGGACTAGGCTTTCTTTGGCTTTCCGTACAGTGATGGAGTCTTGGTTGCTGGGTCCTGTTGTCTAGGCCAGGAGGCCTCCCTATTGCAGTGGTGCTGTCAGGACAGGACTTATGGGCAAACGCCCGGGGGCCTCACAATAGAATGAGCAGGTGGGCTCCCCAATCCAGGAGGGTTGGCTTAACTAGGGCTGCCATACGTCCAGGAATCGGACTGTCAAAATGGCGTCTGGGTGGATTTTTACCAAATCGGCAAAATGTCCTGAGAAACCTGGATATATGCCAACTGGGGCAATTTTTAAAGAAAAAATCCTTTAAAAATCCCCCAAAAGCTACAAAACTTTTTTTTTAACATGTTCCCAGAGAAAGGTCATCAACTTCGCCCGCCCTCCAACAACTTTGTTCGGATTTTCACTTTTGGGAATGTGGCTTAATGCATTTCCAGAATAGATGAAGTTATGCATATTAGCAGGTTCAAGTGGCAGGTGGAAGCCCAGAGTCTAAAATGGCTCGACTTGCACCACTGCCCACATCCAGACTTTGGGGCTCTTTCTGTTTCTTCTTCTTCCTCCTCTGCATCCATAATTTACAATTGTACCTTGGCTACCAAATGCCTTGGTACTCGTACGTTTCGGCTCCTGAACGATCGAGAACCGGAAGTGAGTGTTCTGTTTTTCGAACGATTTTCAGAAGCTGAACATCCAGTACGGCTTCTGATTGGCTGCAGGATGATCTGGCAGCCAATCAGAAGCCGCGCCTTGGTTTTCGAACTGTTCCGGGAGTCGAATGGACTCCCAGAAAGCATTCTGTTTGAAAACCAAGGTACGACTGTGCAGTGACGCCCACTGGTGGTGCTCAGAATTATAGGTCAGCTGACTGTTTTTCCTGCTTCATACTGTAACAGCTCTGATGTAGCATTGTAAATTTGCTCGGTGCTTTGCTGAGCAGTGTCATGAAAACCCGACTGGCCCCTGCCCTGAGAACCTTACAGTTGAAATGTTGGTGGAGGGTGACAGAACTCAGTGTTGCCCACACTGACCGGCAATACCTCTCCTGGGTCTTTCTGAGTTCTTCCTGGAGATGCCAGAGATTGAATGTGGGACCTTTTGCATGCAAAGCAGATGCTCTTAACAATGAGCCATGGCTCTTCCCACCCTCCGCATTAACCCATGACTTAAAAAAATATGTACTTTAAAAATTATCATTTAATCACAAAACGCCAATTAAATATCCTTGCTCTGAGTATGCATCTCAAATATTTTATCCTAGAACAGCATTTGGGTGTGTGTTGTGACTTGAGAAGCGTATCACAGAATTCAGAGAAGTGGGAAATCTGAAGGATAATTATGTTCCGATTCATGTATTAGTCTGGGAGGTGCAAATTAGTCTGGTTTGCTTAAAAATGCAGGCCAAACAATATCCCCACCACCATTCTTATAACTTTTCATATCTTAGCTTTTTAAAAGTTACTTAAAAATAATTAAATGCTTGCGGTACAACTCTGCATCTTGGGACATCTCTGAGTGATTCTGCCTGAAAAACCAGTTTTCATATTGGTAATTAATTTAATTGATGTATTATTACACACTTATTCCGCCTTTCCTCCAGAGAGCTTAGGTAGATGGTCCTTTCCCCCCACCTTTTAATCTCACAACAACCCTGTGAGGTGGGTCCTGTTGAGAGACAGTGACTGGCTCAAGGTTCGCCCAGTGAGAGCATGCTTAGTCCCTGCCATCGAAATGACCAGCTATGGATTTGAGGAATATCCACTGGTGAAATCGGAATGGAATTACACCATTATTGGGTAAAAACCAGGGTGGCTAACCTTTGATGCTCTGGATATTCCTGGACTGCAGCTCCTATCATCCCCTGACCATTGGCCATATTGCCTGGGGCAACAGGAGGTGTCATCCAGCAACACTTGAAAGACTGCATGCTAGATGCCCAGGTCTTCCACCCTCAAAGTGACTTGTAAATGTTTGTGGACATCATTTGGATTCCATCTTTTGGGTTGGCTTACCCCTGTCCCCCTTGCCTTTGTGTTTCCATCTGTGCTTTGGTTCCTTGTTTTTAAAACAGTCTCTGGGAAGCTGCAAGACTTGCTTTTAAAGGTAAAGGTAAAGGGACCCCTGACCATTAGGTCCAGTCGTGTCCGACTCTGGGGTTGCGGCGCTCATCTTGCATTATTGGCCGAGGGAGCCGGCATACAGCTTCCGGGTCATATGGCCAGCATGACAAAGCCGCTTCTGGCGAACCAGAGCAGCGCACGGAAACGCCGTTTACCTTCCCGCCAGAGCGGTTCCTATTTATCTACTTGCACTTTGACGTGCTTTCGAACTGCTAGGTGGGCAGGAGCTGGGACCAAGCAACGGGAGCTCACCCCGTCGCAGGGATTCGAACCGCCGACCTTGTGATCAGCAAGCCCTAGGCTCTGTGGTTTAACCCACAGCACCACCTGGGTCCCTTAGACTTGCTTTTAGTGAGATCCCTAATGGTGGAGAAGTTGGTTTGAAACATCAATCGGCTCTTCACCACTGCTGATGTTCAGAGCACAGGGATGCAGGTTGCAGAATTCTGCCCTAGAACCTTCCCCAGAATCTTTGCAACACATGGGAGTTTCTGTGGCAGGCATGTTTATATGTGGGGGATCTAGGCCGATGGGTCAGCATGGAAAGTTTTGAAAGCTGCTGCTTTGGGGAAAATCTGTGTGTGTGTTTCTGTGTGTCTGATGGTGCTTAATTTTGTTTTCTTTTGAGCATCTGTTGCTTCCGGTCTCTTCCCTTTCACTGTGTCTGTGTAAACCGTTGTGTTACAGTGTATTTCAACATGGCAGGTTGCTCGGACCCTCTGGGCATGAAATCCCACTTCATCACCGACCAGCAGATCACAGCCTCCAGCGTTTACAAGACATGGGGCATCGACGCATTCACTTGGCACCCACACTATGCCCGCCTTGACAGGACGGGCAAGAGCAACGCTTGGGCTGCCCTCAGCAACAAACAGGACGAGTGGCTTCAGGTAAGGCCTCGCCGCTCCTATGCAGGAAGGAGGGGTGGAGGGGCAGTGCAAGGGTGAAGACTGGGCACTTGAATGTGTGACATAAGAGGAGCCTGCCAGTGGCCCATCTAGCCCATCAAACTGCCCTCACAGTGGCCGACCGGATTCCTGAAAGAAACCTGGAAGCTGGGAATGAGCACAACAGCATCCTGCTCACCTGTGATTCCCAGTACCTTATATTCTTCAGTGCCTGGAAGATGACCATCATGGCTAGTAGCCATTGATAGACTTGTCCTCCGTGAATTTGCCCAATCCTCTTTTAAAGTCATCTATTTGGATGGCGATCATTGGGGTTAAAAGGTTTCCAGGGAAGGTGGCCTCACCTGAGTCCGGGCACCTCTTCTTCTTCCTCTTCCTCTTCCTCTTCACAAATTAAACATTGCCCTTGTTTTCCTGCAGATCGATCTTGGGTCCGAGAAAAAGGTGACAGGGATCATTACGCAAGGCGCTCGTGACTTTGGGCACATTCAGTATGTGGCTGCCTACAAAGTGGCCTATAGTGATGATGGGAAGTCCTGGACTTTTTACAAGGATAGCAAGACAAATGCCACCAAGGTAGGTTTGGGCAATTTTGCATCCTCTGTATTTTAGAAACCACTCCCATCCTCACTGAGGACTAGGAGAGAAATTCAATTCAGTTTGCATTTAAGGCCAAATCTATCAAACCAGAACAAGATGAGAACCAAAAACAGCCACCCTTCAAAATCTGCACTTATCCGCAGTTCCCCGACATTTTTCAGCCTAAAAATGAATACTTTAGTGAAACTAAACATAGAATGCAGCATTACATCAGGAGAAATTGCTTGCAACAAAGGGTACATTAGCCAAGTGTGTGTATATTAAGAGAGAAATTCACACTAAAATGCTGATGAATCACGAAAGGGTAACCCTTGCTTACAGCCCTGCGAGGTAGGCTGGCCTACTTCCTTCTTACTCTTGTGTTTTCTAACCGTGCTTCTTTCTCCTCACTGGCACAGATCTTCCAAGGCAACTACGACAACAACTCGCACAAGAAGAATGTGTTTGACGTTCCCTTCTACACCCGCTTTGTGCGCATCTTCCCGGAATCCTGGCACAACCGCATCACCTTGCGAGTGGAGCTTCTGGGCTGTGATGAGTAGCCCCCCCGCCCCCCCGGCCACGGAGGCCGTGAATCAGAGAGCCAGACTGACTTCCCCACCCACTTTGTCTCCTGCCCCCTGCATCCCCGGACCTATGGCGCTTTCTGTTCCCAAATCCACTCCTCCTAGTTCCAATTTATAAAAAAATCCTATTCCCTGTGTTAGGCACTGGGAACACCATTTTTTTTTTTTTTGTAGCTGGGAGCCAGCAGCTATCAGGGTCTGGGGGCCTTGCTACCTCCTCGACCCTCTGCTTGTCTTCTATCTCCCCCTCACCCTTTGCTTTCGAAGAACGATTGACAAGCTGGCTCCTTCAGGGATTGGCTTACTTTGCATCACCACGGCCCCCTCTTGTGGGTCCCTTGCACTGCACTTTAAGAGCCACCGTTGAGTGTCCGGGCTCTTGCTTTTGTAAGCCCTACCCCATGCATGGTTGCTTCCCTCCTGGCGACATCGCCGTGCACACAAACCGGTTCAAACAGTCCCATGCCCTCTCTCCAGGGAGCCCCGGGAACTGTGGTTCAAGGAGTGGGGCGACTGCTGCTCTGTAGCGGAAAATGCTTAGCAGCCTCCAGGAGCCACATTTCCCAGGATTCTTTGGAGGAAGCCATGGCTGGTCTAAGACGCAAGTTTAATAGCCTAGGTACGATGTAGGTCACAGGCAGTGTTGTATATATATACTCCCTTGCATTATCATTGTTTTTCAAAACACGATCAGAACTTCGGACCAAAAAAACCCCAGGGTTTCAAAGTTCTAAGTTTTTGCAAGATAAGTTGAAGTTTAGCGTAATTTATTCTGCTTTCACAAGTCACAGAGAAGCCCATAATGTCCCTACTTCCTGGAAACAGATGCCTCCGCCCCTCCCGGATCCTCACATGTAACCACGCGGTTGCCCACACTTTTCTAAGTTCGTTTTCAAAGTCATGAGGACTAGCAGCTTGCTTTCCTCCTCGAGCAATAGAAGTCACTGCATGAAATCCACATAGCCCTGTTCCTAACTTACCTGTTCCCTTGGTAAAGTTTTCTCAGGATGCTAAAAGATTGGAGACTGAGTGAACTCACAGAATTGTAAAGTATTACTTACTTTTCTGGGGCTGTTTTGGCAGTAGTCTAACCTTTTCCCAACCCTCCACTTTTTGCATACTGAAAAAGACATGGCACTGTTGCTGCTAATGCAACAGCTTCCCCTAATTGCTTCTCTGTTTCGGAGACCATGCTTGGCAGAGGCCCTATGAAGAAGCAGGGCTCTGAGAAGCTGTGTCAAGGAAGGAAGGACAGCGTTTTAAAACGAAAACAAATGTGGAATGTCCCTTTTGGAAGGGGGTCTGTGTGGTGGCGGTTGGGGGAACACATGGCTTTCGGTAAGACAAACCTAATAAGAGGGGCTTCAAGTAGGGCCACCGTCTGGGATCTGGAAGCAATTAAGCCAGAGCACAGTTTTTGGGTTTTTTTAAGCCATAGGAAATTCTGAGGGTAGCCGGTATGGCTTCTCAGCAAGACACAGTCCCCTAAGTAAAGACTCTCCGTATTAAAACAAACTTTAAGAACTCTTTGCTTTTTGATGTCTCTTTCATGGCATGGATGGGGGAAGAGGGAGGCGGAGTTCGGGGTGAGAGAGAATACTGTAAGTTTCTGGCCTACTGTACAGATGAAAGAGATGGACAATGAAAGTTGTCTTCAGGTGGCCAATGGTATTAAGTCAGCAGTGGAGAACCTTGGCCCTGGGAGCCCGAATGGGCCCCTCCAAGCCTTTCTGTCTGGCCCGTGGGACACTCCCCACATCAAGCCCCTCACTGGCCCTGTTCACCCTCCTTACGTACAGTATATTTGCCTGGCTGGAAAATGTCCTTGCACTTGGATGATGCTTCTTCCCAAGTGGGAGAAGGGAGACGGGTGTATGAATATGTGTAGAAAGTAGTCCAGGTGCTCTAATACGCAGCCTAAGGGCCACACGTAGCTCTCAAGGCCAATGGACAGGGAGGTCTTCCAGCTTCATGTTTCTGGTGCTATATTAGTGCAAGCATAACAACATCCAGTGCTTGGAAAGAGTGACAGCCAATCAGAAGGGAGCCCAAACCTGAAGATGCCCTGCTGCAAGATAAGGCGGATCCCAATGAGCTGAACTGACTCTTCACATGAAGCAGATGCACTGGGTAGCCATTCCTTCGCCGTGGTTAAGGGTTTGGGAATGAGGCCACCAATTAGTATGCATTCTTTAAAGGTAAAGGGACCCCTGACCATTAGGTCCAGTCGTGTCCGACTCTGGGGTTGCGTACAGCTTCCAGGTCATGTGGCCAGCATGACAAAGCCGCTTCTGGCGAACCAGAGCAGCGCACGGAAATGCCGTTTACCTTCCTGCCAGAGCGGTACCTATTTATCTACTTGCACTTTGATGTGCTTTCGAACTGCTAGGTGGGCAGGAGCAGGGACCGAGCAACGGGAGCTCACCCTGCCGCAGGGATTTGAATCGCCGACCTACTGATCAGCAAGCCCTAGGCTCTGTGGTTTAACCCACAGTGCCACCTGGGTCCTTGCGCCACCTGGAGCATTCTTTGCTCATGCACAAATCCCCATTGCTTATCACGACTGGTTGAGGAATATATTGACATTGTAAACCAGGGTTCCGAAGTTAGTTGCAGAAGCAAGGTCAATAGGTACCCTGGTGAAGATTTGTCCTAATATACATGTTAACCCTGGTTAAGGCTGGTGTCAGGAAGGTAGGACTAGGGTGTGCATAATCCTATGGCTCTGATCTCTTAAACATGGTTAAGAGGCAGATTGCATTACATCTGTGCCTGCCTATAAGAGGGAGTCCCATCCATTGTGTTGCATTGAGCACCATAGCAGACCAGCTATAGATCTTCTTGGTCAGTCCTTGTCCCATGTGCTGTTGCCTGCTCATTCTGCAGTGCTCTGTGCTTGGAGCAAACCTGTTCAGAGCACACCTGGCTGAGGCTAACCATGCGCTCTGCCTGCAGGGGATGTTCTTCTGTTGGAAGGTCAAAGGACAGTCTTCAATTGGAAAGATTGCCTCTATTTGAGGGGCTTCCCATTTTGAGTTTTAAAGACATCAGGGAGACCATCAGGTGCCTTGAAGTTTCCTACGAGCAGCATCCAGACAGCAGATGAAGAAGACTCCCAGCAGCCAGCTCACCTGGTCACCGCCCCCAAACATGGCATATATTGCCTTCAAGTTACAATTTATCTAAATTTGCACTGATATATATATATAAATGCACATTTTATGCAAAACCCTGGTCTATTGTGCTCTTGTTACTTGACAATGCAAAAGTCTGGCCTGTGTAATACAGGTGTTGCTGTGTACTCAAAAAGTGCCCCACATCAGCACAAAACAATTACATTTCTGGCCCACACAGGCTGGGTTTGAGTCAGGCAATTCCACTGTCTCCACTGAGGAGGAAACAGATAACCTATTGAGTGGGGTGGGAGAGCTCAATGCATCTGGAAGGCTGTTTATATTATGCCTCCTACTTTCCTCTCCTTTGACGCTTCCATCCCCCCTCTCTCTCACACACTGTGTGTGTGTGTGTGTGTGTCCGTCAGTCTTATCACATTTGCACCATACATCTAAAGCATTATGATTCCACTTTAAACAGTCCCCTCTTCCTGGGAGCTAGAGTTTTCTTTTAAAGGGTGCTGAGGTTTGTTAGGAGACCACCTGTTTCCTTCAGAGAGCTACAGTTCCCAGAGTTCCCTTGGGGGAAAACAGGATTTATGCTTAAATCACTCTGGGAATTGCAGCTCTGTGAGCGGCATAGAGGTACCAATGATCAGTTGTGTTGTACCTTTGCATGACCGGTGAGCAGCCCCGCCCAGCTGTCAAGCCTGACTCATGGAAGGTGAGGGAGGTAAAGATCTGGTTTGCTGGATAAATGCAGGCCCCACCCCTACCCTACTGGCTGCACTTGCTTCCTGATTCACAAATGCTTCCCGGGTGCATCATGCCAGCCTTCCAATGCCGTACTTTGAGGTCTTAGATTACAGCTGCAACTTGTTCTAGCTGCAGGTCGTACGGCGGATGGGATGGTGACGTCTGGTGCTGCTGGGAACCAGACTCTTTAAGTCAAAGCGTGAGCTCAAGAGAGACATTCCTTTGGGGAGGGTTGGCTAAGCAAGCTCCAAAAAAGAAAAGCTGCTGATGTGTTCAGCCTTTAGAGATGCCCAGAAGGCTTTGATTATCTATGTGCAAAGGAGAAAAGGCATGAGCTGGCAGTGGGGAGGACTGCATCTTTATAAGAAGATGAGGGATTAATGCAGGATCCTGTCCCAAACAGTGGCCAACCAAACACCTCTTGGGAATCCCATAATAAGTAGAGCACCGAGGCAATAAATATTTCCCCGTCTGTATCAACTGTTATTCAGCAGGATATCACTCTCAATATCAGTTTTCTGGCTCTGATACCGGAGGCAATGCATAACCACCATCTGTGGTGGCTGGTGCCTATTGGGACTGGGAGGGTGTAAATGAGGGAGGCCAACAGTAGGTGGTGCCAGAGACAATGGCAGGTGAAGCAAACTCATTCTGCTTTTGTCGTCCTCTCCACAAAGGAGTTCCACAATGGCGAAACCGAGACTAAGGAGGAAGAAGCTGATAGCCAAAGCCACCTCCCAGGACTGGTGGCCTCGGTGGACCAGTTTGCCTTAATGGACCAGCCTCCACTGTTTATCATGACCAGTAGCCATGGATAGACTATTCACCCATGCATTTGCCTAATCTCCCTTTATCTGTGATTTATTTTCTCACATTTATATCCCACCTTTCTTTCATGGTAGCATACGATTCCCAGGTGCAGACCAGAATTAGGTCGGTTTAGTTTCAGCAACATGGTGGTCTCATGTGCCTTCACACCACACCCTGGTCATTAAAGCCATCTATTTTATGCCTTTGCCCATTGTTACATCTTGTGGCATTTCCTTTTGGGTTGTCTGAAGCCCTATTTTCCTTTGGGTGGTCATGCTATTTTAAACCAACTATATGACATATTCACACCATACATTTAATGTAGTACTGTACCACTTTAAACAGTCATATGGCTTCTCCCAAAGGATTCTGGGATCTATAGTTTGTTAAGGACACTGAGGGGTGCTAGGAGACCCCTATTCCCCCAACAGAGCTAAAAACTTCCAGAGTTCCCCATTAAGAGTGATGAATTGTTAAGCCACTCCAATCCTAGAAGCCTTGCTGTCAAGCCTCACATATGATGATGGATGTGGGGTAAGGGGGCATGGTTTGGGGAAAACAGCCCTATGAGACAAATTGGGACCCTGATTGAAGTCCCCCATTCCTGCTGCAAGAAATCATGATGGTGCTGGTGTTCAACCTAGGAAGCTAATGGAGAGCAGTGAAGGACATGTTTACTGCCAGGAAAGTCCACCTATTCTCAACCTGGATGTTTGCATAGATACACCAGGGTTCCCCATCCCAGCCCTAAAGAGTAGGATAGGATTAGTGCATGCAAATTGCAAAAAAACAAGTTTCAGCTAAATATGAGAAAAATTATCTTATGATCACCATGGTACCAGCTATGGAGTCCATTACCCTAGGAGGTGATAGACTACTTCACTGATGGAGGCAGTAATGTTACAACAACAATGGTCTTGTTGTTTGGATGCCCGATTCATAGCAACTGCTCTATTTGCAACTTAAGAATGGAAAGCGTAATGCCAGTGGACAACAAAAGAGGTTTAAAGATGCTCTCAAGGCAAATATAAAAAAATGTAGTATAAACACTGACGACTGGAAAACACTGGCCTGTGAGCACTCCAATTGGAGAATAGCCTCTACCAAAGATGTCATGGACTTTGAAGAAGCACAAACTCAAGATGAAAGGGAGAAATGAGCTAAGAGGAAGGCACGTTTGGCAAATCCTTACCGGGATCAACTCCCACCCGGAAACCTATGTTCCCACTGTGGAAGGATGTGCAGATCCAGAATTGGCCTCCACTGTCACTTATGGACACACTGTTAAGACCGTATTCATGGAAGACAATCTTACTTGGCCACGAGTGATTGCCGAAGAAGAAAGAAGTTTCCGAATACCAGTTGCTGGAAGCCACAGGAGAGAAGAATGCTCTTGTGCCTGGGTCCTGCTTGAGCATTTACCCACAAGCATCTAGTCATTCTAGTGGATGCTGGACTAGATGGGCCATTGGTCTGATGCAACAGGTTCTTATGTTCTTAGTAGAGGCATTTAAGCCGAGGCAGCAGAGATGCTGTGGCTGCCAGACTCCTGCACTGAGCAGGGCATTGGACAATGACCCCCAGGGTCCTTCCCAACCCCACAATAGCTAAGAGCACCAAGGTACAATGCAAAGCTCAGCCTGTTATTTCTTGCACAATGCAGCTGATGATGGATGGTGGGAACGGCCGACAACTTATTGTAGGAATCTTCTGGTTTTTTTTCTGGTGTATTTTTAACCATAAGAACAAACAACTCTCTTGGCATATCAGCCAGTGGAGTGCCAGGTTATTGCAGAGTGAATGGCTTCCCTGCTTGGGAATGTCTGTAGCTCTGTGGTAGAGCACATACTTTCCAGGGGGCCCCAGGTTCAATCCCCACCACCTCCAGGTAAGGCTGGGAGAAGATTCCTAGCTGAAATCTTGGACAGCTTCCTAAATTCCTAAATGCAGAGTGTTCTCTATTGAGGAAGCAGCAAACAGCTTTCAACAGTATGCAATAGAACAGTAGAAGTGGGCAGAGGACACAATGTGATCCTGCAGATGAGAACAAAGGTGTTACAAGGTACCTCCTGGTTTGTTTGTTTGTTTGTTTGTTTGTTTGTTTGTTTGTTAAGTGACATCATGCTTATTTCTTGGGGGTTTATACAGTGGTATCTTGGTTCTCGAACGGCTTGGCTCCTGAGCAAATCGACTCCCGAACGCCGCAAACCCAGGAGTGTTCCGGTTTGCGAATGTTTTTCGGAAGCCGAATGTCCGACACTGCTTCCGCTTGAGTGCAGGAAGCTCCTGCAGCCAATCGGAAGCCACGTCTTGGTTTTCGAATGGTTTCAGGAGTCGAACAGACTCCCAGGACGGGTTAAGTTTGAGAACCAAGGTACCACTGTACTCGGTTTAGATGCTGCATGAATGGTTTTATTCACACCTCTTGCACACAACCATGAAATCTCACCTTTGTGTTTGGGAGCATGACTACGAAGACTGTGGTGGCAGCAAACTCTGCCCTTGGAGACTCCTGGCTGGACTCCTCCTTCTCCTCCATGAGCTTACTGCCTGCCCACTTCTTGCCCATACAAACAAGTGACTGGAACAAGGAGCTACAGAAGAATCCATCGCTTGCCTTGGGCACTCCTGGGTAGCTGTGCTGACTGGGCCCAGGCAAGCAATGTGGGAGCAGGAAGCACCTGGTTAGACTAAGAACAGGTGTGGGGAACTGTTGGACCTCCAGATGCTGCTGCTAATGGCCAGCAACATCCCAAAAAGCCAAAGGTTCCCAATACTTGACATAGAATGTTACTTTATACTGTGCCAGACCACTGGTCCATCTAGCTCAGTATTGTCTATGCTGACTGGCAGCATCTCTCCCAACTCTCCCTCTGGTCTACCTGGAGATGCCGGGGACTGAACCTGGGACCTTCTGCCCCTTTGCATTTGTTCATCTAGCCCAGGCATCCCCAAACTGCGGCCCTCCAGATGTTTTGGCCTACAACTCCCATGATCCCTAGCTAACAGGACCAGTGGTCAGGGATGATGGGAATTGTAGTCCAAAACATCTGGAGGGCCGAAGTTTGGGGATGCCTGATCTAGCCCATCATCATCGACTCTTACTAGTAGTGGCTCCCCAGGGTCCCAGGTAGAAATCCTTTCCCACTACCTGTTGCCTGAGATCCCTTTAATGGGAGATGCTAGAGAGCAAAACTAAGACCTTGTATGTGCAGAACATGTAAACAACTTAAGAAGAGCCTTCTGGATCAGGTCAGCAGCCCGCCTAGTCCAGCATCCTGCTCTGCCAGTTGCCACCGAGATGCCTATGGGAAACCAGCAGGCAGGATTTGAGCACAAGAGGACCCTCCCCTCCTGCAATTCCCACCAACTGGCATTCAGAAGCACTACTGCCTCCTCCAACCACAGAGGGAGAGCATCTCCATCAAGTGCTCTGCTGGGGTGGGGAGGTCCTCCCTTTACCCTTCAAATGGTGGTTCCGATCCACGTGAAGGGCAAGACTGAAGTTCTTTGAGAAAGAACATCCCTCTTGGCTGTCCAAAGAGCTATTTAGATGCCTCTCCACTTTTGTGTCTGCAGGATGATGCCCCTATAGGCAGATTGTATCACACAGGGTGGGAGAATCAGAGCCTATTGCCAGAGCAGTTGAACAAATGCCCCCTGTTCTCAGGGTTTGTGAGCCATTTCAAAGAGAGAAAAGGGGCTCGTTTGAAGAATATTGGGAGTTGGTTCTCTCTCTCTCTCTCTCTCTCTCTCTCCTTTTTGTGACCAAGCGGCTCATAAGCTTTTGTGACTTAGCCATGCCCCACAGATGCTCTCATTTGGCAACCGCTCCCAGCTCATCTGGGCCTGAGCTGCTCCTCTCCCCTATGCATGGGAAAGTGTGAGCCCCCAAAGGAGGGGCTCAAACTGCAGCTGTTTAACAATCAAAGGTTTTTAGGTGCAAGTCCCAGAGGGAGGATGGATCAGCTCTTAATTGCCTCCCAGCTTCTAGTAAATTCCTCAGCCCCTGGCCGCTGTCCGAGACAGGCACGGATATAATAAAAGTCTGTGCCAAGACAGGGCAACAGCCTTGCCAAATCGGCTAAAACCTTGCCCTCCACTTCCACCGCCCCCTCCAGCACGCCACAATTATAAATAGGACTGCCAGCTCATTATTATTATTATTTTTTAAAAAGAAAGCTGAATAGCTATCTGGCTTTTGACCGATCAATGAGTGGATTAAAAAATTTCATCCACTTACTTAATGCAACTCTTGGAGAAAGCTGCTTTTCTCCTGAGGATCCTGAATGTGAGATTATTGCAAGTTATAAAACTAAATTATGTTATTGTTAGGACTGGATGAACCAGTCCATTTTCTCTCAGGCTCACATTTTTCCAGTGCTGAGTTCCGTTTGCCACATTTCCACATTGCATTTTAAATATTAATATTACAAGATATATTTATACAAAATATATCCAGTATCCATAAAGGTTGCAATTTTTAAAAGGTCATCATGAAAAGTGATTTTAGTGCAAACTTTTCCTCACACTTCTACAAACAATTTCCCCTGATACACACATTTTTGCAAGCAATTTCTTTTTGCAATTGCTGGCATTTTTTGCAAGCAAATTTGCCTACATAATGCATTTTTACCTGCTATTTTCATGAATACATGCACAGTTTTCCCTAAAATGCACCTTTTCATACACATTCTTTGGTTGGAGAAAACTACATAACGAAAATTGGAGACATGCTAATTTAAAATAATGGCTATGGGTTTCGAATTGCATATTGCTTCACATGAAATTCTGGACCAAAACACATTCCTCACCCAACCTATGCACATCTGCTCAGAAGTAAGTTCCAGTAGAGTTTACTGCCAGGTAAGAATGCACAGCCGTAATTAGTTATGTGAACCAGACAACGCCACATGATAGAGTAGTGTTTAAGAATCTGAGCAGTGAAGTTACAAATTCAAACCTTAGCCATGGATTTACCAGGTAATCTTAAACTCCATCTGCAGCATGGAATAGACCAACCTTTGCCAAACTGGTTTTCTCTACGGTAGATTATAGCCTACTTTACAGCGATGTCATCAAGAGTACAGATATTTCGCCCTTGTGAAGCATTTTTAGCAATTCGGCAAAGCACTGCGTAAATCTCCTTTTTCTGTTTGTGCATTTAACTGGAGGTTTGTTTAAACAATAGTAGAAGTTTATGGTGCAATGATGTTCCCCATTCCAGCGATTTCAAACGCGGTCGGCTTCATCCTGCGAGTCTCCAGAGATGCACATAACTCGCTCACGATACCTTGACACTTTGATGTTCTCCAGGCCCCGTGGTTATAAAGGAATGGATTATAGTAAGATTTTCCTGGCACCTCTGCCTTTTGCCACAAACATCCTTCCGACATTTTTTTTCTGGGGAGCAGTTGCTGATAACGGCTCCAGGATGTAGAGGCAGGAAATTGATGGGAGCCCCCCTCACGCTGTAGGTCACGCTGCAGAGACAAACATTGTCTTTAACTCCTGGCTATCAGCATGCTTGTTCTGCTGGGTGCCTGGAAGACAGCTGCTCAGGAAACATCAGGAGATGGGCATCCTTGTCTCCTGCGACCAGGAAATTCCTGGCTGCAAGCATAGCACCAAACGGTGGGTTTTTTGAGGGGTGGGGTGGGGAGAAGCTGATCAGTGCTTCACATCATCAGTTTACAGTTGGATCCCTGAAGGCAGACTTCATTACAAAGTATATACATGTGAGTCTATCCCATATGGAGATAGCCCCTTTGTCATCTGTTGGCTGAAAGCAACAGAGCATCCCTAGCTAAAAACCTCTTCAATGATGGAGAAGGTCAAAGAGAGGAAGATGGCTGCGTGCCTTGTCCTTTTTGTTACCTGGACAGGTAAGGTCACACCCACCTCTAGTCACATGCAAAAAGAAGGATGCTCCAGCCCAGGAGGAAACAGGAAGTTTTGACTGACTGGACCAGGCATAGGCAAACTCCGGCCCTCCAGATGTTTGGGACTACAATTCCCATCATCCCTGACCACTGGTCCTGTTAGCTAGGGATGATGGGAATTGTAGTCCCAAACATCTGGAGGGCTGGAGCTTGCCTATGCCTGCTTTAGAGCATCACTACAAGACCACTTCCCCCAAAGCAATCAAGGTCATTAAAATATTTATTCCACCAGTCATCTGTAGAGATCAAGGCAGCAGACATATTCTCCTTTCAGTCCTCATAACAGCTATGTGTGGTGTGAAATGTGGGAGATATTAAGTGGCCCAAGGACAGCCACTAGGTTTTGTGGCTAACTAGAGATTTGAACCAACACCGGCTGTCATGTTTCTGGAAAAGCTACTCTGTGGTTTCCTGGCCATTTCACTAATTGCATGGACAGCTTGGTGGAAACCAGTCAACCCTGGATCCCTGATAGGGTAAGCTGAGAGACTGTGTCCAGTCTTACCTCATGGGTGAGGAGAAGCACTTCAGGGATTTTGATTTGTACGTTGTCTTTTAGTTGATCTCACCTGTTTGTCTTTGACCTTGTTCTTAAATCACTTTGGGTCTTTTGTGTGTGTGTAACAGATGCAATAAATACAGTATATTTTGTATTCATTCATATTATCCACAATACCTGGTACATTACAAGTGATATTAAAATCCTGCTAATGTTTTCATCTGCTTACAGCAGTCTCCTAAGTAAATTATAAATTTTTCCCATTCTTTTTTAAAAGTTTTTGTCCTCTTGGTTCCTGAGCTTTCCAGTCAGCTTTGACATTTTGGCGTAGTCCATCAGCTTAGTTTGCCACTCCTCTCTGGTAGGGACTCTTTCTTCTTTCCATCTCTGGGCTAGTAGCATCCGTGTGGCTGCTGTCACATACATAAAAAGTATTTTCTGCTCCTTTGGAATGCCAGTACCTAAAATTCCTAATAGAAGAGCTTCTGGTTTTTTAAACAAAAGTTATTTTGGACATTTTTTGCCGTTCACCCACCTCCCGGTAAAGTTTGTGGGTGCTATAGTGGCAGTGGGTGGCGCTGTGGTCTAAACCACAGAGCCTAGGGCTTACCGATCAGAAGGTCAGTGGTTCGAATCCCTGCGATGGGGTGAGCTCCTGTTGTTTGGTCCCAGCTCCTGCCCACCTATCAGTTTGAAAGCATGTCAAAGTGGAAGTAGATAAATAGGTACCGCTCCAGCGGGAAGGTAAACGGCATTTCCATGCGCTGCTCTGGTTCACCAGAAGCAGCTTAATCATGCTGGCCACATGACTGTACTCCGGCTCCCTCAGCCAATAAAGCGAGATGAGCGCCGCAACCCCAGAGTTGTCTGCGACTGGACCTAACGGTCAGGGGTCCCTTTACCTTTACCTCTAAGCATTTTGTGGAGAATAGTGCTCCTGAACAAGTGCAGATTGCATCACTTGCCCTCCTCGCTGTGTAAATAGAGAGAATCCCTGAATGTGAGGAATTAAGATCTTCTTCATCTAAGGGTGGCGGTCTTTCCAAACATAGGAAGCATATGTGAGACCCTTGGCCCATTTGATTCAGCAGTGTCTGCAGCAACTCTCCAGGGTTTCAGCTGGAGTCTTTACCAGCAGCCCTACCTGGAGATGCTGAGAATTGAATCTGGGATCTTCTGCATACAAAGCAAATGCTCTGCCACTGAGCTATGGCATTTTCCCTACTACACCTTGCAGCATGCAAGACCAATGCTTTCCACAGATGTGAACCCTCAGATCTTTTCATGTAGAAACCTTGGGCCGGCTTTAAAGGCTTGGTCAGACTGACCCAGTTCCAGCTGGCAAGTGGACACAGGTCCTGATTGTCTGGGAAATTGTAGCGGGAACAGGAACCAGCAACTAAAGAAACAGAACCTTTCCGTGAAGGGACAGCACAATTCAATAGGGTCGGTTGCCTTACATTGTTTACAAGTCTCCCAGTTAAGGAAAGACTTCTTGAACTATAAGATGTTGACTTGGATGGATTCCTTTAAGTTGGCTTCTCAGCCAGCACTGAATAGGAAAAAAAAATGTTTTCTTCTAAAGGGTGCCTCCGGACAGCCACTGTTTTGTGGGAGACATTCCAGTGCATACTGGGAAATTTATGTTCGTGCAATTAATGTGGATTCAAGTGCTCTGCCACCATAGTTTAACAAGTCTTCTTAAACACACACACACACACACACACACACACACACACACACACAGAGAGAGAGAGAGAGAGAGAGAGAGAGGCTCTACAGACTTTCTGCAGTTGGGAAAGTGATGGAGAAATTGATTGAAAAATGTGGGATAAGTGACTGATTAATGGGCCGATGTAAGCAATAACTCATGGCAAGCAATAACCAGAGGCGTAGGAAGGTCAGGTGGTACCCGGTGCAGAAAATTTCTTGTCACCCCCCCACACATTGATTTTTCTTTTTTCTTTTTTTGCCTGCAAAAATGGTTTTACGTTATTTCATATATTCTTACAAAGGAATAATAATAAGTAAAAATAAACTTTTATTTATATCCCGCCCTCCCCGACCGAAGTCGGGCTCAGGGCGGCTAACATCAGATACATAACATTGATATAAAATCAAACAATAATTAAATTACCTCCTAAAAACATGTCAAAATCAAATTAAAGTCTAATTAGATGGCTTTCCGCAGGGTTAGGGTTGGGAACAATAAGTGCTCCACTGAATTGAAGTTTCAGCCTTCACGACATAGGAAAACAGCCACGTAAACCGCTATTTTCGTGGAGGAGGGTCAAGATATTAACTGATATGCATGAAATTTCATATATAGCTATATAATCCCTAGTGTAGTAAGACAAGACCTTTGGAGCAGGCATTTTCAAAAGAAAAAAAGTTTTTTTATGAACCACCCTAGTAGGGTAGTAATTGTTCCTTGATAATTTGTCACCCCCTCCATGATGGGACCTGGGGCGACCCGCCCCCGTCACCCACTTCCTACACCCCTGGCAATAACCACAAGCAATAACTCATGGACTTCCATTGAAGCCAAGTGTTGGAAAATCCAGAACAGGTAAAAGAAAGTACTTTTCCATGCAGCGCACAGTTAAGTTATGGAACTAACTCCCAGAGGAGCCAGCGATTGCCACCAACTGGGATAGCTTCAAAAGACAATTAGGCAAATTAATGGAGGACAAGGCTATCCATAGCTACTCACCATGATGGCTATGCTGTGCCTCTTTGGTGGAAGGCAGTAATGCTTCTGAAAACCAGTTGTTGGGAACTACAAGAGAGGAGAGTGTCATGGGCTCAGGTCCTGCTTCTCACAGCTATCTGGTCACTATAAGATAATAGATAATTTATTTATTGTCATTGCACAAGTACAAGCACAATGCTATACAAGTGCAACAAAATTGCATTCCATCCCGTAAAAAAACAACAAAACCCCAGCACAAAACACACACACACCAAGAAGGCCACACATGCACACACACATACACCCATCACAGCTCTCCAAGGTCATATTATCTGGTTACAGCATTTAAGATGGTTATAGCTCTTGGGTAGAAACTGTTCTTCAATCTATTTGTTCTTGATCTAATTGTTTTATATTTTCTACCCGAAGGCAGTGGTGCAAAGAGACTATATCCTGGATGATATAAGAACGGGATGCTGGACCAAATGGGTCCTTGGCCTGATCCAGCAGACTCTTCTTACGTTAAACAAAACAGAATGAACCCAGTGTGAATGCTTATTGTTGTATAACCTCACCACAAACAAATCAGAACAAATCTGCTATATATTTTGGAATGTGTTTTGCCCGTTTGTTCTCTCTAGGTTAAGGATGCCTCTGGAAATATCATCGCTGTTATTATTTAACTTATTGCAACATTTTAATTCTATATTATTCTATATTATTGTGTGGGGAGGGGGAGGAATTTAAAGGTGGGATGTGAAACTATGAAGGAACGAACGTGAATGATGGTGCTCTGTTCCAAAACACGTTTTCTTTTTTAAAGAGTCTGTTCTAACCAGAAAGGTTAACAGTTCACAGGAGGGTCAATAGTTCAGTGTGGTAGTAAAGAGGAAAATGAAGCCTAAAGTCAAAAAGGGGAAATGTAGGAGGCTGGTTTATATGGAGTCTGGTCATTGGTCTATCTAGATGAGTATTGCCTACACTGACTGGCAGTGGTTCTCCAGGATTTGGACAAGGCTCTTTAATAGAGCTACCTGAAGATGCCAAGATTAGAACCTGGGACCCTTTTCAAAACTGCAAAGAAGTAGACTCACTAGCAGGGTTTGAGTAAACATTTACAATTAACAACACAGAAATCAAGATGTAAAAATGGGGAAATAATAAAGTGCAAGACGAAATGTGAAAATAAGTAGGGTATAAAAATGTGAAGAATGTAATAGCATTTAAGTTAAAGACTGCATATTAAGGTAAAATAAAACAAGCAGGGGAAGTAAACATTCAATGAACCAGAATAGGAAGTGGGGGGAAGTGGGGGGGGAGGGGGTTTGGGGATGTATATGTTCTGTTTTTGAGATAATGTTGATTGTGATGATGATAAAATATGTAAAACTCAATAAAAAATGATTCAAAAACAAACAAAAACCTGGGACCCTTTTCATACAGAAATATGAGCCACAGCACTTATTCAAAGGAGAATGAACCTAAGCGATGGGACCTAATTGATTAGAGGAAGTGGTACTGTATCCAGAATTCTGCTCCTCTTCTGAGGTTGGGAGGGAGGAGTTGAAGTAATGCAGACCCCCCCCCCTCCGACAAGTGTTCCTATTTTGCAGGGACAGTTCCAGATTTAGAGAAGCCATCCTGGTTTCTGATTTGATGTCCCACTTTTCCTTAGGACAACCTTATTTTCATTGAAGAAATGTTGGAGGGCCTTGGCCTAGTATACCTAAAGGAGCATCTCCACCCCCATCGTTCAGCCCGGACACTGAGGTCCAGCTCTCAGGGCCTTCTGGCGGTTCCCTCCCTGAGAGAAGTGAGATTGCAGGGAACCAGGCAGAGGGCCTTCTCGGTAGTAGCATCCGCCCTGTGGAATGCCCTCCCACCAGATGTCAAGGAAATAAAACAACTATCTGACTTTTAGAAGACATCTGAAGGCAGCCCTGTTTAGGGAAGCTTTTAACATTTGATGAATCATTGTATTTTAATATTCTGCTGGAAGCCGCCCAGAGTGGCTGGGGAAACCCAGCCAGATGGGTGGGGTATGTATGTATGTATGTATGTATGTATGTATGTATGTATAAATAAATAAATAAATATTATTGATTGATTGATTGATTGATTGATAGATAAGGGAAAGTTAGAGAGACAAAAGATAGTATAAGAGAGCACTGAAACACTGTGGATGGAGAACCGGAATCTAGTGTAAAAGAGAGAGCACGTTTGGTGTGCTGTAGAAGCCAGAAGACTGCAAATGCAGGAAGAAGCTGAACCCTGAAAGGTCTTGAAATTGGTAAGGGAAATTGATCAGGTTGGTCTAAACAAAGCTCAGTGTCAGGGCTGGCACAGCCATTAGGTGGGGTGAGGCTGCTGGGTGGCGGTGGTGATGGTGGTGATTTATTACCCTCTAGTAGCCAGTGTGGTGTAGTGGTTAAGAGTGGTGGACTCGTAATCTGGGGAACCGGGTGTGCTGGTCCCAAGGGATATCCGATAGGCGAGGTCTAGTCCAGTCCAAGGTCAGTCCAATCCAGAAGTCACGAAGCCGAAGTCACAAAGCCGAGGTCAGGATTAAGTCGGAAGCCAAAGTCACAAAGCCGAGGTCAGGAGGAAGCCAGGAGTCAGAAGCCGAGGTAACAAAGCCGGGGTCAGGAACACAGGAGTCAGGAACCAGGAACTGGGCAGCAACGATGTTGCTCCTGCAACTTGGGACTGGGACTGGCCGGCTTTTATCTGCCCCGAGGCAGAGGGCGGCTCCGATCGTCAGGTGACTCGCCTCTCCTGGCTTGGAGGCGAGCACTCCTCCTGCGGGAACTTAGTTCCCTTCGCCTCTCTGCCCTGAACCTTTGCAACTCAGGAGAAGCTGGAGGGTTACCAGACCCAGAGGCAACCTCAGCTTCCCCTGACTGGGTGGGGAGTGGAGCACCTGCAGGCAATGAGTCCTCCACTCCATCAGAGGCCAGATCAAACTCAGCCGATGCCTGCACCTGAGGATCTAGCACAGGTGAGTCCCCTTCAGACTCAGGCCCCAGCCCTGGCTCTGCTGGTTCTGGAGGCAGGGAATCCTGTGCAGGCTGGGATCCCTCAGGTTCAGCGTCTGAGTCTGAATCCCAGGCCATCACACCGGGTTCGTGTCTCCGCTCCTCCACATGCAGCTGCTGGGTGACCTTGGGCTAGTCACACTTCTCTGAAGTCTCTCAGCCTCACTCACCTCACAGAGTGTTTGTTGTGGGGGAGGAAGGGAAAGGAGAATGTGAGCCGCTTTGAGACTCCTTCGGGTAGTAATAAAGCGGGATATCAAATCCAAACTCTTCTTCTTCTATGTCAAAATGGAGTGTGTTTGGATTTTAAATGTGTCTGAGACCGTCACCATCCTATGCCTAATCACCCAACCACTCTGCCACTCTGCCAAGTATAGAGAGGTGGTTGGGCCGGCCATTGTCTCGTGACCCCTGGAAGGCTGATAGAGGTTCTCCATCCCCACTCTCCAGCCAATCCCAGTCCTCATTTGTCTGCGACACCCGGTCAGCTCAGCCAATCCCTTGGCAAGAGAGATTTGTGATGCTTGGCAGCAAACAGGCATTGTGATTAGGCATCCTCCCTCAGCGGTGTGTTTCCAGGAAAAGGAGAGAAGGCTACGTACACCTCAGCACATTCCTTGGCCCCCCCCGGGAGCCATCGCTGCCCCATCGCCACACGCATCACACCAGACAGCTTTTTCCTTTGACCTGGAACAATGGAGCAGGTGACTCAGTGCCTCCGAGGCTCTGGAAACACCGTACCCGGGACAGAAGATACTGCCAGGGAGAGCGGCACTTCCGAAAAACAGCAAGGGGGCTGCAAGGGCAGTGGCGAAGGGGGAGAGGGAGGCACTGGTCCACAACTCTCCAAAAATAAAAAAAGCAAAATAAGTTTTGTTGAGGTGCGGCTTGGGAAGGTGGGAAAGCAGCTGAGAAAAACAGCGGAGTCGTGCTCTGCTGGGTATTAACTGAGAGCTTCCCCTAGATGCAGTCATTCACTCCTAACCACACTACAGAAGAGCATTGGTTCCTGCAACGAGACACCCATAAATCTGTGGGGCTGAAGCAGATATGACCCAAGGCAACCCATACGCCCAAATTCTGCTCCAGGAAACAAGGCTAAAACAAAGTACTTTGCATCATAAGTATTATGATTTTATTTTGTTTAAATGCTTTTGCCCATCAAACATTTTAGCCTGAATTAAAGTTAATAAAATGTCAACATTCGACTGCAATCTTATATACACACTTATCTCGGAGTAAGTTCCATTGAATTCAATGGAGCTGGTTTTTTGAGTCAACATGTATAGGATCACACTGGGCTCATTCAAAATTTCCTTTGTGCCTCATTTCTAGGCAAAGGTTTGGGATTTCTGTGTCCAAGTTGTTTTCTTTTCTTCCGCCCCTTTCCCCAGGAAAACCCACATTTTATAGCTGAATCGGAGTAAACAGGACTCAGGTTTTCTTTGCCATGGACCTGGAAATCCCAAAGCTGTGCCCCAAAAGTGTAGCACAAAAGGAAGTTTGGATGATTAGGTTGCAATCCTATTGTCACTGGCTGTAAACCCCATTGAGCACAGTGAAACTTACCTCTGAAACGGAATTTGCTAGTTGACTCCTTAAAATGTATTGATTGTATCTTTAAGTTCTGCTTTAATTTATAGTTTTAAAACAGAGCCAAAGAAATGAGGGGGAGTGGAACCTTTAATGGAATAATAAGAATTGTGACTATTGCTCAGTCGGCATATGGCATTGTTTAGACTCATCTACAGTGCTGATTGTGACACATTCTTCTATCCATATGTGTGTGTGTAAAATTAGAATCACTGAAATACTCAGTGTAAAGATGGGGTAGAAATTCAGTTTCACGTATGTTACAGAAAAACAGAAATCCCAAACATGTATTGTTCAGTAATAAATAATGACGATTTTGATATTAAAACACACTGGGCTGTATCCAGTGTTAGTCCTACTCAGAGTAAACCCATCTGGGTTAATGGACATGGCAGATCTATTAATTTCTACTCTGGGCCTACTCTGAGTAGGACTAAAATTGGCTACAAGCCTATATTTTCCTGTGATATATTTCTATAATTATATCAACACCTTAAAATACTTTGAGTTCCCTTTGATCGAGGAAGCAAGGGATTTCTTCTACAATATTCAGGGAAGGTTTTTGAGTTTAATATGGAATGTTGAGCTGCGGAATGTTACACATCAGCTGGAAAAGAAAAATGGAAAACTGAAGCGGGAGGGGAAGGATGAACAGGCTTGCCTGAGCCCTCTAACAACTTACAATATGCTGGAGGATGGCATCGCAAGCTGGCAACCTCAACCCTAATATGGAAGCACTCCACTTAGGGGGCAAAAATATACTGCAACATTTAGTTGCAGTTTGCACTTGTAAAGTCTCTTCCAGACTACCAGTTTATTGAGTATTCATCCTGATTTGCTTGCATGTGGAAGTTAAAGGTAAAGGGACCCCTGACCATTAGGTCCAGTCGTGACCGACTCTGGGGTTGCAGCGCTCATCTCGCATTATTGGCCGAGGGAGCTGGCGTACAACTTCCGGGTCATGTGGCCAGCATGACTAAGCCGTTTCTGGCGAACCAGAGCAGCACACGGAAACGCCGTTTACCTTCCCGCTGCAGCGGTACCTATTTATCTACTTGCACTTTGACGTGCTTTCGAACTGCTAGGTTGGCAGGAGCAGGGACCAAGCAACGGGAGCTCACCCCGTCGGGGGGATTCGAACTGCCGACCTTCTGATCGGCAAGCCCTAGGCTCTGTGATTTAACCCACAGCGCCACCCGCATCCTTATGTGGAAGTTAGGCTATGTCTAATTTTCATTGAACATTTGTTCTGATTTAGAATAATAGACTCATAGAATTGTAGAGTTGGAACGGACTGGGAGGGTCATCTAGTCCAGCCCCCTGCAATGATGAAATCTTTTGCCCAAGGTGGAGCTCGAACCCACGACCCTGAGATTAAGAGTCTCATGCTTCACCAACTGAGCCATCCCACCTTGGCAGTTTTCTTTATGGGAGAGTCATAGGATGAGCATGCATCCAGATTTGCTTGTGGGGTGTTTATATGCCTCCTTGCAATCATTCCTTCATCCCACACTTTTCAGTCCACCTTCCTGTCACTTTCCTAACTGCAATAATAATAATAATGATAATAATAATTTATTATTTATACCCCGCCCATCTGGCCGAGTTTCCCCAGCCACTCTGGGCGGCTTCCAATCAAATATTAAAACGATACAGCATTAAATATTAAAAACTTCCCTAAACAGGGCTGCCTTCAGATGTCTTTTAAAAATAGGATAGCTGCTTATTTCCTTGACATCTGCTGGAAGGGCGTCCATTATTTTAAGTCCATTATTTTATTTTATTTTTTAAAAAGGGTTTCTTACACTAGGGCAGCAGAGTGCTTTCATTCATTTCAATTGCACAAACCCACATTTCCAGTATCTGCTCAAATCCCTCTTGTAAAACACTGGAGGCGACCTAAGAAACTCCACCTTTTGGCTCTGACAAGAGCATTTAAGGGTGGTTCAGAATAAAAATTACAAATCACACATAAAAAAAGCCTCCCACAAGATAATTAAAAACAGACTTGTCCCTTCAATGGAACCACTTGTCTGTATCTAATATTATATATTTCCTCCCTTTATCTGTGAGACATTTGGGCTGTTGTATACAAGAGTTCTGCCCATATTCTTAAAGAGAGGACGGAGGCCTGGACTCCATCTCCTTCCTTGCAACATATATTACCCTAAACACACCATCCTCCCCACAGATTCTCCCCAGAATGCTTTCTAGCAAAGAAACGACATTCCAGGAAGGAGCCACCATAGCAACCTGGTGGTGCCCAGGCACCCATGAGATCTTAATCACCGCAAGCTCGTTAACAAACCAATTAGCTGATTTATTTTAGGGGGTGTCAAAAAACCAAAACAAAGCACTTTACATATTGTTGGAAGGAATAAGGAACAATGATGAACATGCCCTCCCCAGGAGACCAGTACTCCCGACTAGGAATGATTTCATGCTTGGTGAATGTAGCAAGGGGTGTCCCATCAAGGCCTCTCCCTTCTTGCGGTCTCCAGACATCCACCAGCTTGCCAAATACATCTGCAGCTGGATCTGTCATGGGTCACAGCTGCAAGGTAGACGTTGGCAATCCAGCAGCCACTTTGCTTTTCCAACGGGCTGTAAATGTCAGAAGGCTGTGGCTGTCCCTGCAGGGAGCATGAGCCACTGATTTCTAGGTAAATACACACATAGGGGATTCATGACATTGAGGTGGAACACGCCATACGATGCACTGAACACACATTTAAAGCACATTTTCCTCCCACCCACAAGAGTCCTGGGAATTGCAGTTTTTAAGGCTGCTGGGAATTATAGCCCTGTGAGGGGTAAACTACACTTCCCAGAATTCTGTGGGAATGTTCAAGGAGGCAGGAGAGGATATATTGTTTATTAATATCCTTCCTAACTTGTGCTAGCAAGTTCTGTAACTTAGCAGAGTTTTACATTCCCCTTTTAAACACACAGCAGATAGCTGGTTGCAGGCTTCTTTAAGCCTCTCAATATTAGGTTCCTGGTAAGTTCCCTTAAAGGGACCCAGGTGGCGCTGTGGGTTAAACCACAGAGCCTAGGGCTTGCTGATCAGAAGGTCAGCGGTTCGAATCCCTACAACGGGGTGAACTCCCATTGCTTGGTCCCAGCTCCTGCCCACCTAGCAGTTCGAAAGCATGTCAAAGTGCAAGTAGATAAATAGGTACCGCTCCGGCGGGAAGGTAAACGGCGTTTCCGTGCACTGCTCTGGTTCGCCACATGACCCGGAAGCTGTACGCCTGCTCTTGGCCAATAAAGCGAGATGAGCGCCGCAACCCCAGAGTCGGACACGACTGGACCTAATGGTCAGGGGTGCCTTTACCTTAACCTTTAAGTTGCCTTATTTCCCTCTTAAAAAAATATACACAACACAATCTTGTGTAAAGTATATAAAATAAGTTTACTCACATCATCAGTTCACAGTTGGATCCCTGAAGGCAGACTTCGTTACAAAGTATATACATGTGAGTGTATCCCATATGGAGATAGTCCCTTTGTCCTCTGTTGGCTGAAAACAACAGAGCATCCCTAGCTAAAAACCTCTTCAATGACGGAGAAGGTCAAAGAGAGGAAGATGGCTGCGTGCCTTGTCCTTTTTGTTACCAGGACAGGTAAGGTCACACCCACCTCTAGTCACATGCAAAAGGAAGGATGCTCCAGCCCAGGAGGAAACAGGAAGTTTTGACTGACTGGACCAGGCATAGGCAAACTCGGCCCTTCAGATGATTTGGGACTACAACTCCCATCATCCCTGACCACTGGTCCTGTTAGCTAGGGATGATGGGAGTTGTAGTCCCAAAACATCTGGAGGGCCGAGTTTGCCTATGCATGTACTGGACCAAACATCCCCTGGCATGTCCACTCTAGGAAAACAAGGAAAGTTGTACTTGACTGCTACTTATGTATCACATCCCACAAATTCTTCAGATGGAAATGTGCTATAAATATATGACGTGTGCACAGTAAGTGTAAGAACGTTGGCCCATCTAGTTCAGTGCTGCCTACTTTGACTGGCAGCAGCTCTCCTGGATTTCAGACAGGCTTGTCTACTGCTTAGGGTTACCATACATCCGGTATTTCCCGGATGCAACCAGCAATTGGCTGTCAGAAACGGTGTCTGGGCGGAAATCGGTGAAACGCCCAGGATGTATGGCAACCCATGTTAGCAGTGTCGTTTTTGGCGATTTCCCTCAAAATCAGCTCAAAAAAGCCGTGGTGGTGGAGGAAATAGAACAAAAGCTCAACAACTCCCCAAAGAAGAAAGCTCAACACCTTTTCTGTCTAGATTTTCACCTTTTTTAAATATGTCAACCCTACTACTGGCCCTACCTGGAGATCCTGGGGGTTGAACATGAGACCCTCTGCAAAAAAGCAAATAATAATAATAATAATAATAATAATACCCCACCCATCTGGCTGGGTTTCCCCCAACAGATGCCCCGCCCCTTCCCCAAACACACACCTTTTATCAGTTGGCATCTCCCATATCTGTGGGATCCCACTTAGATGTAATGGGGTGTGTGTGTGTGTGTGTGTGTGTGTGTGTGTGTGTGTGTGTGTGTTTCCTTTTTGGGGAGGGCTGATGTGTCCATGGCTATCCTAGTCCCGCTACTTACCAACTGACCTTAATTTCAAGAAGCTGCAAATCTACGTTGCGGGCAGAAGCCAGGGGCTAGCAGGGGGCATGAAATGCTCCATTTGGGTTCTGGTCGAGTTGTTGCCCTTTCCCCAACCCCAAACACACTCCTTTCTTCTGGCGCCTAGTTAGAAAGCTCCTTAATCCAATACTAACAGAACCGTGTAACAGATACAATCGCCAGTCTCCTTCTCCTTTCTGCTATCCAGCTTTTCCCAGATCAGGTTTTAACGCCTATTAAGTGTTTAAACATCTATCGTCTTAAACTCTTGCCAAGCAATTTCTTTTTATTAAGCCATGTGGGAGCTGGAAAAGAGATGATGTATCCACGGTTTTGCATGTGTGATGTATTCCAAAGATCTCCATGTACCCAGAAAGATTAGGAACAGAAGGCAGGGCCTTTTATCAAGTCAGACCTTTGGTGCAGCTATCTCAGTTTTGCCTACACTGACTGGAAGAAGCTCTCCAGAGTTTTAGACAGGCCTCTCCCACTCTTACCTGGAGTTGTCAGGAATGGAACCCGGGACCTTCTGCTCTGCCACTGAATTACGGCCCTCCCCCCTGATTATGCTGGACCTGAGATGCATAGGACCTCAATCCAGGAATGGGGAAACTGTTGGAATACAACACCCATCAGCCCCAGCCCACCATGGTCAGTACTCAGGGATGTTGGGCGTTGGAGTCCAGCAACATCCTTGCCTTAACCTTTTCCAAGAAATTAGTTTCTCTGCGTAAACCATATCTAAGCATACAATATTATATTGTAACCATAAAATTACATTAGAAAGTAATGACATTGGTTAATAAGAAGTTTCATCAAGTCTTGGGAGCCAGCGTGGTGTAGTGGTTAAGAGCGGTGGACTCGTAATCTGGTGAACAGGGTTCGCATCCCCGCTCCTCCACATGCAGCTGCTGGGTGACCTTGGGCTAGTCACACTTTTCTGAAGTCTCTCAGCCCCTCTCACCTCACACAGTGTTTGTTGTGGGGGAGGAAGGGAAAGGAGATTGTTAGCCGCTTTGAGACTCCTTAAGGGGAGTGAAAGGCGGGATATCAAGTACAAACACTTCTTCTCTTCTTCGTCTTGCTTTGGATTGATCTTGGACATCAGTTGACTTGCTTCTTGGCCTCTGCTGTAGCCTTTGCATTTCTCATGTGTATTCACATGAGAGTTGAAAAATTCAACATGCCCTAATGTGGAATGGTAGCCTGGGAGAGGGTTTTCTCTGTGGCAGCCCGTAAGTTGTGGAATCTTACCAGAAACACACACTTAGGGGTGCATCTGGTGCCTTCATTGTATAACATTCATCATATGCTGAAGCAACATCTCTTTACCCTGACCTTTGACACTCAAGACCCTCCCTGCTGAAATAGGAGGGGCCCCATCAATATTGGCATTCTGCCGGCTCCTGAATTCCCACAAAGATTGAATAGTTTCTGCTGTTTGCTAAAGAAGAAGCACCTGTTTACCTTGGTGTTTGACAGTTAAGGTATTTTGTGCTGTGTGGGGCCCACCTCTTTTGCTGAATCTCTGCTGTTCTCTTTTCATTGGAACAAATTTACTTCTTTTTATCATTGTGACTGTTTTAATTTGTTTCTAATTGTATGTTTATATTTGGGTAAACTTATGGTGAAGAGATCTGGGACGCGGGTGGCGCTGTGGGTTAAACCACAGAGCCTAGGGCTTGCCGATCAGAAGGTCGGCGTTTCAAATCCCCGCTACGGGGTGAGCTCCCGTTGCTTGGTCCCTGCTCCTGCCAACCTAGCAGTTTGAAAGCATGTCAAAGTGCAAGTAGATAAATAGGTACCGCTACGGCATTTCCGTGCACTGCTCTGGTTTGCCAGAAGTGGCTTAGTCATGCTGGCCACATGACCTGGAAGCTGTACGCCGACTCCCTCGGCCAATAATGCGAGATGAGCGCCGCAACCCCAGAGTTGGTCACGACTGGACCTAATGGTCAGGGGTCCCTTTACCTTTACCTTATGGTGAAGAGTGGGCAAGAAATCTTACGAATAAAGAAATTATGGATGTTGGAGAAGTTTGATTCAGTTTGCATTTAAAGATGACCCTACCCAATTCACATTTTCCAAAACAATACGTGAGCCAGAACAGAGCTGTCCTTAGAAATTCACACTTTTCTGAATTTTGCAGTGCAGTTCTTCAGCCAAGTAATGTGAATAAAAATGCATATACTGGGGTAAAGTGTCGATTAAAATGCATGTAAGTGCAAATAGCACACAAAAGGATATTTCATTTAAGGGAAATGGCTTTGCAAAAATATGTCTCTTAGGCAAAAATATACAAAAATGTGTATATAAGGAGAATTTTGCACTAAAATGCCAATTAATTTTCCTGCACCAAGACCAAAGCTCCTCCTCCTAGATATTTCTATCGCTCAGGGAAGCAGGCAACACAAGTTATGCACCTAGGTGGCAAAAATAGATGTTGAGCCAAGTTAGAAGTGCCCAGCGGTCTGTGGCTCCGGCTCATTGTACCTTCTGAGTGTGACCTTTGATGCAAAGCAATGTGATGCCCATCCTTTTTAGACAAGGTCTCCTTGTTCGTAACCAGGAGACAGACTGTCTTGACAGATAAAGCCTCTTGTAGATATCAGACAGCGAGAGAGAAAACAGCATCAGCCCAGTGCCTATCAGAGAGGCTTGTGCCTCTGAGATCAAAGCGGGAATAGTTCATTGAGAAGGAACAGTGTTCGGGAAAGGACGGACTGCAGGCCATTTGCTTTCAGGATGAGCAATTGGGGCAGTAATGCCAGCAGGGGCTGATCTGCCTGTTAAGGATATAGGAGAATTTTGATGGAAAGGGGGCTGGAAATTGCAGATGCTTGCTTATTTGTCCTACGTGCAGAACAGAAATCAAACCAATAAATATAACCAGTGTTTGCCCTTGTTTTCAGCTGGCAAGCGATACATAATCACTGAGTTTCTTCTTCCCCCAATTTGCATTGCACTTACATCACATTGAAACGAACAGTGTGGAATAATGTAATGATAACGCAAAGCATTGCAAAATGTGCATATTATGATAAATTTGCATGAAAATGCTGATGAATTTTCACGAGGACTGAAACAAACGAACAACTCCCCCCCCCCCCAGCAACCCAAAGTGCAAATTAAGTAAGTTCACTCTTATATGTGAATGGAACCAAATTTCTCCCCCATCCCTAGATGTTCATCCCACCCAATTGTGATAGACAAGTTCTTGGTAGTGTGCATCTGGGGAAGGAGGGACTGTGCCTACTAGGCCATGCAAATACTTCATTATATCTCGCGGTGTGTTTGTGTGTATATATAAAGGTTGTTTACTTTGAAGTCTGAACATCTCCTGCTTCCACAGCGCGGCTGGATCCAAGCCCCATTTCCTCATCCTAGAATAACAACACTGCAGCCCAGAGGGCCCAGAGGCCATTAGGGTCGCGATGCACACAACTTTCCAGTTCCTTTTCTCATCCAGACTCTGCTCTGTAGTCCAGAAATAAGGGCCACGTGAGGAATTTGTGCATTCAGGTCAGGATAAAAGAGAGTCTCTTCGCATGCTTGATTTACCCCAGATATACTGTATGTTCCAATAGTCCTTATTGGTCCTTATTTTATGAGTTGGTTTCATGATTTCCTCTTTAAAAAAAAATTTTTTTTTTATTAAACAGAATTTAAATCAATACATTTTGTCAATACTACCAATTATATTTTACCCCCTTCCCCTCCCTCCCTCCCTCTCCCACCTCCCTCTTCGGACTTCCCTCAACTCCCTTTACTGATTTATTTATTCATATTGTTTCTGCATGTTATAAAATTGTACATATCATTTCCCTATTTATTCATATTCTCCTAATAAAAGATTTGTGTATATTTATTCAAAACCTGCCAACGAATCCAAGTCTCTTTGTTGCTTTTTCAAATAATTTGTAAAAAGTTCCCATTGTCCTTCTCACATAGTTTATAAGTTCGTTTTGCCAGTTCCACATAGTTCATCAACTTTTCTTGCCATTGTTCCTTCGTTGGAATTTCTTCTTTCTTCCAGCCTTGTGCTAGCAAAACTCTTGCCGCAGTTGTAGCGTACATGAATAAATTCTTTATTTTCTTTGGCAAATCTTGACCTAAAATCCCTAATAAAAATGCTTCTGGCTTTTTAACAAATGTCATTTTAAACATTTTTTTTCAATTCATTATATATCATTTCCCAATATTTTTTTAACTTCTCTACATTCCCACCACATACCGGTATGATAAAAAGGCCCTTCTTTTTCTTTACATTTCCAACACACATTTGACCCGGTTTTATACATTTTTACCATTTTAACTGGTGTAATATACCATCTATACATCATTTTCATATAATTTTCCTTCAGCAGAGAGCAATCTGTAAATTTCAAATTCACTTTCCATAGTTTTTTCCAATCCTCAAATTGTATATTATGTCCTAAATCTTGTGCCCATTTAATCATTACCGATTGACCTTTTCCTCTTATTGTGCTCTGTGATTGTTGTTTATTATTGTACGCTGTCCTTGGAGGGGATAGTTTTTTTAAAACAAACAAACAAACAACAATAATATTGTGTTCAGATAGACTCTATTAATTCAACACCACTGTCCCCATCAATAGTGACCAGTGTGGTGGAATGGAGCTTCTCTCCTGACACTGGTGTCGCTGCAGTTTACCTGGTGGGGTGGGACAGGCTGGCAGCAGCAAGCTTGGGTCTGGGTGGGTGCCCAGGCAAGAGTGCTGGATTGGCTCCAGTTCAGCCCTCACCTTGCCACTGCTCTGTCCTGCCCTAGCCCTGTCCAGGTGAGCTGCCACGATGCCCTTATCGGTGACTCTGAACCTCTTCTCTACCTTACTGGCTCCTACTGGCTGTCTTAGCAGTGACAACAGATGAAGTTGGCAAAGACAGCATTCAACGCTCTGAGTCCGCTAGCACAGAAGCTCTTGTACTAGTGGATAGCTGAGTTTAAAAGTTGTGCAAGAGAGGAATGGAGTTGTGAGTGGAAACACATTGCGCAGCAGACTGTGCAACGTATTGTGCAGCAAAGTTACCAGCCACCTGCTTGTGCATTCTCTTGCGCAACAGTGATCTGTTGCCACAAAGCATTTCACTAGTGGACTTTCACTTAGTGCTTCAATGGATACAACCCAGTGCCGGATTTACGTATAAGCTAAACAAGCTATAGGTTAGGGCCCCACTCTCTTGGAGCCCTCCCAAAATTAAAAGTATTTCACTATTAATATGCTTCTTCTTAATTGTGTTTCAGTTCAACAATTACTTTGATAAAATACACATTTTGTTATGTGCAAAAGGCTTTAGATACCTACCATGTTTCTCCTAAAATAAGACACCATCTTATATTCCCCCCCTCAAAAAACATAGTATGGCTTATTTTCGGGGGATGTCTTATTTTAACCGCTCCGTGTCGGTACGCTGCATAGCCACGCCTATCCAGGCCGTCTTAAGGGAGAGGCGCTGCGTCACTATGTCTTTTTTGGGGGGTATGGCTTATTTTCGGGGTATGGCTTATATTTCACAAATGCGTAGAAATCCTGCTACGGCTTATTTTATGGCTACATCTTATTTTAGGGGAAACAGGGTATTAGGTCCATAAATTACCATATGGCATATATTCAACGCAAAAAACAGCGACAATTTGTTGTTGACAAAGGACAGCTGGACATATAAAGGGCCCCATTACCTTCATAGCTTAGGGCTTCATCAAACCTAAATCCCGCCCTGATACAACCTAATAACTTTATTCCAGGGGTAGGGGACTTTTGTGGCCTCTCAGATGTTGCTGGACTACAGCTCCCCTCATCCCTGATTGTTGACCATGCTAGTTGGGACTGATGGGAGACAGAGGCCAACAATATCCGGAGGACCACAAATTCTAACTAAATGTAAAAATGTGAAATGCAGAGAAACGCCATGCGTCTTTTAACAGCTGTCAGAAGCTGTGTAGCAGCTGAATGAAAAACTCCACTGCCTCTTTCTACACGAGACTAGTCATGGCTGCTGTAAAACTGGGTCCATATTTATTGATTATTTAATTTATTAATTACATGCCCTTCACCCTGAGGTCCCAGGGAGGGTTACAGCATTAAAAACAACTTTCTTAATTATTGGCTCTGCAGTTTTTCAAGATAAAGTACACCTATTCTTTTTGTTTGCTTGCATAATGATGATGATACTTTAATGTTTAATTTAATTTATATACTGCCTTGCATCTGAAGATCCTAGGGGGTTCACAACAGAAAAATACAAAATGAGAATACAAAATACCATACATAATAAAACCAAACCAAACCAAACCAATACCTCCCCTATTTTATATACTGTGCTTTAAAAAACAGTTAAATTGTGTTTTCTAATGAGCAGCTTTGTGGTGTAGTGGTTAAGAGCGGTAGACTCTAATCTGGGGAACCGGGTTCGTGTCTCCGCTCCTCCACATGCAGCTGCTGGGTGACCTTGGGCTAGTCACACTTCTTTGAAGTCTCTCAGCCCCACTCACCTCACAGAGTGTTTGTTGTGGGGGAGGAAGGGAAAGGAGAATGTTAGCCGCTTTGAGACTCCTTCGGGTAGTGATAAAGCGGGATATCAAATCCAAACTCTTCTTCTTCTTCTTCTACTGTATATACCTCCTCTTGGAACAGATTGTATTTCATATAATATGTTTTGCTTTTTCTGAATGCATTTATAGCAATTATAAGGCCATGCAGGGATGGTATTTGTAATCTGCCATGACCCCTTGTCTTAATTCCCAAGGGATGTCATTGATTCCCAATACTTTAGGCCCGCCAAAACTACAGAATGTTAGGCGTGAAATCCCTGTGATTAGACCTCTTGACTTTATTTGTAAAAGCAGCCATGGGGTGCCCCGAATGAGATCAGAGCAATGGCAATGGGGGAAGGGTGTGTTTAACAATTTTCCTGGTCAACATTCAGGGAGATGGGGCAAAAAAATTCAAAGTTGCTGCCTTAATATCCTTGCAGCTTCTATTAAGTAAAAACAAGAAATCTGATAATCAATTTCCCATATAACATTTGGCCCTTATTCATGTGCTTCCCCCTTTAGCTCAATGGTGAAGCTTAAGGATATTAACAATATTTTTTCAAACACCCCAACAGTGAATAGTTTACCAGCTCCTTACACACCAGCATTAATGCTGCAATCCCTTCCACACTTACTTGAGAGTGTAAGCCTGATGTGTAACTCCCATAAAATTAAAGGGGACTTATTTCTGAATAGAAATGCAGAGAATTGCAGAGTTTAGCAGCTGTCGTATAACTTTGACATGTGCAGAGTTTCGTTATAATTTTGGGTGAAATCGTCAAATTAAAACATGCACACCTGGGTGCATGCGTGTGCATATGCACACACACACACACAATGGAAGAGAAGAGAGAGGTTTGAACCCAACAGACCCTTTTGCTGTGGAAGAATAAACGGCAGTATGCAGTGGCATAGGGTGGGAGAAAAATTGTGTGCCTATATTACCCCTTGGCTCCCAGTACGTTTCCGAGCACAATTCAAAGTGTTGGTGCTGACCCTTAAAGCCCTAAATGGCCTTGGCCCAGTGTACCTGAAGGAGCGTCTCCACCCCCATCATTCTGCCCGGACACTGAGGTCCAGCTCTGAGGGCCTTCTGGTGGTTGCCTCCTTGCGAGAAGTGAGGTTACGGGGAACCAGGCAGAGGGCCTTCTCGGTAGTGGTGCCTGCCCTGTGGAATGCCCTCCCATCAGATGTCAAAGAGATAAACAACTATCTGACTTTTAGAAGCCATCTGAAGGCAGCCCTGTTTAGGGAAGTTTTTAATGTTTGAAGTTTTATTCTGTTTTTAATGCTCTGTTGAAAGCCGCCCAGAGTGGCTGGGGAAACCCAGCCAGATGAGCGGGGTATAAATAAAAAATTATTATTATTATTATTATTATTATTAGGTTAGTAACATGGACCTTTAAACACCTTACGTATCTGTAAAGCTCCCTTGCCTGCTGCTGATCCCTGCCTCCATCTCTCTCTCTCTTTTCTTCTGTGATTTTCTTCTCATCCCCAAGGAAGATTTTTGATTGTAGGCTCATAGTAGCAGAGACCTTTCACAGATCATTAAATAATAATAATAATAATAATAATAATAATAATAATAATAATAATGGATAGTTCTGCCCTTCTTGGTAAGCAAGGATGGAGAGGGTGTGCCTCTCTAGATGTCGCGGCTGGGACCCCCCCAACTCCCACCATTTGTCTCTTACTATTGGCCATTCTAACTGGGGCTGATGGGAGCCGGAGTCAAGCAGCACCCAAAGGACCACCATTTCCCACGTCTGTTTCCAAGCTCGTATTGGTGTTCACTTCAGTAAACCTCGACAACAATATGAAAAAACGAAACGAGTAGCAGGCGATTACATATGCAGGATGCGCCAGTCTTTCTAGACTGTCTGGGTACCCTCTCTTGGTTATCGCCATCATTTCTGCAGCCTTCTTTGAGGCACGGGGGGCTGGAAGAGGCGTGCTTGCTCCTTTAAGAGGCTGTCCTTAAAGCCCAGAGGCTCGGCCCGCGACTGCTCCCCTTTCGTCCCCCTCCCTCCCTTTTACACATTTCATTAAACTTTCAGCTCAACTTCCTCACTCACTCTGCAGTGAGCGATCAAGCCAGCAGCGTCTGCCTTTCCTCGCCTCTCCCTCGACCAGAAGATTGGTTTGGCTCTCATCTGTAAGTTTTGGGATTCCTGGAATGAGGAACTCAGGATTTGGGGGTGTTGGGGAGGAAAAAAAAGAGGTTTTCTTTCTCTCCTCTGGGACGCTGCTTTGCGTCCTAGGGGATGGAGCGCTTGGAAGACGCAGGGCTTGGGGGGGGGGGGGAGGAAAGCAAGTGTGCAGAAGTTTTTAAATGCACGGCTGTAGTTCGCCCTTTTGCCAACATGTCCTGGAGGCATGCTGACAACGAGAGGATTTCTTTCTTTTTTGGGGAAGGGGTGGGAGGGAGGAATTGATGGGACAGGCGCAAAATCCAGAGGGGGTGGATCCATCTCAGTCCCACTCAGAGTAGACCCATCGAAAGGAATGGACCTTAGTGAGCCGTGTCCGTTCACTTCAGAGGGTCTACTCTGAGTAGGATACAAACTTGGAGCATGCCATCAATGCTGTCGTGATGATTGGGAGGTGAGCTCTGGGCGTAGCGAAGTGTAGAAGAGAAATTATTCCAGCCGCTTCCTCAGAGATAAAAGAAGCATTTTTCTGTGGTTGTTGGTCAGACGATGCAGCGCACATTCTGGACCGACGGACTTGGAATCTCCTCCAGGTCTCTGCCAAAGTACCATCCCATTGAGTTTAATACGGTTTACTCCCAGGTAGGCGTGCACAGGACTGCAACCTTAATGACTAACTGGTTCTTAACTGGTTCTTGATTTTAAGCACAAACTGATTTCAAGCCTCGAAGTGTGGATACTGTTGATGTGATGTGAGCTCGGATGAGGAAGGAAAGTGGAAATGTCCATGCTGGCTCATTTTTACCTTTGCATTACCTTTACTGGTTTAAACTGCAATCCTGTCCCACCCATACCTGGGAACAGAGCCCATTGTGGGGCTTGCTTCTGAGTAGACATGGAGAGACTTGTGGTGTTAAACACAACCCTGTCCATACCTCCTGCTTTATGGGACTGTGAACCCCTTGAGTCTCCTTTAATTCTCCTCTGACTGTTGCTGTCCCACATATTCTTCTAAATCCAAAGGTTTGCCATGCTTTTAAAATCGGAATTGGAGAGCTACGTTTATTGCATAGGGTATCTCCAGTTTTAGGGAGCATAAAATGTGGGACAGCAGGAGTTGGAGGAGAAGCCCATGTGGAAGGAAACACAAGGGGTTCACTATCTGTATTAAGGCCAAGGTATGGACTGGCCGAATTCTGCATGTGGAATTGCCCAAACAGCTGGCAAGGAAACAAAAGTGGAAGGGATGAAGAAACGTAAAAGCAGACTGAGCTACAAAGTGCATCTCTGAAAGGAAGGGAGGGCTGGCTTTAGCAGAAATGCAACAGGCATGAGTAAATGTACTGGCAAGGCGATCCCTTTACAGTTTCAACAAATATATCTTGGGTAATCAAGGAAGACTTGTAACTTGCCAAAATGTAATATTTCATCACAATGCATATACTAAACCAGTGATGGCTAACCTTGACACTCCAGATGTTTTGGGACTACAACTCCCATCATCCCTGACCACTGATCCTGTTAGCTAGGGATGATGGGAGTTGTAGTTCCAAAACATCTGGAGTGTCAAGGTTAGCCATCACTGTAACTAAACTAACAGAGTTCTTCACAGCTGATTTGCTACAAAATTCTTTGGATTATACTGTCAGTCAGCTCTGATGAACTCTGCTAGTTTAGTACATGCATTGTGATATGATTTTTAAGCAAACACATGACCTGATGCCCTAGAAAAGGGTGATCTCTCTCCTGGCATTCTATGTGAGGAGGACTGTGCATGTATGCTTAACTGCTAAGCACAACTGAGTTCATAGGGACTTTCCCCCGTGTAGGTATGGGAAAGTTTCCATCCCTAGTCCTTCTTGCTAGATGAGACCTGAAATTCTGACCTATGTCTAAAGCCACTCCTGGAATCTACTGCTTCCCATAAAAAGACTCTGATTATAAATGGATTCTTATCACCCATTGAACTGTATATAAGGAAAGGTGGGATAGGAGTTTATTAATTTTAAATGTGGTCTAAACCACTGAGCCTAGTGCTTGCTGATCGGAAGGTCCGTGGTTTGAATCCCTGCAACGGGGTGAGTTCCCTTTGCTCTGTCCCAGCTCTTGCCCACCTAGCAGTTCGAAAGCACATCAAAGTGCGAGTAGATAAATAGGTATCGCTCTGGCGGGAAGGTAAACAGCGTTTCCGTGCACTGCTCTGATTCGCCAGAAGTGGCTTAGTCATGCTGGTCACATGACCCGGAATAACTGTCTGCGGACAAGCATCACCTCCCTCAGCCAGTAAAGCGAGATGAGCGCCGCAATCCCAGAGTCGTTCACGACTGGACTTAACTGTCAGGGGTCCTTTACCTTTGCCTTTTTATGCAGATATATGTGACCTGTGTTGGCTAGGATGTTGTGTTTGCTTTCGGTCCCAAATTCTTTCCTGCATTGGCACCCTTAATTTTTAAAAAGTGGAATTGGAGGGGAGTGACTCTCAGCAACATAGATTTGCTTTGCCTACAGTAGAACCGAGGTGGAATCCCCAGCATCTGCAGGTAGAGCAGGGAATGTCCCCTCCCTGAAAGCCTGGAGAGCTGCTGCCAGTCAGTGTAGACAGAATGGAGCTAGGTGAATGAATGGCCCAATATTTATTTTAATTGTATTTATTTATTGCAAGTATATCCCACCTTTCCTCCAAGGAGCTCAAGGGGGTGCATATGGTTTCTCCATCCTCATTTAATCCCCACAACAACCCTGTGAGGTAGGTTAGGCTGAGAGGCAGTGGCCGGCCCAAGGTCACCCAGTGTAATGCGTGGGAATTCGAACACGGGTCTCCCAGGTCCTAGTCCAGCACTCTAACCATTACACTTTGTTCCTAAGCACATTGAAATCTCATTGGGATGTAGTTCCTTTCAGCCTTTTTCAGACGATTAGCCCAAACACGCATGTGGAAACACTGCTCCAAAAGTTTGTATGCTACTGGCAGTAGAGCTGCTGTTTCGACTCACCTTGGGTCAGGTTGTGACTGAGTAGCGTCATGCTCCCACAGCGGAAGACCAGTGGAGGACTGGTGGAAGACCAGCGGAAGACCAGTGGAGCCAGTGTGGTGTAGTGGTTAAGAGTGGTAGACTCGTAATCTGGGGAACCGGGTTCGCGTCTCCGCTCCTCCACATGCAGCTGCTGGGTGACCTTGGGCTAGTCACACTTCTTTGAAGTCTCTCAGCCCCACTCACCTCACAGAGTGTTTGTTGTGGGAGAGGAAGGGAAAGGAGAATGTTAGCCGCTTTGAGACTCCTTCGGGTAGTGATAAAGAGGGATATCAAATCCAAACTCTTCTTCTTCTTCTTCTTCTTCTTCTTCTTCTTCTTCTTCTTCTTCTTCTTCTTCTTCCATAGTAACACTTTATATTGTCAATGTTATTTAATATATTGCTTTCCATATGCTGTCATTCTCTCTTCAACATCTTGCTTTCCCCAACCCAGTTTAGAAGTATGCAAGTTACTTTGTCCTTTCTGCACCTGACAGCATAGATTCCTAGGTGCGCTTACTTCCAGGAAAGAGGTTTTGATGACATCTTGTAGTCTGCAGGGCACACTTGGAAAGATGCTCCTTTGAAATTGTATGGGAATTATTTCTGAGTAAGCTTCCTTTGGATTGGGCTGTGAAATACGGAAGCCTTGAGAAGTTCTCTCAGTCTGTCTCAAGTAGAGGAAAGATGCAATGACTAACATCCCCCTGACATGGATTTCAGTAGCTGAGATTTCAGCATTTGCTGTACTTTCCTGCCGGTATCATTGCGGGTTTAAAACGCTTGACTTGGTTTGGACTGTATCCAGCAGAGGGATGGGGTAGGAGTTTGGTTCCATTTGCATTTAGAGGCAAACTTGCTTACTTTGAATTTCCTGAAACAATATGTGACAATTATTTGCACTTCTTTGCAGTGCAGTTCTCGAGCCAAGAGTGACAAATATGCATAAAAATCTGTCTATTGGTGAAGATAACATACATGCATTGCAGGGGGTCGGTCTACATGATGCTTGTGGTCCCTTCCAGCCCTACAAGTCTGTGATTCTGTGATAAAGGTTAAGGGACCCCTGACCATTAGGTCCAGTTGTGGACGACTCTGGGGTTGCGGCGCTCATCTTGCTCTATAGGCCAAGGGAGCTGGCGTTTGTCCACAGACAGTTGTTCCAGGTCATGTGGCCAGCATGACTAAGCCACTTCTGGTGAACCAGAGCAGCGCATGGAAACGCCGTTTACCTTCCCTCTGGAGTGGTACCTATTTATCTACTTGCACTTTGACATGCTTTCCAACTGCTAAGTTGGCAGGAGCAGGGACCGAGCAACGGGAGCTCACCCCGTCGCAGGGATTCGAACCGCCGACCTTCTGATCGGCACGCCCTAGGCTCCGTGGTTTAACCCACAGCGCCACCCATGTCCCTTGATTCTGTGATAGAATGCATTAAAATTGGAAAGGTTTCTTGCAAAAATCTGTCCTTTAGGCAAACTTGCATGAAAAAATATGTATGTTAGGAGAAATTTCCAGGAAAGTGACAATGACTGTTCATGGGGACTGATGTGAAGATTCAAATTTAATATCAGAAAAATGGGAAACTAGACAAAGCCAAAATTTATGGATTTGCCCTTCCCTAATGCAGTGTATCTAATTCAGGGCAAATGCCACCTGTCCCATTTAATTCTTCCTTTTCGGTGATAATGGAAGATATGGCGGAACAAAAACTCAGTCTCCCTATTTGAAGTACTGTACTGTCCAAGAGGAATCAGGGACCCAGGTGGCACTGTGGGTTAAACCACAGAGCCTAGGGCTTGCTGATCAGAAGGTCGGCGGTTCGAATCCCTGCGACGGGGTGAGCTCCCGTTGCTCGGTCCCAGCTCCTGCCAACCTAGCAGTTCGAAAGCATGTCAAAGTGCAAGTAGATAAATAGGAACCGCTCTGGCGGGAAGGTAAACGGCGTTTCCGTGTGCTGCTCTGGTTCGCCAGAAGCGGCTTTGTCATGCTGGCCACATGACCTGTACGCCGGCTCTCGGCCAATAAAGCGAGATGAGCGCCACAACCCCAAAGTCGGACACGACTGGACCTAATGGTCAGGGGTCCCTTTACCTTTACCTTTACCAAGAAGAATCAGCACAGATTCACACTATGCAACTCACCCCTGTAGATGCTGTCCTTACAGGATTAAAAAAACACACAGCAAATTCATCCAAGTTTCTGGATTGTTGTGTTTTAAAGGCATATGCATGCCCACAGCACACACCAAAAAAATTATAATTGTTGATCTGGGCACAGAAGGTTTTTGGGAAGGTCAGAGTTAAACTGAGATTTATGTAATGTGGTCTAATGGAGCAAGTATCATAATGGCTCAGTTTAGATGAGGGGGGCAGATTGTAAAGGAAATCCACAGCTTGTTTAGGTAGGGGAAGGGGCTGGAAGAACAGTCAGCATTTTATGCAGGAAGAGGCTGTAAGGAGACCCATGTAAGCTCGGTGGAGAGATAGGGTCCTTGGGGCAGTTTCCTGTAACAGGAGTTTTCCTTTCCCCCTATAAGCGAGTTTTTCTGGTGGGAATTCGGAAGCTCAAGAGAGAGATGAAAGAGAAGCCAGTGGAGAACAAAGAGGGGGCATTGTGAGAAGTGTTGGATTGAGTGAAGGGATAAATGATTCAATTGACAGCATATATAAACATCAAAATTACTGTGCCGGGTCAGGATAAGGTCTGTGTAATCTGACAGAGGCTAGCCCCATATGGTTCCAGAAACTGTTCAACCAGGGCATGTCCATCCACTCTTCTCAGTCATCAGCATCTTTGGATCTAAGGTATAGATTCTGTATATGCAAGTTCCATGTTTCACTCCTGGGCAAGATATGGCTTCTTATTTTGTAGCATGCCTCACTGGGTGCTTCTCACAGAAACACCTCTTCACTGGTCTCTTTGGTGTCTGCCCCTTCAAAAAATGCAGAGCAAATTTGGCTCGGGGCAGAGTTAGGGTTGGACTGAGGACTCAGCTACATTAGTAAAAACAACATTTTGAATGCATTATAAACATGCAACACCAGATGGCGACAGAGAGCAAAAAAATTCTATGTGATTTTTTACATAGAGTTTTTTTCTTTTGTTATAACAATTTAATTTCTGACTTATTTATAGCGTCCCCCCCACCCATGTGTGTAGATCCACCCTAGGACTTGGGAGCCTGGTTCAGAGCTTTGATCAGCCAGGAAACTCGCGGCATACCCTTGGATCAGTCACTTTAACCAACTGTACAAGGTTGTTGTAATAATAAATGGAAATGAGGAGGCTCTTGAGCTTCTCGGAGGTAAAGTGGGATATAAAAGGCGATACATAAAAACTGAATGGTGCTTCCTGCTGGGCAGGAGACTTCTTGATAACCTTGAGCCAGACTGCAGGGGTTCAAGTTGCCACAATGCTCCCTGAATTTAGTAGTCATTTCACACTGTGTTTCAAAATCACCCACCCTGTTCTTTTAAGACAAGTCCCTGCTAATCCTCTAGATATGGAGGTTCGACTTGGAAACCCAATGCAGGCAGGATGTGGCTTCTGATTTTGTAGCATACACTTGTACACCAGTGGGCTACAGGATGACTGCTGGTGTGGATGTGAGAAATAGATAAATTGAGGCTCCTGCGAGCCGGAAGCACAGATCCATCCACACACCAGGCATTCCCTGCTTCAGAACCTTTGCATGCTTGGAACAGAGATTTAGGCACAATCCTGCATCGATTTACAAAGGAATAAGCTCCTACTTCACTCAATGGGGCATACTTCTGAGTAGGCATGCACAGAGATATGTTGTTAAGCAGCAGTGTCATTGAACTTGATGACACTTACTTTTGAATAGTCATGCATTACGATATTACTGTTGTGCAGAAATACAGGGTGGTACTCAACTATGTTTTACTTAGACCACTAGACCGAATGGATTGCATTCCACTAAGTCCTATTCAAAGTAGACTCATTAATGAATCAAAGTTAGTCATGTCTATTACCTTCAGTGGGTGTTCTGAGTAGGACCAGCATTGAATACAACAAATTGAAATTAATGGCGCTAACTTAGCCATGGTCATTAATTTCATTAGGTATTCTCTGTGTTAAACTTAGTTGAATGCCACCCACAGAGGGGCATGTTTTTCTGAAAGCATCTGCAGGGCTGCCACTATTGCAAGTGCCGCACAATGTTCATTCTACATTCATAAGGAATCAATGTCTTACCTGCCCTCTGGAACTCCCTGCCCATTGACATCAAGCAGCTACCTTCACTGTACTCCTTTCAGCACATGCTAAAAATGCTTTTATTTAGGCAAGCTTACCCAGGCATATGTTTTAATCTGTAATTACAGATTACAGGTAGTTTTAAATTATTTTTTGATTCACACACACACACACACACACACACACACACGTTTTTTTACTTTGACTTCCATCAATAATTTTAATGCATATTTTATGTTTTTCGAAAACTGCTCAGAGGTTTCCTTTACAGTTCTGCAGTACTCAAATTTTGTTAGATAAAAATAAATAACTGGTTCTCATTTTGCCACACCCTGAAAAGAAACCACTTTTGGCATATCAGTGAAAGAGAGCCACCAGTTTTAATTCAAAATCTTATTTTGACATGCCTGGGTACGCCTGCCTTAACTCCATTAACTCTGTGTTAAATGGACAGGTGTTAACAACTACTAGGAGCAGCAACAAAATGTTGCAGTGTGGAGTGTTTCTGCACAGGATGCCACCCACCCATGCCCTCCTCTAGCAGGCACTATTCCATTTCCCCTCCCTCCCAGTCCCCCTCCCCATCCAACAGATGGTCAGCATTCTGTGGCTACTTTGCACGTTCAGTTCTTATTCAGGCGTTTCACTCCTTAGTGTCCGCTCCCACAAAATAGTTCTTTTGCACTTCTGCAAATCTCGGGGTTTCCCCAAACCTACCAACAGCCAACTCCTTGTTTGCAGTGCTGTTTTATTCACATATTACCTGCCTGGACCTCTGGATATTGGAAACGGAGGGAATGATTTGCTTAAATCTTTTGTCTGGTCTTCAAAATGTGATGGGTATATGAGCTTGCTAGACTAGGCTTTCGTAGTGAGTAATTCAACAGGACAGCCTTCCAGAAATAAGTGTTGGAGAGATAGATAGATAGATAGATAGATAGAGAGGATCAAACCTCAATTAGAGCAGGAAAAATGGAACATGCAAACAAAATATTTGCTTTAAACTGATTGCATTTTTAAATTGCTGTAGCCTGCCCAGGGACCTTGTGTTGAAGGGAGCGTAAGCAATCAAATAATTAACGGCAGTATAAAAATAATGAGGTGTGGAGTGTTATGAAGGAGTCCACTCCATTCCATTTCCCCTCCCCGGTTTTCCATCCCTCTCTCACCCTTGAAAATTTGTAGTCACTGAGCATGCTCAGACATCATTGAGCTATTTGTATTTTTTAAATTACTCCCATAGAATTTTTCACTCTTAATATTGTTTTGTTGTTGTTGGCATCTGTCTGTCTTGGGAAACGATGGCAGATAAACAGTTTGACTTTGGAAGTGAAGTCAAACGGTTGAAGAGTTACAGTGCCTTCTGTGTCTTTTGCGACGGATACGGGAGAGGCATGTTTTGTTGCAGCTGGATGCAGCAGATGAAGGAGTCCGGTTTTGCTGCTATAGGTGCACGATGGTGTTTCTTCTCTCTGATGTTTTGACTTCTGCCAGTCATGGAGGGGCAGGGAGTCCCCTGAGCACCCTGCTACTGCCTCCTTATTTCCCGGTAGTTCCCTTTGTGGTGTAGTGGTTAAAGTGTCAGACTAGGACCTGAGAGACCAGGGTTTGGATCCCTACTTGGCCATGAACCTCACTGGGTGACCTTGGGCCAGTCACCATCTCTTGGTCTAACCTACCTCACAGGGTTGTTGTGAAGATGAAATGGAGAAGAGGAGAACCATATGCACCACCTTGAAGCTTCTTGAAGAACCAGGTGGGGTATAAATGCAATAAAAGATAAATACATAGCAATCATAACTCACGACCCGAGTTTGCTATCTTGGGGTGTGTGTGTGTGCGTGCTAATGATTGCAGAGTTTAGCATCTCTTCAAAACGTGTGTGGCTGAAACAGCAGCCTTGGATGCGGCGAGTTGGGAGCTTGAGAGCTGTTTCATACCGAATCAGACTAAAGGCCCATGTAGCTCAGTTTTGGGACTACAATTCCCATCATCCCTAGCTAACAGGACCAGTGGTCAGGGATGATGGGAACTGTAGTCCCAAAACTGCTAGGAGGGCCAGGTTTGGCCATGCCTGGACACTGACTGGCAGCAGCTCTCCAGGTTTTCAGGCAGCGAGTCATTTCCCAACCCTACCTGGAGATGCCAGGGTTTGAACCTGGGACCCCTCTCACTCGCAAAGCAGATGTTCTGCCACTGAGCTATATGACCCTTTGAAAGCTTGAGTGTGTGGATTTTCTGGTATGTGTGGCATACCAGGACTGGAAGCCTTTCAGAAGAAGAGGGGGGAGTTTCGGGTCTCTGCAAGGCCTCCCTCCTTTTCCAAGCAGCAGCAGTGATGGTTTCAAATAGGTTGTAAATTTTTGTCTAAGCAGGGGGCCAAGAAGTCAAATTCCAGAGCTGAGAATGCAAGCAGGGAACTGTGTGGGCACCAAGTGCCCTCTGCTGGCCAGAGAGCATGCACAGACTTTTGTGATTGAGTCTAACCATGCGCAAGGTTAAGCGTGTTTACTCAAAAGGAAGCTCTGCTGGGTTCAGTAGCACTAACTCCCTGGAAAGTGTAAGTGTGCTTTGGATTGCAAACGTGTGTGTAGACATATGCTCCAGCCTTGTGAAGTGAGGCCTAGGCCTGAGGATAACTCAGTCAGTAGAGCATGCAACTCTTAATCTCAGTGTCAGGGACTGGGCAGAGGAGGAATGGTGGAGACTGCCTCCCCATCCTGACCCTTCCAGGGAGGAGGAGGAAGAAGAAGACAGTATAGATCAGGCACCCCCAAACTCGGCCCTCCAGCTGTTTTGGGACTACAATTCCCATCATCCCTGACCACTGGTCCTGTTAGCTAGGGATGATGGGAGTTGTAGTCCCAAAACAGCTGGAGGGCCGAGTTTGGGGATGCCTGGTATAGATTCACAACAGGGGTTTGAGGGAGGTCGTAACTCAGAGGCAGATGAGGGGGGAATTTGGGGAATCATGGGAGAGCCAGAACAACACCTGGCTGACACGTTGTCATCAGAAAGCATTCCAGACCCTCCATATCCCAGAACCCGGCGAGCCTTAAAAGTAGGAGAGCAAAGAGCTCAAAGAGCACATTGCAGCACCCATAGAAGTGACGGATGAGGAAGTGGGAGAGGCGGGGGGTGGGGTGGAGATTCACTTGGGACCACGTCATTATCCAAGAGGCTGGGTTCTAGAGCCTCTCTCTGTAAACACTGAAATAAAAAAGGACGGTAAGAAACTTTCCCTTGTCTTATACTTTCCTGGGTAACCAACCAGGAGCCACTGAAAACATCCAGACACTCAGAGTTGTGGGTTCGAGCCCCACATTGGGCAAAGGATTCCTGCATTGCAGGGGGTTGGACTAGATGACCGACATGGTGCCTTCCAATTGTACAATTCCATGCTTCTATGCAAGTCCGTGCAACTGTAGTTGTTTTGTATATTCACTAATTTAGCAACTGGACATTAGATTGGGCAGGCATTGTGGTTGCCATCAGTCCTGCTCTGGTGAGAGTCATTGCACCCCCCCATTCAAATTTCACTAATTATTTCTAAATTGTGAGTTATATGTACAAATTTGTATGTGCAAAATTTATGCAAGTGTTGTCTTTTTAAAATTCATTTCTCTCTCTCTCTCTCTCTCTCTCTCTCTCTCTCTCTCTCTCTCTCTGTTTGTGTGTGTAAGTTGCCTCCTTCACATACAACAGTCTCTGTGCATTAACCAGTTTGCTAATTCCCCGCTCCCTTCCTTTGACGGACAGGCTCCTGTTCTGGAATCTCCCGCAAGTGATGCTCTTCCTGCTGGTTGTGATGCTGCTGCAGGCGAGCAGCTGTTACTGCGGCCTCCCTTTCTACAACGGTTTCTACTATGACCGGGTCATGAGTGACAAAGGAGAGGCTGATGAAGAAGGTAAGACGTGGGAAGGGGGAAAACCAAACCAAAACAGCAGCTGAAGAGGGAGAACCTGAAGGAAGTGGGCTGGGCTGGAAGGCTGTGGCAGATCCAGGAGATGTCAGGACCTGGAATAGCTCAGTCGGTAAAGCACGAGACTCTTAATCTCAGGGTTATGGGTTTGAGCCCCACATTAGGCAAAAGATTCCTGCATTCAGGGGGGGTTGGATCCTGGTCACTTCCAACTCTACAATTCTATGATTCTATTCATACTTGTAGAGGCAATGTGTCTCTGATTCCCAGTTGCTGGGAAGGCTCCTTGACATAGACCAGTGATGGCTAACCTTGACACTCCAGATGTTTTGGAACTACAACTCCCATCATCCCTGACCACTGGTCCTGTTAGTTAGGGATGATGGGAGTTGTAGTTCCAAAACATCTGGAGTGTCAAGGTTAGCCATCACTGACATAGACATCTTGTTGGCCACAGTGAGAACAGGATGCTAGACTAGGTGGGCTGTTTGACTGACCCAGCTGGAGTGTTCTTACCTTTACAGATGTGGAAAGCAGGCCATGAGACCCTAATCCCAGAGGAGGCTGCTCCATTGGGGCAAATGGGGCCCTGTCCCAGCTGCCTCCTTCTGCCCTCAGCCAATGCCCATATTCCTGCCCTCTTACTTATAATCAGTCCAGGGCAGACGTCCCCAAACTACAGCCCGGGGGCCGGATACGGCCAGAGGGGCTCATTTATCTGGCCCCTGGCGACCACCGCAGCCCGCTGCCGCCGTCCGCTCTTACCGGCGCAGCTGCCCACTTCCGGGTCAGCAGAGCGCCGGAAATAGCTTGTGCGCATGTGCAAGCATCATTTCTGGCGCACTTCCGGGTCTGAGGAGGCTCGTGCGCACGCGCACAAGCTATTTCCGGTGCTCCGCCGACCCGGAAGTGCGCCGGAAATAGCGTGTGCGCATGCGTATGGGCGCGCACTCCCCCGCCTTCCGGCCCGCCGCACGATTGGCGCTGGAGGCACCAGCTCGGGGCCTGGTAAGTTTGCCGACCCCTGGTCCCAGGGTATGTTCCTGGCTGTCAGCTTCCCTTTATTAAGTTTCAGTGTTGCCTTTGTAGCACTCAGCAGGGAGGGCAAAACGGCATGCACACCCAACATGCACACATCCTACCTCACTGGGCTTTCCGGAAGCTGTAGTGGGCCTTGGTAGGCCTTCTGGAGGCCGTGTAGAGTCCTGTTGGGCCTCCTCCTGCCACCTGACTTTTAAAAATTTAATTTATTTATATTTTTTAGGTTTATACATTACAATCGTCTTGACATTTTCAAAACCCGACTTCCTTCCCCCTCTTTCTGCGGTTCCTTAAATTTATTTTTAATATCTTCTGCATATCCAAATTAACTTAATTTGCTTGTTTATTCATCTTCTTTAAATATATATACTCATAAAACTGCAGGTTATTACAATAATCCCGCCAATGTTCTTATCCGTTTACAATTTATCTGTAAATATTCAATAAACCGTTTCCATTCTTTTATAAAAAGTTTATTATCTTGATTCCTTATTCTTCCTGCAAGTTTCACCATTTCTGCATATTCCATAAGTTTTTATATCCATTCTTCCTTTGCTGGGACTTCTGCTTCTTTCCATTTTGGGGCGAGTAACATTCCTGCCGCTGTAGTAGCGTATGTGAATAAGTTTCTATACAGTTTAGGTAGTTCTGTTCCTATAATTCCCAAAAGAAAAGCTTCTGGTTTTCTTTTCTTTTCTTACAAACGTTATTTTAAACATCCTTTTCATTTCACTATATATCGTTTCCCACTAAGCTTTAACCTTACTACATCCTGCTGTGTGACATCACACATGCGCTGCACCCACAAATTGGGGCTTCTGCTCTTTCCACCACTGGCATGCATGCCTTACGGTTTACCCCTAAGGGAATGTGTTCCTTAAGGAATTGTGCTTATATTATAGTGGTACCTTGGTTCTCAAACTTAATCCGTTCCGGAAGTCCGTTCCAAAACCAAAGCGTTCCAAAACCAAGGTGTGTTTTCCCATAGAAAGTAATGCAAAACGGATAAATCCATTCCAGACTTTCAAAAACAACTCCTAAAATAGCAATTTAACATGAATTTTACTATCCAACGAGACCATTGATCCATAAAATGAAAGCAATAACCAATGTACTGTACTATAAAATAAATAAGGCAGTATTGTAGATAATAAAAATAAAATTATTCCCCCCCTTACCTGCACTGATGATAGTCATTGTTTGGATGGGGGGCTTTTATCCATTTCCGCTGTCACACAATCAGTCGATCAGTAGCTGAACTGGGTTCCACACAGTCGCCAAAACAAATTAATCGAAAACGCCTCAAAAACAAAAACTCAAAATAAATAGCAAAAACAGAAGTGCCTAACTTAATCCATTCCGGAAGTCCGTTTGATTTCCAAAATGTTCGAAAATCAAGGCGCAGCTTCTGATTGGTGCAGGTGCCCCGGAAACAATAGCCAACAGCTGCATCTTACGTTTGGCTTCCAAAAAAAGTTTGAAAACCAGAACACTTACTTCTGGGTTTTCAGTGTTTGAGAACCAAGATGTTTGAGTACCAAGGCGTTTGAGAACCAAGGTACCACTGATATTTGATATGTGGCATAAATTATGGAACCAAAATATTAAATTTACAGCGTGCATAGTACTGAAAGAAAACATTATGAAAATGATGTACCGCTGGTATATGACCCCCACCAAACTAGCAAAAATGTATAGAATGAAAAATAAGAAATGTAAAATCAAGGACGGGGATTTCTACCACATGTGGTGGATCTGTGAGAAGGTAAAAATTTTTGGGGAACTAATATATAATGAACTAAAAAAAAATGTTTCAATATACATTCCCAAAAACACCAGAAGCATTTTTGCTAGGGATGGTTGGGGGAGAAATTGGAAGAAGCGATCAGAAGTTATTTTTATATGCCACCACTGCAGCTAGAATTCTCTTAGCACAAAAATGGAAATCGTCTGAAATACCAACCTTAGAAGAATGAAGGATAAAATTGTTGGAATACTTAGTACTAGCAAAATTGACTGGAAGATTAAGAAAGCAAAGTGACCAAAGGCTTCAAACAGATTGGAGTAAATTTATTGGTTATTTAAAAAAATCATTGTAAAAACATGAATACACTGACAGGATTTAAGACAATACTTGCAATGTAACATTAGAGCTGAAATAAGGCAATAAAGTATGTAAATAATATTAATGTATATTTAGGAAAGCGGAAGAATGATGTGTAGGTTCAAAACCAAAGAAGGAAAGGAAGGAAGTCACAAATCGGCGGAGTATTGGTATATGTGTATGCTTTATTCGACTTGTTTGTTAAAATGTGTTTCTTTGTGATGTGTTGAAAACAAATAAAAATATATTGCAAAAAAGAGAGAGAACCAAGGTACCACTGTATTTCATACCCTGTTTTTCAACCCCAACCCCTGCAGTTCAGTTCCGTGCTGTAAGGCTGATGGTCGAGACTTCCCCGGATGCCGTTTACGCCTTCCGTGGCGCCAACGCCGTACTGCCCTGCCGCTATCATTATGTGCCCCAGCTGGACGTCCCACGGAAGATCCGCGTCAAGTGGTCCAAGCTGCGGGAGGACAACACCAAAGATCAGGATGTGCTGGTGGCGTCGGGGTCGAAGCAGCGGAGCTTTGGGGGGTTCCGGGGGCGCACGAGCCTGCAGCAGGCGCCTGACCAGGAAGCGTCGCTGGTGATCAATGACTTGCGCCTGCACGACGCTGGCAAGTACCGCTGCGAGGTCATCGATGGCCTGGAAGACGAGAGCGGGATTGTGGAGCTAGCGCTCCAAGGTGAGTGGGGCTGTGCATTCAGGAGCTAGTGGCTGTTTTTAAAGTCATAATCCAGCTTCAGACCAAATTCTGAAATATTCTGGATCGCGGCAGGGAGGAAGATGAAGCCTGGGGCCAAATCCAGCCCTCCAAGCCTCTCTACCTTGCCCTTGGTACTCTCCCCAGGCCATGAGCGTAACCAGGATTATTTGGGAGGGGCAGCAAAAGCTTTTTTTAAGGAAATCAAACTTGTTGAGCTTTTCCAGGGGAATCACAGGAAATACACTGTAAATAGGACTTTGTGGGGGGCTGGCTTCTGTAGGGGGGGGACAAAACCTCAGATAATTGAGTACTTTCAATGCTTTTCAATAATATTTGTGCTCCCTGGTGACACCCATGAAACTGTCCTTTTCCCACTTCCTAATAAACAGGACCCTACCTTTGTGCAGGTAGAATTCTTGGGATTTTCCAAGAGGTCTGGAGGCGGTTACCAGAACTGCCAAGTATATACCTATTTCTGGCCACCAGAGGTCACCAGCAGCCTGTCATTTTTCTCAGTTTTTAAAAAAATTCTCTCTATCTTCTTTCATCCAAGATGAAAGGCTCTGTGGGAATACATTAAGCATTTCCTCCCCTCCCCGTGTGAGGAGCCCTTCCTGTGATTATATATTGCTGTGATGCCGGGCAGTATGTTGTTTGACTAAATGGACTGAAAGATGAGCGTTTTCTCTTTTTAAAACCATCGTACTGTATGGGTTCACAACGAAGCCTACTTTAGCTTTCTTATTATAATGATTAATTAGCCAACGAATTAGAACAAAGACCTACCTAGTTTAGCATCCCAGATCTCATAGTGGCAAACAAGAAGCTATAGGGGAACTCCTGGACATATCCAGGATTCGTCTGTCGAAAATAACGAACAAAAAAATCAGAACATCACTCTGCCCCCCCCCCTGAAAAAACCCAAAAAACTCAGGAACTTTTGTGACTGGTTTTTCACTTTTTGAAATATGGCAACCCTACATGAGGATGCAAACAGAACACTCGCAGTGGCTAGATATTTGATCAGTGTTCTATCGCTAAAAAAGAAAAACGGATCCCTGTCTGACTTAGAAAATCCATTCAAGCCCTAAACTTTAAAATTTGGATTGGTTGACAATTAGAACTGTAACAACTACCTGATTAGCTAGGAGTCGATAGATGTTATTGAATCTCCCACTGGGCTGGAATTGTTTAAATTGTTGTTTCTTTGCACACTGTTTTTATGTGATGGGCCAATGGCCGTAATAAAGATACCATACCATACCAACCCTACATGAGGCGCTGTGGGTTAAACCACAGAGCCTAGGGCTTGCCGATCAGAAGGTTGGCGGTTCGAATCCCTGCAACAGGGTGAGCTCCCATTGCTTGGTCTCTGCTCCTGCCAACCTAGCAGTTCGAAAGCACGTCAAAGTGCAAGTAGATAAATAGGTACCGCTGCAGCGGGAAGGTAAACGGCATTTCCGTGCACTGCTCTGGTTCGCCAGAAGCGGCTTAGTCATCCTGGCCACATGACCCGGAAGCTGTACGCCGGCTCCCTCGGCCAATAATGCGAGATGAGCGCCGCAACCCCAGAGTCGGTCACGACTGGACCTAATGGTCAGGGGTCCCTTTACTTTTACCTTACATGAGGGCAAATCCCTCTTTATCCAGAAAGCTCACTAGTGGGGTAGGAGAGTTGAAAATAACGCCAATATATTTCACACCGAGACCTCTCCTGCTCTATATTTTTCTCTAGTAAGTTTAGTTTGGTCAGAATTGAGCATACACTTCCAGTTGTTGCTGTTTAGTTGTTTAGTCATGTCCGACTCTTCGTGACCCCCATGGACCAGAGCACGCCAGGCACTCCTGTTTTCCACTGCCACCCGCAGTTTGGTCAGACTCATGTTGTTAGCTTCAAGAACACTGTCCAACCACCTCGTCCTCTGCCGTCCCCTTCTCCTTGTGCCCTCCATCTTTCCCAGCATCAGGGTCTTTTCCAGGGAGTCTTCTCTTCTCATGAGGTGGCCAAAGTATTGGAGCCTCAGCTTCAGGATCTGTCCTTCCAGTGAGCACTCAGGGTTGATTTCCTTCAGAATGGATAGGTTTGATCTTCTTGCAGTCCATGGGACTCTCAAGAGTCTCCTCCAGCACCACACTTCCAGAGTTAACGCTAAATACATGACTTCTGGTGAATGAGCCACCATAGAGGGCCATGAAAATTTGTGCCCCGGTTTTTATTTAGACTCGTCTGAATGTTCTTATGTCACTGGAAGAAAGTGAGCAGCAATTCACAAGAAGCCAAAGGGGACAGAATCTCAGAGTTCCATTCCCAGAGTTTCCTGGCAAGAGGGATTGGTTGTTAAAACTGCTCTGGGGTTCAGAGCTCTCGGAGGGCAATAGGGGCCTCCTAACAACTCTCAGCACCCTTAACAAACGACACTTCCCAGGGAATCCATGACTGCTATAAATGCGTAGTTCAGATGCTGCAGGCCTGCAGCTCCCAACATCCCTGTCAGGATGCTGTCAGCAGCTGCCGGCTGGTTGCCCAGGAAAGTATAAAGACAAGGGAAAGTTTCTTACAGTCCTTTTTTATTTCAAACGTTACAGAGAGAGGCTCTAGAACCCAGCCTCTTGGATAACGGCATTGTCCTGAGTGAATCTCCACCCCCCGTCTCTCCCACTTCCTCATTTGTCACTTCTATGGGTGCTGCAACGTTCTCTTTGAGCTCTTTGCTCTCCCACTTTTAAGGCTCGCCGGGTTCTGGGATATGGAGGGTCTGGAATGCTTTCTGATGACAACGTGTCAGCCAGGTGTTGTTCTGGCTCTCCCATGATTCCCCCAATTTCCCCCTCATCTGCCTCTGAGCTGCAACCTCCCTCAAACCCCTGTTGTAAATCTAGACTGTCTTCCTCTTCCTCCTCCCTGGAAGGGTCAGGATGGGGAGGCAGTCTCCACCATTCCTCCTCTGCCCAGTCCCTGACAACCCCTGACCGTTGGCCCAGCTGGCTGGGGCTGATGGGAGCTGGAGTCCAGCAACTTCTGAGAGCCATAGGTTCCTCACACCTCAGTAAGTGATCCTTCCTCCTCTACTCACTCAGCAACTTTCTTTCCCCCAGGGGTGGTGTTCCCTTACCAGCCTCAACGTGGGCGCTACAAGCTCAACTTCCACGAGGCCAAGAAGACCTGCGAGGACCAGGATGCCATGATGGCCTCCTTTGAGCAGCTCTTTAAGTCCTGGATGGAGGGCCTTGACTGGTGCAATGCAGGCTGGCTGACGGACGGCACAGCCCAGTACCCCATCACTGTGCCACGGGAGCCCTGTGGAGGGAAGCACATGGCCCCTGGCCTCCGGAACTATGGAGAGCGCCACAAGAACCTCCATCACTTTGATGTCTTCTGTTTCTCTTCTGCTCTGAAAGGTGAGTTGTTCTCTGCCATAGTTCACCAGGCAGGCTACTTTAAAGGAGGGATGGGGAGACGGTGGGCCTGGCCGTAGGTTCCCACTCTGGCGATTTCAGATTGACTACTGCCTCTTTCCATATGACCTTGAGGTCATCTTCTGAGGCCCTCCTTCGTGTGCCCCCTCCTCGAGAGGTCCGGAGGGTGGCAACACGAAAACGGGTCTTCTCCGCAGTGGCTCCCTGTCTATGGAATGCTCTCCCCAGGGATATTCGCCTGGCGCCTTCATTATACACCTTTAGCCGCCAGGCAAAAATGTTCCTTTTAAACCAGGCCTTTGGTTGATCCGATTTAGATCCTATGCCCTTTTAAAATCTGTTGTTGTTGTTGTTGCTGCTGCTGCTGCTGCTATTGGGTTGTTGTTTTTTATTTTTATTAGGTATTTTGTGGTTTTATATGTTGAATTTATTCTGTGAACTGCCCTGAGACCCCTGGGTATAGGGCGCTATATAAATTCAATAAATATAAATTCAATTAATAATAATAATAATAATAATAATAATAATAATAATAATAATAATACTGTAATGCACCGGGCACGGGACTGCCTTTGAGGACTGCCGTTAATTCAAACTACAGCCTCTAGGCCAGGCATAGGAAAACCCGGCCCTCTAGATGTTTTGGGACTACAATTCCCATCATCCCTGACCACTGGTCCTGTTAGCTAAGGATCATGGGAGTTGTAGTCCCAAAACATCTGGAGGGCCGAGTTTGCCTATGCCTGCTCTAGGCTGCTGATTGGGACTTGATCCATCTTGCTTGGTTCAGTTTACTCTGACCTGCAGCCGCTCTCCTGAGTTACAGGCAACAGACCTTTCCGGCCAAGTTGGAGATGTCCTTGGCGTGGAATTTGAGACCTTTTAGATACAGCTAACCTCTCATTCAGCTCAACATCACAAACCTTGTTATGCATCCTGCTACTCTTAGAGGCACCCAGCCTGCAGAATCCCTACCCAAGATAAGTCTTGGTTGGCTCCCTCTCATCTGAGCTTTTAAAAAAGCTTTCAGCTGGGCTTGGAATTCATCTCACTCCTGTTGATTCTTTCACCCTGAGCTTCATTTTACGGTAGTTAATGGATCTGGGTAGTTTTCCTTCCGCTTTTGCATTTGATGGGTTTTAATGAAATGCTCTAAATGCTGTATGCTGCTTTGAGTATGCTTTTTATTAGTACTACAAAGAGCAATCATTAAAGGGAAGATGAGTCTAAATTCTCCATTTAACTCCCTGTAACTGTTCATGGACTTTGGTACTGAAAAGCACAATTTGTGCTGTGTTTTCTCCTGTGCTGTGTTTGTCTTCATAACCCTGTCCTGCACGGTTACCAGCATGGCTCTCACAGGCAGACATGTGCTCAAAGAGGCCCCTTTAGGGTCTTTCCCCCACCCCTTGTGTCAGGGACTGGACTGAGGAGGAATGATGGGTACCGCCCTCCCTTCTCCTGTACCTTCCAGAGAACAGGAGGACAGTATAGATTTAGAACAGTGGTTTGCAGAAGGCCGTAGTTCAGAGGCTGCAGAGGGGAGAAACTGGGAAATTTTGGAAAAGGAACAGCAAGAAGAAGCAGCACCAGGGGAGAGACAGCTGACAGACTCAATGTCTTTGGAAAGCATTCCTGATCCCCTCTCTCCCAGGACCAGGCGTGCCTTGAGAGTAGTAGAACAGAGAGCTCAGAGGCAGAAAGCTCAGATTAGCCGACGCAGGGGTGACGTATAATAGGAGAGATGGATGGGGTGGGACTTTACTCGAAGCAACGCCATTATTAGGGAAGACTGCATTCCTTCGTCTCTTCCTGCGTATATTAATAAATTACGTGGTAAGAACTTTAATTGTTTCTCTGCTTCTTGGCTGCTACCGTGGGGCGGATCAGATTCTCCGAAGCTATAATTAGGTTTGGAAGAAGCAGGAACGAATCTTCTCTCCAAAATACAATCTCCAGGAAAGAACAACATCCTCCTAAACTCCCCAATTAGGCTACCAAAAAGCTAAAGCTAAAGGGTAACTAGGGAGTAGGGAAGGGAAGAAGAGGAGTGAGAGTGTATTGTTTGTTTTTATTTATTACATTTATATACCACTTTTCTCTTCCAAGGATCTCAAGGTGGTGTACATGGTTTCCCTGCTCCCCATTTCATCCTCACAACAGCCCTGTGAGGTAGGTTAGGCTAAAAGATGGTGGCCGGCCCAAGGTCACCCAGTGAGTGGAGCTTCGAACCCTGCTCTCCTAGGTCCTAGTCCAACATGCTAACCATTAGGCCACGCTGGCGGTATGTCCTTGTGGTGCATGGGGGATGCTTTGTGTAGTGTGGTGCATGCATGGTTGTAGCACATGTCTAGCGCCCACAACATTTTCTCTGGTTTGCAAAAGACTGGTGACTCCTGCTTCACCATATGACCATTGTTTAGGGTCTGCAAACCCAATGTGATAGCCAATGCTAGTCCTTGATGGCTTTAAAAGAGGACTAAAGAAATTCATGGAGGAGAGGGCTATCGATGGCGACTAGCCATGTTGGATATGCTCTGCCTCCACAGTCGGAAGCAGCAATGCTTCTGAATGCCGGCTGCTGGAACCCACAGGAAGGGAGAGGGCTTTCAGTCAAGCTAAATTGGTGATCTCTCAAAGACTGAGGGACATTGCTAGACAAGAGGACATTGCCCGTGTGAAACCGGGGATGTTTTGGGGGGATCAGATATTCCAGATTTCACCAGCCCCTTATCTGGCAGAAATCCACTATGTGGAATACTGTAGACTCCTCACAGCCGCTAGGTTAAACGTTCTGGATACAGCGGTTTTGTGGGGAAGTTACAGGGGAGTTCCATATGCTCTGAGATTTTGTCCCTGTGCCCTGGGAACAGTTGAATCAACTGACCATATTCTTTTGACCTGCCCATTTTATGTAGATCTTAGACAAAAACTGATAGCTCCACTCTTATGCCAACTTAACCTAGTAGACAGAGAAAGACAGGTTTTGTTTTTGCTGAGCAATTTTACTGGTACCACAACCCTCTTGGTGACCAGATTTCTTTTTTTGGCCTGTAAACGGCATAAGGTTAAAATTGACAGTATTGACATGGGTCTAAATGTATAATCTACTTCTCATTGTATGTTTTAGTGTAAAGCTTTCCGAGATGTTTAGACGTTTTAAATTTTTGTTTGGATAATGATTGTGCTCTGACTGACGGTCGAATAAACTGTATTGTATTGAGAGGGCTTTGTGCTCAGGTCATGCTTGTGGCATCTGCTTGGCCATTGCAAGAACAGCATGCTGGACTAGATGGACCATTGGCCTGATCCAACAGCCTTCTTACATAGTCAGATTAGACCCACTGGAATTAACGAACCCAGGCTGGTCATCCTCATTAACTTCAATGAGTCATCTCTGAGCAGGACTTAGCATTCCGTATAACCCCAAATACAGTGGGACCTCGACTTACGAGCGATTCGACTTACGTGTTTTTCGACTTACGAATTACTTCCGGGAGAAACAAAATGGCCGCCGCAACCGAATTTTTCGACTTACTAATGGAAGTCGCGGCCACTTTAATAGGATTTTTTCAACTTATGAATTTTCGACTTACGAATTTTTTCGCTCAATGCATTCCTATGGGGATTCGACTTACGAATGTTTTCGACTTACAAAAATTGCGTCTGAACGCATTATCGTCGTAAGTCGAGGTCCCACTGTAAACTAAACAGGAAGGGAAAAGCAGGACATGTATCTGTAAGTGGGTCCCTTTTGGGATTTTCCTGCATTGCTCCGTAACTCTTTCTCTGCCCCCTCCCAACAGGAACTGTTTACTATCTGTCCGGCCGCGAGCAGCTCACCTTGGAGGAAGCCAAGCAAGCATGCCAGGATGATGGGGCTGAGATTGCCAAGGTGGGCCAACTTTATTCAGCATGGAAGCTCTCTAATTTGGACCGTTGCGACGCTGGCTGGTTGGCTGATGGTAGTGTGCGCTACCCCATCACTTCTCCCCGGCCCAACTGTGGTCCCCCGGAACCTGGGATCAGAAGCTTTGGCTTCCCCAAAGTTGGCAAGTTTGGAGTCTACTGTTACAAGATGAGCTGAAGGAAGGCCAATGTATGGACACTGTGCACCAATGGACAATATCCTTGGTTGCCCACCTAGAGTTTATTATTTAAAGGGCCAGTCTCGGGGGGCAGTTTTAATTGTATGTTTTATTTTTTGTGTGTCCCTTGGGCTTTGTTTTTTTTACATTTTTGTAACAAAGGGGGAAGATTGCTGCACAGCCCCACAGAATAGCCCTGGAGTGGACTTGGTGCTGATTCTAAGATTATTCCACTTCCATTGCCCATCTAATCCAGTGGTAGAGAAACCCCTCCTGAGATTTAGTGTTGTTTTTCTGTCTGGTCATCTGATTTCTGGAATGGACTCAGGTTGAGATCTATGGATGAGATGGCAAACCTGCCTTGTGCTCAGTTGGGTTTGTACTGTGGTCACCGCGTCTTGCCAAAGGATTCCCAGTCCTGATGGGAGATTCCCAGTAGTTACTAGAATAAGGTCTCATCACCCCACAATGGCTTTGCCTCCTAGTAAATCCAGTGTTTACAGATTAGGATGGGGTGGGGAAAGTCTCCAGCCTGAGGCCTATGTTCACTCCTGGGCAACCTCTTGTCAGTATACCTGTTTCTACATATGCCCCTCTCTGTCTTCGCTCCAGAGAAGTTCAGGGACGCTCCATCAGAGTTCAGTGACACATTCCAGCAAGGCAAAAACACTCGAGGGTGGGAAACAGGGCTGGGAAGGGGCGTGGCGTAGAGAGAGGGGTGTGGCCTAGCGAGAGGGGGTGTGGCCATGAAAGGGACTGACTTCTGAGTAAGCATGCCTGGAATCAGATCACCAGCAGGAGGGTCACAGGAGCCTACCTCTGCAGGTTGGAGATAAACACACACACACACACACACACACACACACGACAAGTAGGACCTCTGGCAAGGGGTTCTTCCCTCTGTAGCAAGGTCCTGATCCTGCTGGTCATGCTGGTGCCTACTGTTGTTCAAAGAAAAAAAGCAGGACGCGTGAATATAGTCTTTCGTTTAATGTCCCTTTTTTGGGGGGGGGCCTGTAGAGCATACAAGTGGGACCTGCAGCAAAATGTTGCAGCGTATCTTCACTTTGTAGGAATGTTCACGTCCTTGTTGGCTAGCCATGCCCTCCTCCCAGGTCACAGGCACATAGGAAGCTGCCTTTATACCCTCACATGAAACTACCTTGCCACTAGTATGGAAAGCTCTCTAAGTTACCATACTTTGGCATCCGTGTGTTCTATTCTCGTGTGTACCTCACCTTTTGGTTTTGCTGTTCAAACTTGGGGGTTTCTCGGACGTTTGCGAATAAAACCCTTAAGAAAACCACCCAAGGAATTTGTTGCACTTTGTGTGTGTGTGTGTGGGGGGCCTCCATGATTTGGAGGATCTGTTCAACAAACACTAAACAATTTTTTCAGGGGGTGAGTGGAAGCTGCCAGATCTGGAAGTCCTGTTTCTACTGTTAGGGAAAGCTTTCGGAGCAGAAATCACACATACCGGTGAATGTATGCATCTGTGTGTGAAAGGGCGAGGGAGAGAGGGAGAGAGCGAACATCTGGGATAGAAAGGGGTTTTTGAAAAGTGAAATGTATCAGGGAATGGGGCAGGGGGAGGAAGAACAGGAAGGAAATAGCGGTGTGGGGTGTGTGGACGCACATGCATGTGAGAGAGGCTACAAGCCTCCTGGAAGGCGCCTTGAATGAATTGCATTCATGTAGGTGCCAACAATTTAATCAAAAGCCCATGCTTACCTTTGCACAGCATATCAAAGAACTCTCTGCTTCAATATTTAATTAAAATCCAGCTCCCAACTCATGCAATGAATTCTTAAAAGTTTGCCGCGGTTTGTTTGCCTCCTCCTTCTCCGGTAATAATGAAGCAAGCCTGACAGGGACATGTAAGCAATGAGCTGTGCAAAGACACAACGATGCTTAAGGGAGACAACCCAATGGGCACACTGCTCTTTTTGTTCATTCACGTGGCGCACATGGGCCATTAGACTCTGATGGAACCCCAAAAGAGGCAGTTGAGATAGCTGAGATGCACGTTTCCTTTATGGTAAGGTTAAAAAAAGGTAAAGGACCCCTGGACGGTTAAGTCCAGTCAAAGGCGACTATGGGGTTGCGGTGCTCATCTCGCTTTCAGGCCGAGGGAGCCAGCGTTTGTCCACAGGCAGCTTTCCAGGTCGTGGCCAGCAGGACTAAATTGCTTCTGGTGCAATGGGGCACCGAAATGCCATTTACCTTCCCGCTGCAGTGGTACCTATTTATCTACTTGCACTGGGACGCAGGTGGCGCTGTGGTCTAAACCACTGAACCTCTTGGGCTTGCTGGTCGGAAGGTTGTCGGTTTGAATCCGCGCAACAGGGTGAGCCCCCGTTGCTCTGTCCCAGCTTCTGCCAACCTAACAGTTTCCTTTATGACAGAGCTAGGAATGCAGGAATCTGTCAATTTTGGTTTCTCTCTGTTTCTCCTTTTTCAATTCTCACATTAGTTTGAATTAAAATGAAAAAAAAGTCCTCATGAAAATTCACCAGCATTTTACTGCGAATTTCTCCGAAAACCCACATTTTTCTATGTAATTTTGCTTTGATATACATATTTTTTGCAAAGCAATTTCCCACAATACAATGCACTTCTCTATGTTACTGTCACTAATATATGCCTTTTAAAGCATGTATTACCCTACCGTATACATTTTTGTACACATTGCTTGATTGGAGACCTGCATTGCAAAATTCATGCAGATTTTGACGGATGGCTTTCTGCATTTATTTGGAAGCTGCAGATTTGGTAGGATTGCCATTAAATGTACACTGAATCAAATTTGTCCCCCAAAAAGATAGCAGGAGACTGCTTTGAGCAGTTACAAAAGTTGGGCAAACAGCAAAGGTCCAACTGAACAGCTTATGACAGTACTTATGACAACTGCGGTGCTTGAACAGACAATATGCCTGTATGTTTGCCCAACTCAGTACAGGGTCATATCTTAGCAGCAGATCACTTATTTTGCCTGAAGGAAGATCTAAGATTAATCCCTGGCACCTCCGGTTACATATTCATTTCACATTTATTTGCTTATCACCTTTCACATAAATTTTGAGGTGATATGCAATAAAACAACCAAAATAGGTTGAAAAAACAATACAAATAAACACAACTCCTATCAAACCTCCAGCCAGCATGCCCAGTGGTCTGGATCCCTCATGTAAGGGGCTAAAAGGCCCCAGGAAGGAAGCCACATGAAGCACATCCTCCTGGGATCCTGGAGAGCTGCTGCCAGTCAGAGTAGGCAGAGCTGGATGGAGAAATATTCTGACCTGACAAAAGGCAGCTTCCTGTTTTCCTGCAGAGCAGCCCTGCACTGCTTGAGGCTGGGAGTGATTGCAGTCTGTACTGAATGCCTTTGCCTTGCCCTGATGAATACATAAGTTTCTTTACAGTCCGTAAACTCCACCACTGTGCTTTTGACATAGCGTGTTCTCCTTCATGGAGAGCACGTGTTGCGTTGGGGGCCAGCAAGTCACCCCTCTGGTGCTGGACAGGATCGTATGGATGGCCACTGCTGTGATTGGACCCAGGGTGTTGTTGGGGAGATTTGTATGTTGCAAATTGTTGATGGACAGCCCAGCGTATATATAATGGTTGGTATGCAACGTGATCTCCCTCTTGACTGCGTGCTTCGGAGCACCCGCCCTCCCTCCCTATAATTTAGGCCTCTGTGTATGACCTTGCTATGCCTGTCATGGGGTCGTCTGCTTTTGGGGCAGGGGCCTGGTAGGAATTTTTCCATTTGACTGATTGGCTTGTGCCACCTGGTTTTCGCCTACTGCGTAGCAAATAGTCACAACTTGTAAGGTTGGCGGTTAGGCATTGGTTATTATGTTGGTTGGAGGAGGGGTTATGATTGATTGCGTCTGCCCCTCCAATTGTTGCTGGTGTATGGGGAATTCCGTTAAAGGAATCCAGGGACTCGATATGACTTTGTCCGAACCCCCGGTTGGGGGCCAGGGCCTTGCAAGAGCCCTGGGAGCCTGTGGGGAGAGAGGAGGGTCAGATCATCCAGCTCCCTTTATCTCTCCAGAGTGTTTTCCCCTTATTGACAGTCGTCAGTTCTGTCCTCAGTTCTGTCCTCAGTCTTAACCAATGCCTAAGCAAACACTCAAATTATTTGTATTTTAATAAAGTTGTGGCCAAAATCATGCCAAAAACCAAAACAAAATTCTGTCTGATGTGTGAGTTATTTGAGGGGTGGTTTGGGGACCTCGACACGCAAAACCCCTTTGTTCTGTAACGTGGCTTCTGATCTGTGACGATGTGTGCACAAGTGTTCCCAAATACACACACACACACACACACACACACACACACAGCATGCAACCAGCACCTCCACAATGATAAAATACAACAAACTTTTATTTTACAGGGTTCACAACAGCGCCGATAGCTGTTTTAATTTTGAGTCTTGCATTTTATGCATAAGAGTTAAACACCCCCACCCCCCACCCCTGCCAAAAAAAAAAAAAAGAGGGAAGAAGGAAGAAGAAAATACAGTGGTACCTCGGGTTAAGAACTTAATTCATTCTGGAGGTCTGTTCTTAACCTGAAACTGTTCTTAACCCGAGGTACCACTTTAGCTAATGGGGCCTCCCGCTGCCACCACACCATTTCTGTTCTCATCCTGAAGCAAAGTTCTTAACCCGAGGTACTATTTCTGGGTTAGCGGAGTCTGTAACCTGAAGCGTCTGTAACCTGAAGTGTCTGTAACCCGAGGTACCACTGTATTCTGGGTTGGGTTTCTTCCTACCTCTTTTTTTTTTTTGCTTTTTACAGAAAAAAGAAAAACCAGGCAAGCTCTTCTTTGCTTCATTCCACATCTCCCCCACCCCCAGGCCATTCCCACACCCCCACTTTGAAAACAGAACACACATCAAAAGCCAGGCTCCTACCAGCATCCTTGAGACATTGACGAGTCCATTTAAATTATTGTAAAAATGACCAGTTTTCTCTTTGTTTTCAATAATTATTACCATTATGTTTTTTAAAAAATATATATAAATAGGTGCAGGGAACTCAGGTGCCCGGCACGGTCCCCCTTGAGAGAGCGCCATCTCAGGATGGGAGCTGCTTTTCCATATGTCCTGGGGGGGTGGGGGTGGGGGGTAGGAAACAGCCATGGTGGGGGGGGGCACAGGCTTATGAAGTTGCGTTATAGATATATTTCTATGTCCTCTACTTGCATCTTTAAGATGCACTCAGGAAAGCAGGGAGAAGATGGCCGAAGAAACAAACCCATGATGTTGTTAGCTGGGTGATTCTGTGGCTCAAATTATACGCAGGACAGAGGGGGCTCAGCCCCCTTACTGTTTTGTGCCAGCTCCTGAACACCTGTTGTTGTTTTTTAGAAAGCTATGGCAAGCAGGGTGGGATGTTTGCATCACGATTTGGCTAAAAGTAGAGAAATTCAAGGATGGACTTTGTGGACTTCATGAAGGTCGCCACAACCTTCCTGCCCCCCCCCCCTGCATAATTCAAGCATCACTCTGACAGGGAAAATAAGCCAATGAAATGACTGACAGCAGGTTTGGACCAAAAGAGGGAAGTGAAACCCACCCCACAAGGTTGTTGTGAGGATAAAATGGGGTTGACATGGACCCTCATCCGCTATCCTGAGCTCCTTAGAGACAGGGGTTAAACATGAAGTAGCCATGGTCTGTATCCCGTGTTCTCTGTCCCAGTACAAGGGTGACTTTTAATTCAACACAACTGGGTTAGCTCAGATAGCAGAGTATAAGACTCTTGATCTCAGGGTGGTGGGTTCGAGTCCCGCATTGGGCAAAAGATTCTTGTGCTGCAGGGAGTTGGACTAGATGGCCCTCGTGGTCCCTTCCAACTCGACAAGTCTATGGTTCTACGCTTCCACTACAGGAAACAGTTGCACTAGCAGAAACTCAATTGTGCAACAGATTGCACAATCTGTTGTGCAGCAAAGCCACCAGCCACTTGCTTATGCGTTCTCCTGCATAACACAACATTCTGCTGGGACAAAACATTTCTCCAGAGGAACAAGTTGGCCACTAAGTGGCTTTAATTTACCGTATTTTTCGCTCTATAAGGCGCACCTGACCATAGGACGCACCTAGCTTTTAGAGGGGGAAAGCCCTATTTTTTTGAGGATCAGCTCAAAGTTGTTGAGCTTACTTTGCAAAGGGAAAAACCCCTGTTTTATGGGGTTTAACTCACAGTTCTGCAGCTTCAGGAGAGGGAACCATTTCTACAGTTTCTAGACAGATAATCCAATCAGCCAGTCACATGTCGCTGGGGAAACAGCCTCCCTCTGCAAGGGGGCGGGGCTGGAATCTCTCTCCCTTAACTCTCTCCTCTATCGTTTGCTGAGCAGCTGCTCAGCGGGCTTCCTTTCAACACCCCCTTCTCTCTCTTTTTTAAAAAAAAGCACAATCTGCTTTTGCCCCAGGGCAGTTCAGCTCCAGGGACCACACATTCGCTCCATAAGACACACAGACATTTCCCCCTTACTTTTCAGGAGGAAAAAAGTGCGTCTTATGGAGTGAAAAATACGGTAACTCTACATTGGATCCTGCCCCACACATTTGCATGAAGAAATGCATCTAATTCATGGACCTGCTCATCATCCAGAATAAATTTGACTAAAAGCTTTAGGTGTTATTTCCCCCACTTTAAAAAAATTAGATTAGACAGTTTTATGGGGCAGATGACAATCGTAGTAGCTAAAAAAGGGGGAGCCTCAATAGGCAGAGGAAGTCTATCTTTGGTTACCAATGCTGAGTATGCTATCATACTTTGAACTGAAGGGCCATGGCTCAGCGGGAGAACACCCGCTTTGAGTGCAGAAGGCCCCAGTTTCAACCCCCCACATCTCCATGTAGGGCTGGGGAAAGCCCTGGGCTGAAATCTTTGAAAGCTGTTCCTGCCAGTCAGTGTAGACCAGCCTGGATAGCTCAGTTGGTTAGAGCATGGTGCTGATAATGTCAAGGTTGCAAGTTTAATCCGTTTATGGGACAGCTGCATATTCCTGCATTGCAGTTGGATCAAGATGATCCTCAGGGTCCCTTCCAACTCTATGATTCTATGCTTCTACCCTAGTTTCCCAAACTTCGGTCTCCAGCTGCTGTTGAACTACTACAACTCCCACCATCCCTAGTTAGCAGGACCAGTGGTCAGGAATGATGGGAACTGTAGTACCCAAAACAGCTAGCGACCCAAGTTTGGGAAACCCTGATGCTTGATGGACCTATGGCCCAACTGGGTACGACAGCTTCCTATGCCCTACTTAAGAACTTCGCAACAGCTAGGAAGTTAATACAGATGACCACTGACCAACATGGTAACTGACCACAAGTTGCACCTCTGTAACTTCTTGTCAAGTATTGTTTCAACTACACTTTGGTTTCAACAAAATTCTGGGGGTCAAAGAGTGCGGCCCAGTGATCAATACCTGACAGGATGATACAGACGAACAAACTTACAAAGTGGTTACACTCATTCACACAGCGGATGAAAACAGATATTGTCTCTGTGCCTTCAGCATGTTGGGACTTGAGAGGGGGAATCTCTGGAATGACCCACTAAGGTTGATTCATAGGTGTATATATGAAGCTGGCTTGCCAATTGTCAGTATCTTGTTGCTCCAGTCATTTACTCTCTCATTTCCTTCACACAACTTTAAATATTAAAATTCAAAATAAAAATGGAGGGGAGGAGAAATTGACCGAGAGTAGCTGGAAGCTGACAAGAACTAAAACAGCCTCAGAGGTCCAGCTTTTAACTCTGCCCTTCATTCTTTATATGAATGCCACTCTGTCTAGTCTGATGTTCTGGTTAATTTCAGCCTCCACACATTATTTTACATTTTGCATTTATTTAAAAGAATTGACATATCCAAACGAGCAATGGCTGTTTCCCCCACCTCCCTGGGAGAGGCAGAAATCCTCTTTTCCATTCCTTTCTCATTGAAAAGATTCAGCCCATGTCATCTCTCTCTCTCTCTCTCTCGATTTACACATTCCCAGTGGCTCCCTCTGAACCCTACAAGGTAAGCTGCAACAGTGGGAAGAAGCTGAGTGGGACAGGGAAGGAGAAACACAATGGCTTAGAAAAGAAAAAGAGAGAGTCTTGTCCACCCTGCAGATTAAATAATTACATGGCCTGTGAATAAAACCAGGACCTCCTCCACAAAAAATAGCAAATCTTCTTTATTATTTAACTTAACCCTCACCCTCTTGCGACCCTCTCCATCCCCTTCCCTGAAAAGGCACAAAGATAATTGGATCTAGACGGTTAGTAAAAAAAAAAGCTTTTGCTTTGCTGTTTTGCAAAAGTTTCTCTCTCTCTCTCTTTTTACATATGCACAAGGTGGATTTTTCTTTAATATATTTTCCCCTTTATATAACAACAACACAAAAAAGCAACAAGAAGAAATCGAATCTGTTAATATAACTGTTCCATAAAATCTCTCTCTTTCTCTTATCTCCTCTCTCCGTCGCCTCTTTAATGGGTGGGTCTCTGCCCCATTCCTCCATTGGTCCTTGATCGAGTCCTTGCGCTCCTCTTATGTAGTCTGTGCTTGTAGGTGGAGGCTGTGGGAGGGGAAGAAGGAGAAGAAGAAGAAGAAGAAAAGGCACCTTGTTACCTAGGGATGGAGGTTACAGAGGCCCTGCTTGTCCTCAGCTGGCTTGACCAAACGCCTCTCTCCCTCTTGCTCTCTGGAAAAACACTGCCGAGGCTGTAGCATGTTGTTTCTCCGGCTGGCCGTGCCGAACGTGCCACGGCGCCAGCATTCTCACCGTTGCACAATCGGGCCTTCTCTAACCTCCGGTGCTCTGGGACCCAATGAACCAGCTGGGTGGGTTCGCCCCCCCCTCTATGGCACTTTGTAGCAGGCTCTGTCCCTTCTAGCTAACACTAAGGGGGAAGAGATTTGGGGGTGCCACAGACAACTCTGCTACTGTCTGTCGTGGCGTGGGGTGGGGTGAGGGAATAAAGTCTGCCCTTTCAAATAACGGCTGATAGGCCAAGACATTGCCAGAGGCAGACTCTTTTACATTGCTCCCTGTTCAAGGAGCCATCGCTGGAGAAGAGAAGAGCACTTTTCTTTGCAAGAGGCAGAATCCAGAAAAAAGAGCCCAAGACACATTGGTGCCTGAGGACAAAATTCAAAACGCCCTCTGCCCTGTGACAATTTTTTTTTTTAAAGCAAGCTACATCATTGACAAGGGGTTCCTCCAGATAGCCTGGTTTTTTTAGCCTTCTGATTTGCTGGCACAAAGTGTACATAGAGCTAAGAGCCAGCTGAGCCACATCTGTAAAAGGTAAAGATAAATGACCCCTGGACGGTTAAGTCCAGTCAAAGTTGACTATGGGGTTGCGGCGCTCATCTTGCTTTCAGCCCGAAGGAGCCGGCGTTTGGTCACAGACAGCTTTCCGGGTCATGTGGCCAGTAGGACTAAACCGTTTCTGGCGCAACAGGACACCGTGACGGAAACCAGAGCGCATGGAAACACCGTTTACCTTCCAGCCACAGCGGTACCTATTTATCTACTTGCACTGGTGTGCTTTCAAACTGCTAGGTTGGCAGGAGCTGGGAGAGAGCAATGGGAGCTCACTCCGTCATGGGGATTTGAACCGCTGACCTTCCGACCAGCAAGCCCAAGAGGCTCAGTGGTTTAGACCACAGCTCCACCTGCATCATGGGTAGCCAACGTGATACCCTCCAGATGTTGGTGAACTCCAACTCCTATCAGTCCAAGTCAGCATGGCCAATGGTCAGGAATGGTGGGCATTGTAGTCAACAACATGGCTACCTCTGATGGTGGGATGCGGGTATCTTCAACCAATGCAAGAGTGCCCCCAGACAGCCCAAGGGTCAGAGGAGGTGCATAGGTTAAATCTGGAGAAGGGAAGGTTATTGGTTGTATTCAATGCCAGTCCAACTCAGAGCAGACCCATTAAAGTTAATCAACATAACTAACTTAGGCACATTGATTTCAATGGGTCTACTTGGAGTAAGACTTAATTGGCTACAAGCCTATATTTTCCAAACATGCCCCCAACCCTGGATCTATTTAGTATTTCTTTTCCCCAAACACTTTACATTTAGGAATAGGGATGGGTGAATCTGTTGATTTCAGTTCTTCTCATCTCCCCCATCTGAAGTTTGGTTTCCAGGTTTCCCCAACAGTTTGTGATTTATTTATTTTTTAAAATAAAAAGTCATCATGAAAATGGCCAGCATTTAGTGCACATTTCTCTTAATATTTTGCATGCAATTCTGTCTTAATACACACATTTTTCTGCAAGCCATTTTCTCGCAATATAATGCATTTTTGCATAGCTTCATGAAAAGACACATTTTAATGCACACTTTTGCCTAACGTGCACTTTTCCCTACTCATTTGGTTGGTGAACTGCATCGTACCGTTAGGAGAGGTGTGGACAGCATGGTTTTGATTTGTGTATCGTGTCAGGAAGTGTGAATTAGGGAGGTCCCCATTAAAATGCAAACGGAGCTGAACTTCTCCCTCATCCCCAAGTCAGGATCCTTAAAGGAAAACCCATAGCTAAGTTGATTCCCAAACCTTTTATTAGCCAATTGAAAGGGTGGCATGGGAGCTGCCATCTAGCTGCCTCTCCTCTACCCCTGCAAATCTTATCCCTGCCCTCTGTCCGTTCACAAGCCAGAGAACTCAAAGACTTACAGAGAGTCTGCTGAGCACAGCATGTTGGCCAAGAAGGACTTGCCAGCTGTTGGCATCGCTATGGAATGAAACGTCCCCCGAGCTGAATATCCAGCTGGCCCTTGTGAGCCAGCTCTGCCTGGGAGAGGGATAGACCTGGAGTCCTTGTCAGACTGAGCTTTAACTAAGAGCATCATTGTCACACATGAGGAAGCATCAGCCAGCCTCTCCCTTGCTGTGGGTGTGAACTGTCTGATCATTCCTAATGAGGAAGAAGCAGCTAGAGAATAATACTTTGGTGTACCAGAGAACATTCTGGTCCAGTGTAGGCACTGCATTCATGAAGGCCTTTCCAGTATAGCTGCACATTTGCACAAAATTTGGCCACCACCCCACATCTTTCTAGTGCAATTATCTCGTCGCTTTTCTAACCACAAAAAGTCCAATAAGAAAAGAGGTGGGAAATTTCCCCTGGAAAGTGTGGGTCAACAACCGGCTGGCAAAGGTCAATGGACTGCATACACACGCCATCTGTCTAACTCAAATGGGAGTTGGATAAACTCTTCTGCACTCTCTGTCCCTGGGAGTTTCTAGACTGGCTATTTATTGAGCATTCGTGGTGATACGTTCGCACAAAACTTGCATGGAGGTTACACAGAAACATAGGAAGCTGTCTTATACTGAATCAGGATATTGGTTCACAGTACAAATAAGATAGACCACTACATACGATCAATACAGGCTATCCGTGGGTCTTCCCAGTGCCCGTTGGGTTGACACCGGATGGTGGGCAGATGGCGCTGAATGTAGCCCTGATTGCACTGGTACCGCACCATGGAGTTGATCTCATAGCGGTCTTTCTTCTTTCCGAAGTGCCTGGCGTTCTCAACCACGGGTGGGTCTCCACAGGAAACTGGTGGAAGAAAGGAAAGCCTTCAAAGTTGCTTTCAGCACAAAACAGCTCAGTGGCTGGTGTGATGCTCCTAACCTTCTTCTCCTATCATCACAAGAACTTATAATATTAAAAATGTGAGATACCACATTGCTAACCAGTGTGGTGTAGTGGTTAAGAGCAGTGGACTTGTAATCTGGTGAACCGGGTTCGTGTCTCCGCTCCTCCACATGCAGCTGCTGGGTGACCTTGGGCTAGTCACACTTCTCTGAAGTCTCTCAGCCTCACTCACCTCACAGAGTGTTTGTTGTGGGGGAGGAAGGGAAAGGAGAATGTTAGCCGCTTTGAGACTCCTTAGGGTAGTGATACCCAATGTGGAGTATCACATGATACCCTCCAAACTCTTCTTCTTCTTCTTCTTCTTCTTCTTCTTCTTCTTCTTCTTCTAACCAGTTGACAGGATACCTGCTGTGTCTCTGTATGATTTACTGCTCTGGTTTTCACTTTACACCATCAGCATCCAATTTGACTGTCTAATTCTGCTCTGCCTCTTCACTGGTGTGAGTGTATCAGTCACTCTTGATACAGATATGCAGCAGAATCAGTCACCTGAGCTCAGAGAAGGATGTCTGTCGAGGCTGTTCAGTACCTGTCTCCTTATGGTCAGCAGTCATACACAGACCAGTCACTCGTTTTTCTCATTTTTCTCATTTTAAGTTCAGTTTCTCCACATTTAATTGTTTGTGTTTTTCATAGCCCTAATGTAAATTAATGCACATTCTAGTGCAAATTTCTTACAATATACTGTATATATACAATTTTGTATGCAATCTTGCATACAAATTGCTTACACGTATCTGCAAAACAATTTCCCCCTAATATAACACACTTTTGTATGTCCTTTTCACGAATATATGTGTGGATTTTAGTGTATGTCTCTTTATGCACATTACTTGGCTGGAGAAGTAAATTGCAAAATTCAGGTAAGTGCAAATTTTAAAGGATGGCTGCCCTTTTGCTCACATGTTCTTTTGAAAACTGCAGATTTGGTAAATTCACGGAATTGTGCTCCTCCTCCATCCTTGCTCACTTAGCAGCACAGGAGGATGCTCTGAATGCAGAGAGTTCTTCCACTTACAAAATCTGAAAGCAAATCTTTTTGAGGGTTAAGAGTGAAGCAAACGAAGTTTGGTTCAGAAAAAAATGTGCTTCAATATTTTTTTTAAAAATGGGGTTGGGGAACTAGGTTAGAAACAGAGATCTTGGGGGATTTGCAAGTTTGAGATGCTGGTCCCGTCCTTAAAATGCCATTGGTGTTCTCTGCACTTATTGGGCTCAGGAGCAGATTCTCTGAAAATTTATCCTTGCTCTGACTTTTGGTTCCATGCAGGAAAGGGGGATTCCATACTAAAGCCTTTGTCTGCTGTTTGGTCTATGAGACCTTCAGACGCCAAGGTTGCTAAGAGCCTTCTGTTGCCTGGTCCATGAGCCAGGCTCAGTGGCTGCAGAGGGTCATCTTTTTTGTTAAATGTGGCAGCCAGGATTAGAGCTATAAACAACTGGTTAACTAGCATTTAGAGAAGTGGGGGGAATCTGATTCAGGCCACATTTAAAGGCGAACAACTTAATTTTTACTTCCTGAAACAACGTGTAAAGTGGAACTTAGCAGACCTTTGAAATTCACACTCCTATGAATTTTGCAACACAGTTCTCCAACACAAAACACACTTTTCACTCTGAGTAGGTCACTTCCACCACCTAGAGCAGCTTTATCTGAGAAAAGAAAGCCCTGGCAGATTTCTGCCATTTGCGGGACTGAATGATCCAATTGCACAATACGTTTCCTGCCCTCCGACCTCTCTTGTTGCATCTCTGTGTGAGTCACTGACCCTATGAGGAAAATTTAATTCAGGAAAGGGGAACATGTGGCTGATGTTGCTAGACTGGTGCCCCCCCCCCGGGCATTACCCTTCAAATTGCTTCAAAGGGGCTGATGAAAGCTGAAATCTAATTACATCTGGGGTTGGAAACACAGGTTTCCCATACCTGACTTAATTACTGAATTTCTTTCACACGGCAGACTTGCGGATCTCCCAAGTCACACACATGACTGCAGGTGCGGCGAACCTTTGGCTCCCTAGATGTTGTGGAATTACAACTCCTGTCACCCTTGGTCTTTGGCCAGGTTTGCCAGGGAACTGTTGGAAATTGTAGTTCAGCAACCTCTGGACAGCCAGAGGTTTCCCCACACCTGCACGGGTGCCCTTGGGAAGGGCTGCTATCTTGTCCTTCCTTGTCCTATAGGGCTCTCACTGCCAGGAATCCAGCCTTACCTGTTCCTTTCTTGCACGTGAATGGGAGGTGGTAGTTGCAAGGGACGTCGTTCCACTCTCCCTTCTCATGCCAGATCATTACGACGCAATCTTCTCCTTTGGCAAAGAAATTATCGGGTTGGTTGGGCCGCCAGTTCTCGTATTGCTGCGAGAGATGAGAATGAAGCTGGTATTGGAACTTAGACAGAGAAGACAGTTGGGGAGGCTTTTCCTTAGGGTCTAATTAGACCCAATGGTGGGGAAAATGGCCATCAGATCACCCGTGGTTTTATGTTTTTGCAGGGTCCCCCAAGTGAGGGTGGGACCATAATCCTGAAAAGTGAGAGGCTTATTGTCCCCAGGCTTTTCTGCTCTAAATTCACACCCACTCCTGCAAAGTTGTTATTTGCTCTGCAGGCAGTGGAATCTGGCCCAGCCGGGCAAATGGGGCATTGTTACACCAACTTCTGTCTGGCTTTAGCCAGCCCCACCTGCCTGCCTTCTTATTACCATTCCAGAGGGTGGCACTGCCTGTCAGTTTCCTAGCAGTCTAGGGAGTGGCATTGCCTGCCAGGTTCCTTACCCTTAGTTTTGATGTTGCTCCTTGTAGAAGGGAAGGGAACAAAATGAGGATTAGTTGCTCCACCTTCTATTGTCTCTAGCTCTGCTTCTTGTTGGCTCTAGCTCCACCTGCTGGTGGCCTCCCTGCCTTCCACCCTACCAGTCACAATGAGCACCAGCCACCACCACTTATTGCCAGCGAAAATATTCGAATGCCATTCAGGTACCTGTATACGCCCAACTCCTTATGGGACACTTGGCAGCTCTGAAGGGCAAGTGGTCAAAGCCCCAATCAAACTTGCAGCCAGCCCTAACTCTGGTCACAAGCACACCATGTATCTAAAGCAATATGATACCACTTCAAACAGTCAAGACTTCCCCCAAAGAATTCTGGGAGCTGTAGTTTGTTAAGGGTACTGAGAGTAGTTAGGAGACCCCCTATTCCCCTCACAGAGCTCCAATTCCCAGAGTGGTTCAACAATCAGTCCTTCATAGAGAACTCTAGGAACTGGAGCTCTGTGAGGGGAATAGGGGGTCTCCTAACTACTCTCAGCATCCCTTAAACTACAGTTCCCAGTTGGGGAAGCCATGACTGTTTAAAGTGGTATCACAGTGCTTTAAATGTGTTGTGGTAATGTTGCCCCTGTCTCTTGTCCTTTCCCACTAAACACAGAAGCCCCTTTCACTCTTGGGCACAAGGGGCAAAAATAAATAAAGCCCAGAATTATATTTCCTTGTGAGGAAGGAAGCTCTTATTCTGAAATGTTTCCCAGCAGTCCAGGATCATTCACTGAAAACCATGTCCTTCTGGAATGTAACTCACAAGGGAGTGCCCATCAGACCAGCGGAAGTCATCCTCAACCGCTCTGTCACTAAGGCCAATCCATTGGTAGTCTTGAGCGTTGTCTAGAAAGGAGAGACAGAGAGAGCATAAAGATTAGAAAGTTAGCCTGCTACTTCCTGCTGAAATCTTGCAAAATTTTACACCACAAATGTTCCACCCTTTCCTTTTGCCCTGTTTTTGTTGTGCCTGTGTGCTCTTCCAGACAGGTAAGGTAAAAAGGTAAAGGACCCCTGGACGGTTAAGTCCAGTCAAAGGCGACTATGGGGTTGCAGCGCTCATCTTGCTTTCAGGCCGAGGGACCCGGCGTTTGTCCACAGACAGCTTTCCAGGTCATGTGGCCAGCAGGACTAAACCGCTTCTGGCACAACGGCACACCTTGACGGAAACCAGAGCACACGGAAACACAATTTACCTTCCCGCCGCAGGGTTACCTATTTATCTACTTGCCTTGGCATGCTTTCGAACTGCTAGGTTGGCAGGAGCTGGGACAGAGCAATGGGAGCTCATCCCGTCACACAGATTTGAATTGCCGACCTTCTGATCGGCAGGCCCAAGAGGCTCAGTGGTCTAGACCACAGCGCCACCCGCAACAATATGACAACACTGGGGAAGCATCATAAAACGACAAATAAAACGGAATGATGGGCGGTTGGCCCAGTATAATTTCACCACCAATGCATTAATTGACTATACCACCACCCCACAACTCCCCCACAACCAATCTGACTGCAAATCACAACATTTTGATTCTACTTCTAAACTCTATAGGAATGTGTAGTTCCTTGATCAGCCAATGCCACCTGTTTGGAAAGTGCAACCTGGATCTCTGGCCCTGCATACTCCTCAAATCACCACACTTACTGTTCACAAACTCCTGCTCTTCGGGAGTGATGATACTGCTCAGGTGAGACTGATGCTCTCGGCAGAGGTTCTCAGCATCCACCCACGTGTGCTTTTCTTCAAAGTGCTTGTAACAGTTGCCTTGGAATTTGGTCCAGCCTGCTTCACATTCTGCCAGATCTGGAGATAAATAAGGGGGAATGCATGTGAACAAGAAGCAAAGGTTCTTGAACAACTCAGGACCAGGTTACCTGAAATAATGCCTGCCATATACGAATATAAAATTTACAGCATATTATAGTTTAAGAGAAAATAATATGAAAATGATGTATTGTCGGTATCTAACACCGAGTAAAGTGGCAAAAATGTTTACATCTAAATCAAACAAGTGTTGGAAATGTAAAGAGAAAGAAGGTTCTTTTTATTGTATGTGGTGGTCTTGTAGTAAGGTTACAGCTTACTGGGAAATAATATACAATGAATTGAAAAGGATGTTCAAAATAACTTTTGTAAAAAAACCCAGAAGCTTTTCTTTCGGGAATTATAGAGACAGAACTACCTAAATTGCATAGAAATTTATTTTTGTATGCTACCACAGCGGCAAGAATGTTACTCGCCCCAAAGTAGAAAGAAGCAGAAGTCCCAGCAAAGGAAGAATGGATCCAGAAACTTATGGAATATGCAGAAATGGCGAAACTTACCGGAAGAAGAAGAAGAAATCATGATAACAAACTTTTTATAAAAGAATGGAAACAGTTTATTGAATATTTACAGATAAATTGCAAACAGATAAAAACATTAGCAGGGTTATTGTAATAACCTGCAGTTTCATAAGAGTATATATATATTTAAAGTAGATAATTAAATGAGCAAATGAAATGAATTTGGATATGTAGAAGATATTAAAAAATAAATTTAAGGAACCGGAGAAAGAGGGGGAAGGAAGTCAAACTTTGGAATGTTAAATAGATTGTAAAACTAATGAAATGTATAAACTTGAAAAGTGTAAATAAAAGCTATAATAATAATAATAATAATAAAGAAATGCTGCCTGCCCTTGTAGATATGTATAATATTACTCACGGCATCATACCCTACAGAATATCACAAACTGAGTACAAACATTTTTTGCCACTGTGGAATGCTCTTTTCTTTCCCATACATGAAGTATCATCCATCAGTTGCTTCAGGTATCTTGAAAAGATGCATCTTTTTGATTCATAAGATTGGATCCTGCTTTTACTAGATTTCTGATTTTACCTGTACCTGCTTTTACCTGCTTTTTTTTTATAATGATAATTTATAGTTTTTATGTTATTTTTGTATACCACTTAGGGATTTTCAGATATTAAGTGGCTTAGAAATGCTTTTAAATACGTACATGCATATATCAAATAACTGCATATGCGTTAAAAAATATGTGCACACATATTTATTTAACAAAATGTACACTTCATTGTAAATGGAACCTCTAAGTGGTTTGCAGAAACAGAACAAAGCCAAAATGGTCAAAGAACGACAATGTTAAAAATAGGTATTCAAAAAACAATAATAAATAAATAAATAATCAAAATATAATTAAACAGTTAAACTAAACTAAATATATAATTAAAACAAACAGCTAAACTAAAAATAGAAGATGATTACAACACATAAGAAGAAGAAGAAGAAGAAGAAGAAGAAGAAGAAGAGGAGGAGTTTGGATTTGATATCCCGCTTTATCACTACCCGAAGGAGTCTCAAAGCGGCTAACATTCTCCTTTCCCTTCCTCCCCCACAACAAACACTCTGTGAGGTGAGTGGGGCTGAGAGACTTCAGAGAAGTGTGACTAGCCCAAGGTCACCCAGCAGCTGCATGTGGAGGAGTAGGAACGCGAACCCGGTTCACCAGATTACGAGTCTACCACTCTTAACCACTACACCACACTGGCTCTCATAGCAGCTTCTATGTTTCTAAGTAGGCTTGCCTGAAGAATGTTCAGTTTTTAATAAGTTCTGAAATGGGTACAGCAAATGTGCCTGCCTGATGTCAATATGCAGGGAGTTCTGAAGATTAGGTGCTGCTATACTTCACAGGTGTGGAACAAGTAGTATGTGGCACCTCTAATAGTGCCAGTTCGGCAGATCAAAGGAGTCAAGTGAGTATATATGGAATAAGGTAATCCCCTTGATTTTATTCTGTGAGACCCCTGGGTATAGGGCGGTATATAAATTCAATAAATCAAATAGATAATAAATAAATAAACAAACTAGTCCCAAACTGTTAAGCACTTTATATGCAAATAGCAAAAACCTTGAACTTTGCTTATTTACAAATTGGCAAGCAACTGCAATTTCTGGCTACATAGGCAGAACGAGCCAGTTACCCTCAGGCAGCTGATTTTGGGTTAGCTATTTAATTTATTATTGTTGAATTTTCACTGCCAGGCAGGGAAGAGAGGCGCTTGTGGGATTTTTTCTTCTTCTGCTTAGGTGCCAAAATAACTTGACCAGCTTTGGGTATTATGTATTTTGACTTGGAAGGGGAGCCCATTTCGCTGCTCCACCTCAGAGAAGAAAATGTCTTCTGCCCGCCGTGTAGACGCCTATGTCGCACTTTGCTGTGATGCAGTTGTCCTCTCAGACAAGAAGAGTTATTGACCTCCCTGTCGAGGAGGCTTCCTACAGTGCTGAGCAAAATTTCAAAAGCCCATTAAAGGACACCACAGTGTGCCAAAGAGACAAGGAGAGAATGGAAGAGCCTTTTAAGACTGCCAAAATGGAAACAGGGCAACATGGTCAGTCGCTTGTATTCCAAGAAGCTGAGGTTGAGGGAGCAGGGAAGTTTTCTGAGATAAATTGTGAGCAGGTAAAGAAATCGCTGCAAGACTGTGTTCGGCCCAAAAAATAATAGTAATTGGGGCCAGATTCACACCGTATGTTTAAAGCACTGCGATACCACTTTAAACAGCTATGAGTTAGAGCTGTGGTCAACAGATAATACATATCTAGCTTTGTTATAAACGTAAATATATTTCGTGTTGCGTTGGATCACTCCGATGATCAAAAGTTGGAGAATGTTCACTATGAGGAAAACAAAAGTGTTAGGGGCTTTTTTGTAGATTAGAAAAATGATGATTAAGAAAGGGGGAAATTACAAAATTACGAATTATATGTAGAACACCAGTGGAGATAGCTTTTTGTCTCTGTTTTGTAATACTAGAAACTGGGTTAGCTAAATGTAATACTAGAAACTGGGTTAGCCTGATTTCATAACCCTTAACCCACTGCAGTCCCCAGGTTCTTTTGGTGGAAGTCATGACTGTTTAAAGTGGTATGATACTGCTTTAAATGTCTAGTGCAGATGGCATTTAGGATACAGTGAGCTGGAGCAGAACTTTAGGCTGATTTAAATATGCCTAACAGGGCAGTGGAACTCCATGGAGCATATTGAAAGAAGTAGGATCCTCCTCAATAGATTATGCCACAACTAAACATGGTTTACTTAATCCCGGAGGAATTAACTTCTTCTCATTTTTGATGTCATGGCTGACTTTGCTCTCCTTAATCCAGTACAGGTGAAATGATTTCACCCCCCCCCCGCATCTCTGTCCCTTGAAATTTCCATCGATCAGAATTCATACTGCCAGATAGCATGAAAGAAGGTGAATTTAAACAGAAGCCCTTAATACTTCCATAATGCCCTGTATTGAACACACAACCTTCTGCCCAAAGAAGAAGAGTTTTAAAAATGGAAAGAGTGGGACAGAGATAGCTGGAAGATCCTGTTGTAGGTTTTCTGGTGACAGGGATTATTGAGGCCTTGTTTACACATGCTTGCTTGTATACCTAAGGTCTTTATACACCTTAGGCTGGATCACATGCTATGCTGTACACAAGTACAAGCTGCCTTTACACATGTAAAAGTGTTTGTGGAAAAGAGTATACACTTGTTGATTTGTAGAGCCCAACTATTATGCATACAGATACGCCAACTGCAGACCCCCCAAGTGTCCCTGTTTTCCAGGGACAGTCCTGGATTTACAGAAGTTGCTCCGGTTTCTGATTTGATCCCAGAACAGCCTGCTTTTCCTTAGGAAGTCTCTATTTTGACTGGAAAAATGCTGGAGGCTGTGGAATAGGATGTCCCTATTTTCATCGGAGAAATGTTGGTGGGTTTGCATGCAATGTGTGAACAGCCCTTTCATTACTACTGTGCAATTGAGCCCTGTTAAGGTCAAACACCATGGATATTCAAGTAGGTAGCTGTGTTGGTCTGCCGTAGTCAAAATAAATTAAAATGATTCTTTAAAAAGATAGTTTAAAGTAATTCTTTAAAAAGGTATGTTAAGTCTGTTAGTCAGACTTACCATACCCATTAGCCAATCACCCCTCCCCTCCCCTCCCTCTCATTATATATAAAAGGGTCTGATGACTTCTGTTTCAGTGTATCCGAAGAAGTGTGCATGCTCATGAAAGCTTATACCTAAAACTACTCAGTTGGTCTCTAAGGTGCTACTTTTAAATTTTTAAATTCTTCTGGAAGGATTCTTTTAAAGACTTTCTTAGATCATATATCTTTTTTGAAGACTTGATTCTTTTAAGGGAGTTTGGAGGTTTATAAGAAGAGTCTTTTTAACTATCTTTTAAAGAATTGTTTTAATTTATCATGGATATTCAGCAAGGGAAGACAGACTGTGCCAGCTAGCCATGCCCTTGTCTTGGCATGGCCCCTGCTGGCTGTGTCTCCAACATCCGTGTCTTCAGCTGAGCAGGTGAAAGCCCCCCCCCCCCAATTCATACTTAAAAAGGTAAAGGGACCCCTGACCATTAGGTCCAGTCGTGTCCGACTCTGGAGTTGTGGCGCTCATCTCGCTTTATTGGCCGAGAGCCGGCGTACAGCTTCCGGGTCATGTGGCCAGCATGACAAAGCCGCTTCTGGCGAACCAGAGCAGCGCATGGAAACACCGTTTACCTTCCCGCTGGAGCGGTTCCTATTTATCTACTTGCACTTTGACATGCTTTCAAACTGTAGGTGGGCAGGAGCTGGGACCGAGCAACAGGAGCTCACCCCGTCACAGGGATTCGAACCGCCGACCTTCTGATCAGCAAGCCCTAGGCTCAGTGGTTTAACCCACAGCGCCACCTGGGTCCCTTAATTCATACTTATTACTATGCAAAGGAACTTCCATTAACAGGACTTTTTGCCTGGCATGTTCTCGAATTCTCCTAATATTTCTTGCTTGCCTGGAAGGAAGATACTGAATGTGCTAACCTGAATGTACAAAGGTAACGTTTATATTCATTGCTCCACCCACTTTTGTCCCTGGTCCCACCCACAACTTCCACACGCCCCTCCCCCCCGAAGATTTCCCAGAAGGAAATGTGGCCCTTGGGTTAAGAAAGCATCTCCCTCCTTGTTGTACACAGTCCATTTCTTTCCTGGTCCTGTTTGCCAAGGTAAACAGGCAAAAACTCTGCCTGGTTGTTTGTTGCTCTCCGCTTGTTCTGCAAGTAACGTGGGTGGGAGGAAGAAAGATGTAGGGAGAATCAGATGTGAATTCATCCTGCCTGCCTATTAGTAAGAAGATGGGATGGATGGATGGATGGATGCTTTTACTTGAGGCTCCTAAGGGAGGTTCCGTAGCCCAGCTCGAAAAGAAATATTTTTTTTTTTGTCCCCACCAAGGAACTCATCCGTGTTGGCACATGGAGTGGTATCATGTTTTGCTTGCTGCTGGAGTATTCCCTATGAGGAAAAGCTAAAGTATGGAACTTTTAAACAAACTAGGAGGGGGTAAGGAATGATCAGAATTTATACCATTATGAAAAGAGTAGAGCTTTGTTTGAGGGAGCTTCCAGATGACCCATTTACTGGGCATTCATCCTGCCTTGTTTGCAAGGAGGCTGAATGGGGTTGCCTGTTTAATGAGCATTCATTCTGATTTGTTTGTAGGGAGGTTGGATGTGGCTGCATCAAAGCAAATATCATCCCAGGGCATTTCCCCACCCCAAAGAATCCAGTCATTTTGGGAAGCGAGTTTGTTGCACAAGACCACCCACTCAACCAGAATTTGCTGGTATGTGATTGAATTCCATCTGAAAAGTGATGGCCTGGAAGTGCCCCCCAAGTAATGCTGAAGGCTAGTTAGGGGGATACACAGCGGGTCATTGTGCCACATACAGTTTTGTCAACCAACAGAAGGGCACTCCCCCCCCCACTTCTGCCCACCAGAAGTGAATCCACTCATTCATAGGAAGAAAGTGAAGGGATACATTTAGACGCACAACTAAGGGGGTTAAAGTTGCAGAGGTAAGGCAACAGATGTCACCTTTCCTCAATTGCACCTCAGATTTCAGCCTCCTTTTCTTTCTTCTACGCATTTCAGTAGGGTCCAGTAGGTTTGAATCAGACCTCCATAATCCCACCCTGTGTTTTTGGAACGATGCTGGAAGTGTGACGTAAGCTTGGACATTTAAGAATGTGACCAAGAGAAAGAATGCTGGGAACTGCCCAACGAAGGCTTCCTTTGGTTTCTAAGTGTGACCAAGAGAATACCCAGGAGTCTTAAGAGTTATAAAGAGAGAAAGGCAGAAACTACCTATGGAAATTCATTGCCATACACAAGATAAATATAGGCTGGTAAGCAAAGAAACCAGCTTTCCTTGTGGCAAAAATGGACAATTCCTTCTATGACTAACATGCAAGCTTCAGGTGCTGTTGATTATGTACGTAGCGAAAAATGACACCAGCATGAGCTCACAAGAGAGATCCATCAGCAGGCTTAGGGGAAACTCCAAAGTTTGCAGACTTATGGGCAAACAAAAACCGGTGAAAAAACTCTAGTGGGAGGGAATCCCAGGCTAGTTCAGAGAGGTCTGAGCATGCTTAGTGGTCATGGCATGCAGATTAGATATTTGGCAGGGCAATGAGAAAACATTGAGTGGAGGTGGAGAGGCTAGAGTCCTGAACACCAGCAGCACTCCATACTGCAATGTTCTGTTGCAGTTTCTACTGGGGTTTTTTTATTACAGTTATTAAAGAGTTAGATGAGGATGGGATGGGTGTGTGTGTATGAGATAGAGAGGATGTCTCCCCACACCTCCCAACCCAGGGGAGAGAGAAGGGATGCTGTTAGTACGATTAGCTGAAGCCAGGTAGGCAGGGCGTACCAACGTCACAGAGGTCCCCTCCGTAGCTGGGAAGGCATAAGCATTTGAAAGTGTGGATGCCATCGACGCAGGTAGCTCCATTCAGACAGGGGCTGGCGTGGCACTCATCAATGTCTGCAAGAAATCAAGGGCTGCCATTAGGACTCAGGCTCTGGAAGGAGGTCCGTCAGCAGGAGAAAGGCTTTCCTTGCTTGTCTTGCAGGGCAGGGCAGGAAGAATGAACGAATGGTTTGGAGAAGCAGTGGGGGAAACTTGGGAGCGGGCACCGGCTTTCGCCTTAGAACTGTCACCACCAAAGAAGCAGAAGAGGAATGGGGAATGGGAAGGGCAGGCTAGGATGTGATAGGAGGGCTTCCCCTTTGTTTACCAGCAAGGACGACAGATCAACTATAGAGGCAAACGACTGCTTGCATTTGGGAGAAAGAAAGGCAGCTTATTACTTTGATGGGGAAGCACTCAAGATGCATAAGATTGTGATGGGCTACCCAGGACATAGACATACTCGTAAAGGGGAGAAGATAAAAAAGAAAGTTGTGGGTCATGAACCAGGCATTTTTGTGATGAGAGGACCTAAATGGAAAAGCGAATCCTTGGGCAGAAGTCAGGAAAGGGAGCTTCATATGTTTGCAAAGTTATTTAATTGTATTAGTGAGCCACTGGCGTTTTTCTCCTTTAGACCCACAAGTAAAAAACAACAACCCTATAATTCCAGAGACTTTTTATTTTATATAACAAATGCTGGAAATTCAGAGGAGGGCGATGTGGTTATGTAACAGGAAGAGAGGTTTCTCTGGCACCTTCATTCTACAGCAAATGTTGAAAGTGCCCCTCTTTACCCTGCCTGTTGACACTTAAGATTTGTTTTGTTAGGACCCACCATGTTTCCGTGTTTGCAAGTTGTTTTAAACTGTTTTTAATATTTTGTTTTAATTGTTGTAACCCTGGGGACCTTAAGGTGAAGGACAGGTAAATGATGATGGTGATAATAATGATATGATATTGTTATGTTCCTCAATGTGCAATGGCATGAGGCAAGATCATAATTCACCTAGAGCAGAAAAATCCCACAATCTTTGCTTTGCCCCCCCCGCCCAAGCTGGTGAGCTCTATAGGTCTTGGTGTTTCAGGTTATTTATCAATGAAAAGGAACCCCAGTTTCTCCAAGTCTTTTTAGCAAACCCTGCAAAACCAATTATTGCCATGAGTTTTTGTTGTCTGCTTCATTTGGACATCTCTGCTTGTGGCTTTCTCACCCCTCTGGTCACCTAGCTATCATTCGGTAGAGCCTGAGACAATCTCCGGGTCGTGGGTTTGAGCCCAGCATTGGGCAAAAGATTCCTGCTTTGCAGGGGGCTGGACTTAGGTGACCCTCATAGTCCCTTCCAACTCTACAATTTTATGATTCTATGAGCAGACGAAAGAGTTCTCCAGCAGAACGGAAGCATGTCTAAACCAGGAGAGGGCGGGAGGCAAATCAGGATCTACTGGGACATCTCTGGGTACGGTAACTTGCAGTAGCTCAGCGAGGGTTGGCAACTTCCAGTGGTTTAATAAGAGTGCCAAAAAAAAAGCCTTTCCCTCCTCTCCAAAATTTGACTGCTGAAATCGAGAAAGTTTTGGAGCAAACAGAAGTAGGTGTATGTGTGAATGGATCCATGCAAGACCTCCAGTTCTGGTACTGAAAGCAAGTTCTTGATCTCTGAGCATGTTCTCAGCAGCACCTTGTTCCTGAGCCACTCTTCTGTACTGGCCATTGTAGTGGAAATGCGGAAGTCCGTTGTAATTTCGAGGAGTTAGGTGACATGTCTCTTTCCCTTTAACATCCCCGGTTTGAGGTCTGCTGGATTTGTGTTTCACACACCTGTCAGGTGTTTCTTGGGTCTCCTGTGTTGTAAGCGCTGACTGGATGCCCCGTTGCAGTGAGTGGGAGACTCTCAGCTGCTCTGTATTAATTGCATCCCGGGGTCCTGGGCTGACCATGAGTAATGCCAGGTGCACTCGATTACATCAAAGTTGGCTATAAAAGCTGTAGGTGGGAGGAGCTCAGTGAGCTTCTTCACAGATTGAGGTACCGGTACCTGATGCTGTGAGACTGACGGCCGGGGTCTCTCTCGCTGTTCTACCTGGGGCTCTGAGTAGCTGAAGGGGAGATTGTGTAGCTCCTGTTGGGCATGTTTTATTTTGTGTTCTGCATGCCTGCTGTTTATTTGTTAACCTTATGCAAATAAAACTGCTTTTCTTCACCCACTGGCATGCCTATTGACTCCAGATCCGAAAAGAACCCCTGCCCTTGGCAGAACAGCCATTCATCCTGATTTGCCCGTGGTGTGTTTATATGCAGTGGCGGAGGAAGCCTCTTCGCCACCCGGGGCGGCGCTGCTGCGCGGAGGAACCCCCCCGAGGGCGGGGTGTCCTGATGCACGTGTCGTGATGTCATGACGCATGCATCAGAATGGACTATGCATGCCCGGAATTTCCGGGCATGCGCAGTCCATCTCGGCCGGTGCTGCAGCTTCTGTGGTGAAGGGAGAGCCACCAAGCGAGCGTTGGGTGTGGGGGGTTGACACAGGCTGGCCTCACCCCGCCCCACCCCACCAACGGGCTCCCAGCTATGGGGCAGCCGCGTACAATCGCACGTGGCTGCCCCATAGCTGGGGGCCCACCGGCGGGGCAGGGCGAGGCCGGCCTGCGTCACCCCCCTACCCTGGAACCCGGGCCACACCGCCCCCGCCCCCTCACGACACCACTGTTTATATGTCTTCCCACTAGTCAGCCATTCATCCCACAACTGCAAAAAGTCTCTTTCTTTCTTTCTTTCTTTCTTTCTTTCTTTCTTTCTTTCTTTCTTTCTTTCATGGGGATCTGTTGCTTCAGGGCAGCAGTATGCTTCAATCCACTTTAACTGCGGAAGCCTAAATTTCCCAGTGTGCTCTTGAGTTTCTCCCACAAAATACTGACAGCCTAGAGGGGGCCTTTGTCTGCTTCTAGCTGTTTCATCTTTATCCGGAGTCTTAGACATTGGTCATCACCACACATTCGTTTCACAAGCCAAGCGATAAGAGAAGATAACCAGCCACATCCTTATTTCCAACTTTGGGCTCATCCAGACTTCCTTTTGTGCTGCATTTCTAGGCACAGCTTGGGGGTTTTAAAGATCCGTATCCAAGCTTTGTTTTTTGATTTTTTGTTTCAGTGCTTTCCCCGCGTTTACTGCTGAATCAGAGGAAACGGCAATCAGGTTTTCTGCAGATTGTCGCTTTCTCCGATTCAGTGGTGAAACACAGGTTTTCCTGGGGAAAACACTGAGACCAAAGCAAACAAACAAATGCTCAGACATAAAAGGTATAAAGCACGGACCTCTTCCTGGAAATTGTGGCACAGAAGGAAGCATGGATGAGCCGTTTGACACAGAACTAAAGAAACAGCACAGGAAATTAACAGCATTATAAAGGCCTGTACATTATAGAAAACCCATCTAAACTTGAATCAAAAATTTCTCTGCACCCCACATCTCCTTTCTCACTTGTATCTGCTAACAAAACAAAAAATGGCTTTTGCACAAGTAACTTATGGAGGTTTTCTCCCCTTTTCTTTGACAGTGAACAGGCAATCATGCCATTTTTCCTCCCATCTGAAAAAAAAATCACTATGGGATTCTGAAGTATGCATAGACTGGCTGTCAGGGAATTAGGGCTTCCTCTGATGAACTATTTATTGATTTGCTTGTGCAAAGGTTACAAAGAGGTGAGATTATATGCAGTCTTCATTTAGTTTGGTTTGTTTGCAGGAAGTTTCTATAATCTTAGAAAAACATAGGAATTGAGGGGGGGGGGATGATTCAGTTCACATTTAAAGGCAAATCTACCTAACTCGTACTGTCCAAAACAATATGAGAATTGAGACACATGATCTTTGAAGATTGCCATGCAGTTCTCCAGCCAAGTAATGTGTACAAAAATGCACATGGTCACATACAGCGTGCACAAAAATGTGCACATGAGTGAAAAGTAACATAAAAAATGCACAGCATTAGGGGGAATATAAATATTAGGAAATGTGTACATCAGGCAAAATTTGCATGCAAAGATTTGTATATTAGGGTAAATTTGCAGCAAAGTGGTGATGAATTTTCCTGAGAACCTTTTTTTCTTAAAATTTCAAACTGATGTGGAAATGTGGAGAACTTAAGATTGAAAAAAATGAGATACCGAGAGAATATATAATTGACAGATTCACCCATCCCTAGCTGTCAGAGAATTTGGCTCTATAGCACTTTATTGAGAAACATTATTTTGCCACTTCTTCTCTTATACAGAAAAACCCTCCAAGGTATAGTGATGTAAAGTGCTTACTCTAAAAAGACCTACCAGCAGAGAACAGGTTAGCACTGGGAGTCAGCACGGTTCAGCATTTGCTGAGCTGCACACCCCAGAAGGGTGTGACTCCAAGTTCCCTGAACCTGCTTCTTCTCCTCTTCACCTCTGTCTCTTGCTTGCTTGCTTTATCTCTTCCTCTGGCCCAGAAGATGTAAGCAAGGGAATGGCAACAGTGGTAAGGTGAAGGAGGAGGAGATGCTGCTGCTGCCTCAGCCTACCTGCTTCCTGGCTTTTTACCTGGCAAGAGAGCAGGTGATGGCAAAGGCAAGGAGGAGCAACAGTAGATGGCGCTGTAAGAACATAAGAAGAGGTTTTCCTGGATAAGACCAAAGGCCCATCTAATTGGACATCCTCTTCTCACGGTGGCCAACTGGGTGCCTACAGGGAGCCCACAAGCAGGACCTAAGTACAATAATACTCTTCCTCACTTGTGAGACTCAGCAACTAGTGTTCAGAGGCATATCACCCCAGACCTTGGAGGTGTAGCAAAAGGTAAAGGTAAAGGACCCCTGGACGGTTAAGTTCAGACAAAGGTGACTATGGGGTTCCGGCGCTCATCTCGCTTTCAGGCTGAGGGAGCCTGTGTTTGTCCACAGACAGCTTTCCGGATCATGTGGCCAGTATGACTAAACCGCTTCTGGCGCAACAGGACACCGTGACGGAAACCAGAGCACATGGAAACAGCGTTTACCCTCCCGCCACAGCGGGACCTACTTATCTACTTGCACTGGCGTGCTTTTGAACTGCTAGGTTGGCAGAAGCTGGGACAGAGCAATGGGAGCTCACTCCGTCACGGGGATTCGAACCGCCAACCTTCTGATCGGCAAGCCCAAGAGGCTCAGTGGTTTAGACCAGTGTTCCCCAACCTTGGGCCTCCAGCTGTTTATGGACTACAACTCCCATCATCCCTCGCTAGCAAGACCAGTGGTCAGGGATGATGGGAATTGTGGTCCGAAAACAGCTGGAGGCCCAAGGTTGGGGATCACTGGTTTAGACCACAGCGCCGCCCGCGTCCCTATGTAGCAAATAGCCATGATAAGGGAAACGACTCAAAGCAACTTACAGACACAACAGAAATACTGAAACCGATTCCAACAAACACAATAAAAGAAACGAAAGAACCCCACCTCTAAACAAAGATCTTACAGATCCTGCCGCACTGAAAGAGGCCGCAAATACTTGAAAACCCTTCAGATTAAGGGCCAAAAGCCTCTGTAAAAAGGCAAAATTTTGCCAGGTGTTTAGAAATATATAAAAGATGCCAGGAGAGCCTCCCTGAGGACAGTGTTTCTACAAGCGGGAAGCCACCGCTGAAAAGGCCCGTTTTTGTGTTGCCACCCTTTGGATCTCCTGTGGTGGGGACAGATGGAGAAGGGCCTCAGATTACGATGGCAGAAGAGTTTGGATTTGATATCCCGCTTTATCACTACCCGAAGGAGTCTCAAAGCGGCTAACATTCTCCTTTCCCTTCCTCCCCCCCAACAAACACTCTGTGAGGTGAGTGGGGCTGAGAGACTTCAGAGAAGTGTGACTAGCCCAAGGTCACCCAGCAGCTGCATGTGGAGGAGCGGAGACGCGAACCCGGTTCCCCAGATTACGAGTCTACCGCTCTTAACCACTACACCACATTGGGTTGTTCCACATGGAAAGAGGTATTGCATCTTGGTGGTAAGCATTAATAGCCTTATCCTCCATGAATTTGTCTTATCCCCTTTCAAAGCCAGCTAAGTTGAGGCCATTGATCCATCTCGTGGTAGCAAATTGCATAGTTTAACCATTCACTGTGTGAAGAAGTACCTCCTTTGGAGACCACATGCAGACCATACATTCAAAGCTCTATGATCAGGGTGGATCTACTATAAAACTAAAGAAGATTAAGCCTCAGGGCCCCTAAACCCAGAGGGCCCCCAGAGACAACTTTAGTCCATGCTGCTTACATTTTTGGGGGGAGGAGGGAGGGGCTAGTACATCCAATTTGAGTCATGCAATTCAAATTGATTAATTTTTTGTTGCATATATTTGAACAATCCCAAAGTTTGAGCGTCAGTAGCACAGATGTTCTACAGGTGGTGTGTTGCAGGAATTCGAAAACTAAAGGGATAGGAAATTTTTATTCACACCAGTGACTTTGACACGTGAGATAATGTTGACACGTACAACGATTTTAATCAAAATCTGAGATGTAGTAGTTAATTTTTTTTTAAGTGTTGATCTGTTGTGGAACAGCCCCATTGAAAAAAGATAAAAGTGGTTATTCAGACCTCGTTGCTGGTTGTGAAGCCCCCTCACCCCATAACAGTTCAAGCTTCAAAATTGTAGGTCCATCACTGACTATGATACCACTTTAAGCAGCCATGGGTTCCTCTATAGCTGGTTTTCCCAAACTTGGGTTTCCAACTGTTTTTGGAGTACAATTTCATCATCCTTGACCACTGGGTCCTGCTGGCTAGGGGTGATGGGAGTTGTAGTCCAAAAACAGCTGGATAACCAAGTTTGGAAAACCCTGCTCCAAAGGATGGATAAAGGATGGATAGATGATAGATAGATAGATAGATAGATAGATAGATAGATAGATAGATATAGGTGATAGATAGAAATATATCCCCTCCCTCTTCCCCTCTCCTTTGTAGACAATGTTCAAGACTACCATGGTTTGGTATGATGATAAGATGGTATGATGATAAGATCATTTTGGTGCAAGGTGAGGATATTTATAGCAAGAGTAATAAAAAGGAATTGTTATTTAAGGGAACTGAATTTAATTCTAAATTATATTCCGGAAACGTGGGAGATTTCAGGGGGTCAAAATAAAAAATAAAAAATGGATGCACTGTGCTATATTAGAAGCAAAAAAACCTTGTTTTGATGAATTGGAAGAGCCGCAAGAAGATTCCACTGAGCACATGGATTGATAATATGGACAGATTAGCTACATACGAACAAATTGCATGTCGTCACAAAATAAGAATGGATAAATATGAAGAAATCTGGAATGAATATTTAAGTGATAAGGCGGACAGTGGTGGGAGGTAGAGGGAGGCGAGAGAGGTGGGGAAATAGTGTTTAAAAAAGAAGAAGAAGAAGGGTCTAGTCATCAGTGTATTTAAATCGGAATTGTCAAACTGTGTTATTATTGTTGTTATGGTTTTTATTGTTTGTGTTTTTTGTGGTTGATGTTTATATCGAAAAAATGATTAAATAATAATAATAAAAAGACTACCATGGTTTGGCTTTAGAGACAGAGTGGGTGAGGATGACTGGTCTGATGGGCACTCCCTTGTGAGTTACATTCCAGAAGGACATGGTTTCCTGGACTGCTGGGAAACATTTCAGAACAAGAGCTTCCTTCCTCAGAAGGAAATAGTCTTCTTTATTTCTTTTTTTTAACCCCTCGTGTATTGGGTATAAAGGGCTACTACTGTTTAGGGTTACCATAGGTCTGGAATTTCCTGAACATAGCCGGAATATGGCAGTCGGAAACAGTGTCCGGGCAGAAATCGCTGACATGTTCAGAAAAATCCGGAAATATGACAACTCCCCCCCCCCCAAAAAAAGCTCAACCACTTTGCCCAAAAGAGCTCAGCAACCTTTCTGCCCGGACTGTCACTTTTTGAAATATGGTAACCTTACTACTGTTAGTATGCAGGACAAAAGCCAGAGCCAGAGAGCCAGAGCCACCATACACTTAAAGCACAGTGACACCACTTTAAGCAGTGCTGCTGTTCGCAAAGGCATGTGTGTTCCATCTAGGGCTGAGTGAGACCAGCCCCACTTGCCCTGCAGCTAGAATTATGAATGAAGCCTCCTTCCTGGGGTTGTAATGCTTCACTGGGTGAGAAACTCTCTTCCCAGTGCGGTTATGTATATCACTTGTTGCGGGGCTGATGCTTGACAGCCATTTCTGATACAGTACATCAATTTTGGATTATCATCCATTTGCATTGAGCTGCATTCGTTGTTTATTGAATTGCGGATCAGTAGAGCAGATCTGTAGTTCCATGTGCGCTTGAACAAATAAATGTAACAATAATGCATTGTGGGTAGCCTATCTGTTCTTCTGTTTCTTGGTTCTGCCTCCGTGCTCAGAACCTGGGATATTTGCTCAACGTGCCCAACAAGCAACACAGTTTTGCAATAACATTTTCTTGGTGGGGTGCATATTACCACCTCAATCTCCATATTAAGAAGAAGTTAGGACTTACCTATGTCACAGCGATCACCCATATACCCAGGTGGGCACACGCAAGTGATGCTTCCATCTCGTTCTTGGCAGGTTCCAGCACCACATGGTTTCTCTTCACATGTCTTGGGCATAACTGCAACCATGAAAGGAGATAAGCATTAATGATCCCGTGGTGGCTGGTGCCCTTTGGAACTGGTAGGGTGGAAGGCAGGGAGGCCAACAGTAGGTGGCAGTAGAAGCAATGACAGGTGAAGCCAACTACGGTAGTTCTAGTTTTGCCTACATCCTCTTTCCTGTTGACAAAAGTAGCATTGATTTCTTCACATTTGCCTTCAGTCATGCTCTCACCTCCCCCCCCAAAAAAAAAAATTCCCAGAAAGACTATGCGGCCCTCAGTTTGAAATAGTTCCTGACCACTGGTTTAGATGAACAGGAATGAGGTTCTATTGATGAAAGGCAGTATGATAAATGATGGTCTAGGAGAGACTCAGGGCTCAGCTATACAGTGGCAAATAAAACATTTGAAGTGTGTTTTAAGGGCAATATACAATGTGACACTAGATGGCGATGATGAGCCTTATGGAAAATTCAAAGTATTTTTAAAAACACTTTTTAAAAAGCATTTTCATAATTTTAAAAAAATATTTGCGTAGATTCCACCACAGGGAGTGTGAGAATTCTGGAGATTCGGAGAACCAAGGCTGGCTATTGGGGGTTGCACTGTATACCTCATGTTGCGAACGCTTCATGTTGCGTTCGTCATGGGTTACAAATGCGCCGAACCTGGAAGTACCGGAATGGGTTACTTCCGGGTTCGGCAGGGCGAGCATGCACAGAAGTACCGAATTGCGCGGCAAGCATGTGCAGATCCGGCACTTCAGGTTGTGCGTGCTTCAGGTTGCAAACGGGCCTCCGGAATCGACCCCGTTTGCAACCAGAGGTACCACTGTATATTTTTAACTGTACCTTGTGTAATAGATTCTGTCTCATCTGTAACCTCTGGTGAAACTTCAGGCAGGACATCAGTGGCAGTTGGAGGTGTTGGCGGAACTTCTGGAAAAGCTACACCTTCTGTTTCCGAACCTGGTATTTCATGTGTATAGGCCTCTGTTTCAACCTGGCCTTCTTCTAGATGCTTGGAGTATGCAGTTAATTCAGCATCTGATTCACTGGTTCCTGGTAGACTATCTGGCAGTAGAGCTTTCTCCGGAACATCAGAGGCAGGGTCAGGGGGTGGCCCAGAACTATCCCCATGAATCTGGCTTCTTTCTTCATGTGCCTCAGAGGGCAATCCACTGAAATAAGGTACTCCAGATGTTTCTGTATGGCTTTCAGGCAATGCTGATGTTTCACTACTCGTTTCATAAAGGGTTGGCATTTCAGGGCTGTCTGGTAATGCTGATGCTTCACCACTTGTTTCATGAATGGTGGAAGTTTCTACACCAGCTTCATGAAACGTGGATATCTCACCACTGGTTTCATGAACAGTTGAGGATTCTACACCAGGTTCATGAAACGTGGATATCTCACCACTGATTTCATGAACAGTTGAGGATTCTATACCAGGTTCATGAAATGTGGATATCTCACCACTGGTTTCATGAACAGTTGAGGATTCTACACCAGCTTCATGAAATGTGGATATCTCACCACTGGTTTCATAAATAGTAGAGGTTTCTACACCGGCTTCATGAAATGTGGATGTTTCACCACTAATATCATGATATTCAGGTGGGCTTATGGTACTTTCATGATATGCAGAAGTCTCTCCACCAGTCGTGGAGGTTTCCCCACTTGATTCAGAAAAATGGGGATGCATTGCCTCTGTTCCTCCAGCCATTTCCTGTGAAACTGCAGGGCTTGTCACAGCTTCTATAAGATCAGAAGTTACTAAGGTGATTTCTGGGATTCCAGAGGCATCACCACTAGTACCAGCTACAGTTGAAGACTCTCCACTTAGGTCAGTGACACCAACAATTTCTCCACTAAAATAAGGAACACCCGATGATGTTCCACTGATGTCAGTTGTTCCTGATGGATAGCCGCTAACTGTTGTCACATCGTATGGCTCTCCAGATGCCTCCCTATCTCCTGAAGGAAATCCACTGATTTCTAATACCCCAGATGTTCCTTCTCCAAATTCCTGGGCAACTGATGGCTGTGTTACAACTTCCACCAAAGTTGTATCCACAAGGGAGACCGTGGGAAACCCAGACGTGAGCCCACTGTAATCGTAAATTCCAGATGACAAGCCACTGGTGAGACCAACACCAGAACTTTCCCCACTAATGTCTGTTAGTCCACTTGGAAGTCCACTAATTTCATGAGATCCTGAAGTCCACCCACTGAAGTCTATTTGGCCAGAAGGCTGACCACTCACATCTAACATTCCAGACACTGTGCCTGATAAATCTTCATTTCCTGAAGACAACCCACTCATTTCTACAAATCCTTTGCCTTCTTCTTCTTTAGCTGAAGGAGTTGTCACTTCAAACAAATTGGCATCTATGAAGGTAACCCCTGAAGGCTCGCCACTTCCATCAGTACCAGAAGTTTGACCACTTAAGTCCACGAAGCCACTTATATCAGGTATCCCAAAATGTTCCCCACTGAAGTCAATTCCTGAGGACAACCCACTAATATCTGGTAGGCCAGATGGTTGTCCGCTAGCGTCAAGTCCAGATGGTAATCCACTGAAATCAGGTATCCTAGGCAGCTCCCCACTGATATCAAGTCCTGAGGAAAACCCACTGATGTCAGGTATTCCACTGACATCAAATCCTGAGGGTAACCCACTGGTTATGCCACTCATGTCCCATCCAGGAGAGGGCAACCCTGATAAGTCTCCATCTCCACTGACCCCAATTGTTCCTTTCCCTTCAACTTCCTTGTCCGTTGCTGTGGTGACAACTTCCACCAATGTGGCATTGACAAGGGACACTGTAGGAAATCCAGATGGGAGACCACTGTAATCATACTCTCCAGATGGTAAGCCACTGAAAAGGTCCACACCAGAACCATCTCCACTGAATCCAGAAGGCAACCCACTGATTTCTGGAACCCCCTTGCCTTCTTGAAGTCCAGGTACTCGCTCTTGGATTCCTGAGCCAATCCCTGATGTCAGTTCTTCATCTCCAGAAGGTAAAATGCTGACTTCAATAACACCGGAAGATAGGCCACTTATGTCTCCTGATGGTAGGCCACTCTCACCAGAAGGGAGTCCGCTGAAATCTGTGGCTCCAGAAGGAAACCCGCTTTCTCCAAATCCAGAGGGTTCTCCACTAGGTTCATACATTCCACTTGTATCTGGAGCTCCAGATGTCCACCCAGAAGCAGATGTTTGTGTGATTGGAGCTTCTGCACTTGTTTCACCAGGTATGGCATCGATAGGAGCAACAGCTGATGGAATCACTTAAAAAAAGAAGTGTGTGGGAGAGAGAGAGAGAGAGAGAGAGAGAGAGAGAGAGAACATTGAACAAATCTTGTTCACAGACACTATGACATTTTCTCACATGATATAAAGAGAAACATCAGCTTAAACTCTGTTCAATATCAATTGTCCATTATCATCTCTAACTAGCTATGGCAGCCCAGGAACTCAAGCAGAAGGTCTCACCCACTGCCTGCTACTGGATCCTTTTCACTGCAGAAAAGACTATGTGCTGGTCATCGGCAGATTAGATTATAGGCAGCCCCCATTTATGTGGGGGTCACGTTCCAAGGCACTGCACACGTCCGTGAAATCGCATGTATTTGAAACACCACTGGAAAAAGCCTTCAACTGCCCCATTCTGTCCCTTTTTGTAACATTTTTGTGACGTTTTCAGCTCGCTTACGGGTTCGGAGCAATTCACGTATGCACGGTCATGCACATATTGAACATGCGTAAATGGGGGAGTTGCCTGTACTGCAATGTGCTCTATATGGGGTTGCCCTTGAGACTGACCTGGAAGCTGCGGCTAGTGCAAAAGGCAGAGACTCGGCTGTTCATTAGGGCAGAATATCACCATATTGATGTGGAAAGAACTGCATTGGCTGCCATTTAGCCACTGGGCAAACTTCTAGGTGCTGGTACTGCCGTACAAAGCCTTATGCAGCCTGCGATCAGGATACCCAGAATACCTAAAAGATTGTTTCATCCCCTACGTGCCACAGCTATTGCTGTCAGCAGGTTTGTTCTGCACGATGTCAGAATTGGGCCTTTAAGTGTGGCTACGCTTTAGAGATCCCCCCTATTATATGTCAGGCAGGCACTTTCTCTAAATCTACCATCCTGTAAATTAAGTTCTTTGAATCTAGTCTTGTTCTCTGGGGCATCAGGGAAGAAATGTTTGCCCTGTTCTGTGTCACGTTCCTCTGGGTATTTGAACAGCCCTATCATGTCTCCTCAATGTTGTCTTCTCCCCTGGTTCCTTCAACCATTCTTCATAGGACTTGTTTTCCAGATGTTGTTGACTCCAACTCCCACCAGTCCCAGTCAGCATGGCTAATAGGCCAACAACATCTGGAGACCATAAGTTCCCCACCCTTGGTCTACATGCATCATTATGTCCATCACACATAGGAAGCACATGGTTAGAGCCACCTCTGAATAGGGCTGCAAAGTTGTAACCATGGAGCCCAACATACCAGACAACAATGATATGTTTGTTGGAAATACTTCTGTTCCCCACTCGGTCTGATTTTCAGAATCAGTGGCAAACTCCATTTCCACAGTTGTTTCTTCCCCAGAAGGGACTTCCTCGATCCCAGGGACTAGCTGGGCTGCAATGAGCTCTTCCTCTATGCCCTCATACTGAGATGGTTGAGCTGAAAGACAAAAAACATCACAGTGAATATCCAAGAGTGTCCTGTCTGTCTCAGATGTCTTATGTCTACCCTGTTTAGTGTTGGGAGAATTTTTGGAATACCCTCAATTCTGAATGAATAATGCCCTACTCAATGTAATTCTCATTAGTCTATCATGACCCCCATATTTCATTTCCTCAGCTAAAAGTCTTACATTGTTTGTTGTTGTTGATGATGTTGTTATTTATTTTTATTTTTATTATTCCGTCATTAGCCCAGACACTGAGATCTAGATCTGAGGGCCTTCTGGCGGTTCCCTCACTGCAAGAAGCGAGGTTACAGGGAACCAGGCAGAGGGTCTTCTTGGCAGTGGCACCCTCCCTGTGGAATGCCTTCCCATCAGATGTCAAGGAGATATGTAACTATACAACCTTTAGAAGACATCTGAAGGCAACCCTGTATAGGGAAGTTCTTAATGTCTGGTGTTTTATTATGCTTCTGGATACGCTGGAAGCCACCCAGAGTGTCTGGAGCGACCCAGTCAGATGGGCAGGGTACAAATAATAAAATTATTAACAAGATCAATACCAATATCACTATCAATATTAATATCCTGCCTTTTCCCCAGGCTTGGACTCAATGTGGCTTACAGTTTCACCATTTTAAAACAATTCACATCGTTCTTCTCTTCTGGAATATATTATGTGGTTATATTCTGGCCCTGTAGTGCTTGAAAAACTTTCTGTGATGAGTCACAGAAACACAAGAACATCATCATCATCATCAGAAGAGGAGTTTGGATTTGATATCCTGCTTTATCACTACCCGAAGGAGTCTCAAAGTGGCTAACATTCTCCTTTCCCTTCCTCCCCCACAACAAACACTTCATAGGACTTCACCCAGCAGCTGCATGTGGAGGAGCGGAGACACGAACCCGGTTCCCCAGATTACGAGTCTACTGCTCTTAACCACTACACCACACTGGCTCTCATAAGAAGAGCCTGCTAGCTCAAAGCCCACCTGGTCCAGCATCCTGTTCTCACAGAGGCCAGCCAGATGCCTGTGGGAAGCCTGTGAGCATGACCTGATTGCAACAGCACTCTCCAGGACAGTACCTCTGAAACAAAAAGCATGGTGCTTTGACTGAGGATCAGGGAATCCCGTCTGATTGGGGTACAGGTAGGTGGTCCTCACACCAGGCTTCTCCCCACCACACGCAGGACGTGGGTGAACAATGGGATATCGAAGGCTGCCATCAGCCAGCCAGCCAGCCCGGCAGTTATCCAGACCCAGCTTCCAGGCTGCATAGAGTTGACCAGTTGAAGCCAGTGTGGCATTCTGGCTCTGACAGTATTCTTGAGCTTCCTGTAAGGTGAACTGGTCTGGTTGTGTTGCGAAGAAGACCTCACCTAGGGATAAAATAGTAAGCGTGAGTTTTGGCTAGATATATTGGAGAGGTCCTATGGAAATGGAAATGGGGGGTGGAAATTGCTGACATTCCCTTATTTGTCCCATGTGTGGAACATAAATTAATCCAGCAAATATGATTGCCGTTCACCTTTGCTTTCAGTCCGCAAATGGTACTTGATTGATTACATTCCTCCAAATTTGCATTGCGTTTCCTCTGCACTGAAATACGTGGGGTGGATTAATGTAATGAGAACATAATTTATGTAATTAAATACGCAAATTATGTAAGTGATGAAATTTTGCCATGGAGGACAGTGAGATTACTAATGCGGGTCCCACCTGCAATGTACATTTAAAGCATCGTCATCCCAATTTAAACAGTCATGGCTTCCTCCAAAAATCCTGGGAAATATAGGCAAAGGTACTGAGAATTCTTAGGAGACCCCTATTCCCCTCAGAAAGGTTCCCCAGGGTTCCCCAGGAAGAGGGTTTGATTTTTAAAAATTGTTTTTTAAATCATTTTTATTTGACTTTACAAATATAAATTTATAACAAAACCAAATACATATCCATATAGAGAGATTTCTCTGAATCTCAAGACTTCCCCCATCCCCTCCATGGGTCCTATTGTCAACGTTTTCAACTGCATATAATTTCACTGTCTATATTTTGTATCTATCCATATTGTCCATAGTTTTTGTTACACTGCAAGTTAGATTAAAATCCTGCTAATTTTAAAATCTGCTTACAGTGGTCTCCGAAGTAAATTATAATTTCCCCCCATTCTTTCTTGAAGTTTTTGTCTTCTTGATCCCTGAGCTTTCGGGTAAGTTTTGCCATTTCATCATAGTCTAACAGCTTGGCAAACCAAGCTGATCATTAAAAATGGTTAAACCACTTGACGGAAGATGGACTGCTATGGAATGGAAAGAGCGGTGCATGTGACTTATACAGGGCAGAGCAGAAACAATGCCACCTTACGCCCCTCGTTTTGACTCAGATTTGTTTCCCATGAATATAAGACCATAATAAGAGCCCTGCTGGATCAGGCCAATGGTCCAGCCTCCTGTTCTCACAGCAGCCAGCCAGATGCCTGTGGAAAACCCAGAAGCAGGACGCGAGCACAAGACCACTCTCCTCTCCTACGGTTTTCGGAAACTTGTATTCAGCCCTTGACTGTAGAAGCAGAAATAGCCATCATGGCTAGCAACCATCGATAGTCCCCTCCTCCATGAATTGGTCTAATTCTTTCCAAAGCCATCTAGGTTGGTGGCCTCCTGAAGCAGTGAGTTCCATAGTTGTGCTGCATGAAAAAGGTACTTTCTTTTGCTTGCCCTGAATCTCCCAGCATTCAGTTTCATTGGATGTTTATGAGTGCCATGGGAGACGGAGGAAAATGTTCCTCTCCAACCACTTTCTCCGTGCCAGGTGTGATTTTATGAACTTCTACTGTGTCACCTCTTACTTGCCTCTTCTCTAAACTAAAAAGTCCCAGACGCTGTAGCCTTTCTTCATAGGGGGCGCATCGTCTCCTTGATCAGTTTGGTTGCCCTTTTCTAAACCTTTTCCAACTCTACAATATCCTTTTTGAGGTGAGGCGACCAGAATATTAACATGTCTGGCCAGGGCCAGATTTAGGTTTGATGAGGCCCTAAGCTGCTGAACGTAACGGGGCCCTTTATATGTCCAGCTGTCCTTTGTCAAAAACAAATAGTTGCTGTTTTTTTGTGTTGAATAATTATAATATTTATATATAGTTTTATAGTAGCAAGTGGGGGTAATGGGGAACTGTAAGGTAAAGGTAAAGGGACCCCTGACCATTAGGTCCAGTCGCGGGTGAATCTAGGGTCATCTCGCTTTATTGGACGAGGAAGCTGGCATACAGCTTCCGGGTCATGTGGCCAGCATGACTAAGCCACTTCTGGTGAACCAGAGCAGCGCACAGAAACGCCGTTTACCTTCCTGCCGGAGCGGTACCTTTTTATCTACTTGCACTTTGACGTGCTTTCGAACTGCTAAGGAACTGTAAGGTAAAGGTAAAGGGACACCTGACCATTTGGTCCAGTCATGTCCGACTCTGGGGATGCGGCGCTCATCTCACTTTATTAGCCGAGAGCCGGTGTACAGCTTCCGGGTCATGTGGCCAGCATGACTAAGCTGCTTCTGGCGAACCAGAGCAGCACACGGAAACACCGTTTACCTTCCCGCCGGAGCGGTTCCTATTTATCTACTTGCACTTTGACATGCTTTCAAACTGCTACGGTAGGTGGGCAGGAGCTGGGACCGAGCAACGGGAGCTCACCCCGTCGCAGGGATTCGAACCGCCAACCTTCTGATCAGCAAGCCCTAGGCTCTGTGGTTTAACCCACAGCGCCACCTGGGTCCCTTTTCTAGGGAACTGTACATAGTAGTAAATAATAATATAGGCCTACTAAATAATAAAGATGAATATTTTTCTACAGTAGTTTTATAATGGGATCAAAATAAATAAATTATGTAGGTAAAATCAGTAGGTATAAGACTCATACCGCTAGTCTATGCTGCCTGATCACAAGTCTACAAGCACTCTTTAATATTAGATAACAGGTACAACAGCTTGACCTACATTCAACTGTGCTGCACTGCAGTCTGCAGCTGCATACTACATGTTCCCATGCAACCAGTCCATGCAGAATGCAGGCACCCTATATATAGAAATGAGCAAACCAGTGATATTTTAGGGAGCCGGCTAGCAGGCTGGGCCCATGACTTACATCGTAGGAGCCTACGCAACACAAAACACTGTTGCTGTATGTAGGTTTTATTTTATTTGTTTTTTATCTTATATTTTGGAAATATACATCCAGGTTTTTTCCCCTTTAAATTTTTTTTGGGGGGGGCTCCCCAAAAGAGTGGGGCACTAAACTATAACTTGTTTAGCTTATATGTAAATCCGGCACTGTGTTTGGCGCATGAATACATTCAAATGCACTACCTCCAATGCAGGAATTATGGAAGAAAACTTACCATTCAGTCTGTCAATATAGCAGTAGACATCAAACATCTCAGATGCTGGGCGCATGCCATATGTCCGTACCCCTGGGATGTCGTCTTTGTCTCCTTCACATTTGCTCCGTGGAACCACAATAGGGTACCTGGCCATTAAGGACATTTGTTAATTTTTCTACCCAAGATCTCACCTATCTATCTATTTAGAAGATGTAGGAACCCCTTGATCAAAGAGCTCTCTGTGTGGTGTGCAAAATAAAGCTGTAAACAAAACACAGCTAAGATCCACAAACCAATTAAAAATGAATATGCATGAAACCACCACCGCTAAAAGCAAATATAAACTCAATAACACTTTTGAAACAAATATAGGGCAACTAATTATATTTCTAGGTAAGCTTGGCAAGACAAAACAAAAAAAGTTTTCAGCAGGTGTCTAAAACAGGGCAGCCCAACTTTTCATACAAAGAGGGTTGCAAGAATACTTTGTTAGCGGCCTTGGCATGTGTAGGGCAGAACGAAGCCAAAATTTGGCATCCTCCACAGCCTCCACACTGCCTTCCCAAAGCCTGCTAAGTGAGGCGCGAGGCTCTGGCAGGGTCCTAGAGCCCTCCTTCCTTCTTCCCAGGGCTGGGTAAGTGCAAATCAGACTTTGGGAAGGAGACAGGAGGACTTTGCCAGGGCCCTCACACCTCCTTCCCAAAAACCAACTCCTTGATTACCCAACTTTGGGAAGGCAGTGCAAGGGCTGGAGGGTGTCAAATGTTGCTGAGGGCTGCAAAAAAGGCCTTGAGGGCTGCATGTGCCTAAAAACTGTCACCAAAGGTACCTGCTTAGTTGTCAATAGGCAAGGAGCTCCGAAGTACAGGTGCCGCCACACTAAAGAAATGTCTCCTCATAATGCAGAACGGATGCGGCAATTGCACAGGCATGACTGTAAGATCAATTAGATTGGCCACATGAGAAACATCACCTTCTCAGTAGTGGCCATAGGAAGTTGATTCATAACAAGCCAGACCATGTTGCTCAGTGTTTTCCATAGTGACTGGCAGTGGCTCTCCAGGGTTTCAGGCAGGAGATATTCCTTGCCCAACCTGGAGGTGCCGGGGATTGAACCTGGGCCCTTCTCCACACAAAGCAGATGCCTTTCCCCAATGTAGATCAATACATTGATGGTAGAGGTAGTAGCAATAGTAGAAATGAGATCACCAGCAACGCCACTCAGTTAAATGAACATTCATTTATTAATTGTATGTATTTTAGTTTCATTAAATGCTTAAATTTGTGTCCGCCCTGTGGAATGCCCTCCCATCAGATGTGAAGGAAATAAACAACTACCCGACTTTTAGAAAACACCTGAAGGCAGCCCTGCTTAGGAAAGTTTTTAATGTTTGATGTTTTACCGTGTTTTAAATATTCTGTTGGGAGCCGCCCAGAGTGGCTGGGTAGGCCCGGCCAGATGGACGGGGTATAAGTAATAAATGATAATAATAATAATAATAATAATAATAATAATAATAATAATAATATCTGCCTATGAGAAGAAACAATAGTTCTAAGGAAAATGGAATCCTGTTTTGCTTTTTAGAGATGCACGCCTGTGGCACAGCAAACATCATCTTACAAGAACCATTCCAGTCTTAGAAGAATCATCTGGTCAAATATTGACACTGGGACTGACAGCTGCATGCAATTTGCCCTGGGATTTGCAAAATCTTAGCCACTTATGTCACACCGGCTCTCTGTAAGCAACAGTTATAGTACTTAGGGCAGAGCAAAGGAGCTTGCTATCAGGCTGGATTCTGAGCTGCCCCCCCCCCCGACTTGTGCCATGTTGACAGGTGGGCGGAGCCACCACACAGTCCATCACCTGATGTCATCATGATGGCAGGGGACCCAATTTCAATGCTGATGGGCTTGCTCTAGGTGTCAGTCAACTGATTAGCACTTACAGCAAGCCTTGAAAATGTTGGAAATGTGTCTTCAATGCTGGGGAAAACATGGCAATGAGGAACATTTTCAGACTACACAGCACGTCATATTTCTGGTCTGCTCTGTCACGCTGTGGGCAGCTTCTCTTGTTGCAATTCAAAGAATTTTGAACACCCCTGTGAGCTGACAACTACAGCATAAACATCTTGTTGGGGAAGGGGGTGGTGGTGGAGTTCAGCACATGCCACTAGTTCTCTGAGACAGACACAGAATTGCACAATTGCTTCCAAAGCTCCACGGGGCATTGCTCTAAAAAGTCTCTCCCTAGGAGTCTAGTGAATCTGTCATTCAGGAATCATTCCCTAGTACCTGTATGATTGCACTGAGTTCTCAGGGAGGCAGTAAACCTGTACCTTGGTTGCAAAACTTCAGTCATCAGATGAGGACTCACAAGACTGGAATGCCCCCTTAAAATAAATCCCTCTACCAAGAAAATTGAAGGGACGTGGGTGGCGCTGTGGGTTAAACCACAGAGCCTAGGGCTTGCCAATCAGAAGGTTGGCAGTTTGAATCCCTGCGACGGGGTGAGCTCCCGTTGCTCGGTCCCTGCTCCTGCCAACCTAGCAGTTTGAAAGCACGTCAAAGTGCAAGTAGATAAATAGGTACCGCTGCAGAGGGAAGGTAAACGGCGTTTCCGTGCACTGCTCTGGTTCGCCAGAAGCGACTTAGTCATGCTGGCCACATGCCCCAGAAGTTGTACGCCAGCTTCCTTGGCCAGTAAAGCGAGATGAGCGCTGCAACCCCAGAGTCGTCCGCAACTGGACCTAATGGTCAGGGGTCCCTTTACCGAGAAAATTAGCATGTCAGCCTGGCATGTCATGCCCCCTGACATCTAATTTTCCATGTGGATGGAAGTTTCTGTATGGACGAGCATTAAAACACGGCAGCTCCCTGTGCTGACTCCAGTTTTGGGGCACCATTGGACAAGGAGTGTTCAGAGATAGGGCATCCTCAGCAGATAGCTGTTCAGCTTCTGGTAAAAGGCCTCAGGTGCGGGAGAGCCTACCATCCCTCTAGGTACCGGTAATTGGTTCCACATACTGGGGGGGGGGGGAAGAAACTGTATCCTGTAATATATTATCAAGAGTTTGATGTATCCTGCAGCAGCTGTAGTGAGTTAAACAACAAAACGTGCACTGCATGATGCTTTTAAGTCAGGGATAGGGACCCCATTGCCTTCCAGATGCCATTGGACTCCCAATTTCCATCAAGTCAGAGACATAGACCTTGTTCATCTCCAGATGTTCTTGGACTCCAGCTCTCATCAAGTCCAGCTAATATGGCCAGAGGTCAGGGAAGGCAAGCATCTGGAAGACCCAAGGCTCCCTGCCCCTGCTTTAGCTGAAACCCTCTTTCTTGTAATTTGAATTTACTAATTCAGATCCTTATTCTCTGGAGCAATAGAAAACAAATTGGCTTCATCATCAACGCAACAGCTCTTCAAATGCTTGAAGATGGCATCCATCCCACCACTTCATCATGTACCCTGCGGGCTAAAAATACCCTGCTCATTAACTTTCCCACTGGACTTGCTGAGTCATCATCTGTCCTTACCTGACCGTCTGGTCTCTCAGCCAGCCAGCATCACACTGGTCATAACCATTCTCATAGGCTGCCTGCAGTTGTTCGGGAGTGGCAATCACAGCATTATTATCCAGGCAAGCTTGCTGAGCTTTGACAAAAGTCAGGGAATACCTGTTGGTGGATGGCCGGTAATGAAAGATGACACCTGTTGAAGGAAAAGAAAAAACAACTGAAGGGGCAACTGGGCATGAACCCATCAACACTTGCATTGCATTTCCCCTAGGGATGTGCTAATATTTCTGCAATTTCAATATGTGTTTCCGGAGAACTGAAACTGACTCTAAAAGCAGTTCCCTCTGGAGGTTGAGTGTATGTCACTGGTTTTGGCTCAGTCCTGTTTTTCTTGAAATATTTGTGATTAGGGATGTAGGAGAAATTCAGTTAGGTTTTCATTTTGATGCAAACCTACCCAATCTGCACTTCTTAAAACAATATGGAAACCAGAATGAAGCTATTCTTTGAAATTCACACCTCTGAATTTTGCGATGAAGCTCTCCAATCTATGTGCCCAAAATTCATACTTTAGGGGAAAGTATGCATAATAATGTGTGTCTCTGTGAAATCAATATGTAAAATTTGCATTAGATGAGGGGCAATTGCATGCAAAAACATGTGCATTCAGAAAAATGCAACTAAAATGCTGACAATTTTTCATGAGGTCAGTTTTTTGAAGGTTTCCTAGCTGATGGAGAAATCTGGAGAAGTGAACACCAGATTGGAAAAATGGGAAACTGGAATTGCCAGACTTGTCTATTTCTAGGTGTGATCAGGTCCCTCTTGCGAGTTTCAGGTTGGCCACAGTGAGAACAGGATGCTGGACTAGATGAGACATTGCCTGATCCAGCAGGCTTTTCTTACATTCTCATGTGATTTGTTGTGGACCGCACTGGGCTACAGAATCAGGTGGATTTTGTCACTCTGCATTTGCATATAGCACTAGGCATTGCCACATACCTGTGGGAGAAATGGGTTGCCCAGGAATGAAGCCAATATCAGGAGCAGCTGTTCCCGGCACAATTTGATCTTCCCCGGTAAACGGCAAGGTGGATTCTAGTCCTGGCGTGATGGTAGCCCACAAGCTGTCTTCCACCGAGCTCACCTCCAGGGTATCGGTGGTGGGAAGAGCATCTAGGAGCGAGAAGGTGGCGTTTTCTAGACCCTCCCAGATCCCCACATCTGTCCTGTTCTCTGCCTCTTCAACGAAGCTAGTAACCAAGAGATCTGGTGTTGCTGTGAAGCCTTCGTCCACCTCTGAGGCGGTAAAGTCTATTGGCTCCAAGGTGGCAATGCTGCCTCGGGCCTCCTCCTCAGTGGCATTGCGTGCGAATTCCAGCTCAACATCTGTCTCAGTGACTGTCTGGATGGTGAAGCCACTTCCCAGTTCATCAATTATCTCACCGGTGAAGTTCTCATGGATGATTGTGTCCAAGTCGCGACCTAGGGTGAAAGAGTGAGGATTCATGGGATATGAATGCAATGGATGAATACAAAGGATTGCCAGGCTACAACCTTAGGTCCCCCAAAGTCCTGAAACAATGCTACATCAGTGGGGGTTTATAGGAAATTTACACGGTGGACAGATCTAGCTCAGTATTGTCCACACTGACTAGCAGTGGCTCTCCATGGGTGTCAGGCTTCAGTGAATTCTGATCCTCTCCCCTGCTCACAGCAGACAGCCAAGGAAGTAGACAAGGAAGCTCTTACCAAGTCTGTATTCAGTATTCACAGTGAGAGGCTCATGTATGCTGCCTCTTAGATTAATGGTGCTGCTCCAGCTGAGCTCCTCCCCCCTTCCTTCCCCTTATGGTGGTCGCCAGGGGCTAATTGTCTTTGAGTCCTTTGCTCTTCCACTTTCAATGCATGCTGGGTTTTGGGAGAAGGGGGGTCGGGAATGCTTTCCAGTGATAATGTGTCAGCTGGCTGCTCTGCCTGTCTCCCCCTTCTGTTCTCCCAACACCTCCCAACTCTTCTGTCCACCTGTCTCTGAGCTGTGACCTTCCTCAAACCACTGCTGTAAATCAATACTGCCTTCCTCTTCTCTAAAAGGTTCAAGGGGAGGGCGGCTGGCCTCCACTATTCCTCCTCAGTTCCGTTCCCCTCAGCCCAGTCCCTGACAATGGGTGTCTTTCCCAGCCCTATCACCTCTTCCACCCAGTAAAGGTGCAGTGCTGATGGTGACAGGAGGTTAGATAACCCACTGACTGCTCCTGGAGATTGGCCCATGACTCTCATTCTTCTGTACTCTTGCATCTAGGAAAGTACAAAGAATTAACCTGGGACCCAGCACTTACCAGCGTAGCAGATGGCATCATAGCGGGAATGGGGGTGAGGATACCCTGTCTGGTTGACGTGGAGGTACACGGTGCGCACCCCGACCAGGCCACCACCACAGGTGGGGCGTGCCTTGTTGATGGGGTACCGGACGCTGCGGTCTGCCAGCCAGCCAGCGCTGCAGACATCCATCCCATCCTTCCAGGCCAAGTACAGTTCTCCCGTCGTTGCCAAACGAGCGCCGAGGCGGTGGCATTTCTCTGCAGCTTCTGGGAAGCTGAACTTCTCCGGGGAGGTGGCGTAGAAGACTTTACCTGCAATCACACATAACAATTATTATTTATTACAATTGATTTATTAATTGCCCTCTAAACCACTGTCTCAAGGCAATTTACACACAGGATAGTTAAAAGCACAAAAACAACAAGACCCCAAACCCTAATAGTTGGACACTCGTGGTCAAGACCCATTTATCTAGCTGGGAAAGCCTGTTGGGACAAAAATGTCTTCAACTGTTTCTGGAAAGTGGAGATAGTGGGCACCTGTCGTGTCTCAACAGGATTGCTATTCCACAAAACAGGGACAGTCACACTAAAGGCCCTGATCTGATTTACTGTGGCTTCTGAAATCTTTGGAATTTGCAGGAGAAGCTCTCCCACAAACTGCAGTAATCTAAAGTACTTAAACCAAGGATTAACCAAAGGCTTGCATCTTCTCCTTTTTACACAGTGATCTTGGCCTTTTCTTAGATAGTTCAGAGGGTCAAAGAGAACAGAGGTGAGGAGATTCAAAATGGCAAGCATGTCATGAATAGGAAAGATACAGTCTGCAGATACTGGATGAAAGCCAAGGAGATTTATGTAGTTAGAGTTGCCACTAAAATGTCATTTGAACTGGCTGATGTGACTGAACCAAGTGAGACTCAACTCAGCTGATGCCCGAGGAGCGGGGTTCAATCCTACAATCTGCAAGGCCAGCCAGTTCCCCTGGGGAGTTTAATCCTCCCCCCCCCCGCAGCCACCTTTACCTGCTGTGGGGCAGGTAGTCATGGCTTGGAGAAAATGGCTTTGTGGTCTAAATGGAGAGACAAGACAGGTGAAGTGTGTTCCAAGGGCTGGAGGTTCATCACCACTGGGGCAGATAGGATTGCAAGTACTGGTATATTTTATTCAAAATTATAATGTTGAGCAGTTGGAAAAGCTAACTCATGAATGTAAAGTCACCCAGGGCTCTGCTGCACCACAAGAGGGCTGCAGACCACCAACGGTCATGAGTACCTTGAGGTGGCAAATGGAGTGTATAAGTGTTAAATAAATAAGAAACAATTACCTTCCATTTCTTCTGCATAACAATACACATCGTATGTCTCATCCGTCTCACGAACACCGTATGTTCTCACTCCAGGAAACTCATCCTTGTCACCATAACAACCTTCCCGGGGATGGTGCATCGGGTACCTGATTCAGTGAGAGATTCAGTGAGAAGAAGAAACTGTGTTGCCTGGGGGTGGGGTGGAGAAATACTGTTTACTGTATGGTGCTGGGATGGAGGTAGTATCTTGAAGAACAAAGGGGACCTAAGCAGAATTTGGATATACACCTATGCACATATGAAGAGCCTGGCAGCTGGATCAAAAGCCCATCTAGTCCAGCATCCTCACAGTAGCCAACCAGATGTTCATGGGAAGCCTGGTAGTAGAACCTGAATGCAACAGCAGCTGTCCCCACTTGATATACTACCTCCAGCAGTGGAGGTAGAACATAGACATCAGGGTTAGTAGCAAAGCCATACATAGTGTTGAACTCATAGATTTGTCTAATCCTCCTCTAAAGCCATCCGAGTTGGTAGCCATCATTGCACCCTGTGGGAGCAGTTTCCATAGTTCGACTGTGCTGCATAAAGAAGTAAATTATATTATCTATGTTGAATCCCCAGGATCTAAAAGTATGAGAGAGGGGGAGAAAACCACCTCTCTATTCACTTTCCCTATGCCATGCATGATCTTAGACACCTCCACCGTGTAACCACTCAATTGCCTTTTCTCTAAACAACCTCCCCCAAATGTTGCAATCGTTTCGCATAGGGGAGTTGCTCTAGCCCCTTGATCATTTTGATTACTCTTTTCTGAAGCTTCTACAGCTCTACAACTTCCTTGTGGAGGTGAGATGGCCAGAAGTGTGCACGGTGTTCCAAGTGTGGTTACACCATAGAGTTGTATAACGGCATTGTGATATTGGCTGTTTAGTTTTCAGTCCTTAACATGGACTTCTCCATCTTCACAGCTGCCACACACTTGGTCAATATCTTCATTGAGTTATCCACTACAACCCCAAGGTCTTGTGCCTGGTCAGTCACCACCACTCCAAACCTCTTTAGCATTTATATGAAATTTGAGGGGGAAGGCCAATGTGTATCCCTTGATTTGATGGAGGGGGAAAAATATATTTTCCATTAACCTGGAAAATTGCAGGAGCAAAGTGATGAAAATTGGGGTGGCATTCCCACATGCAGTTCTTCCCTGCTGTTTTCAGGGGGGAATCATGAGGGAAAGGAAGCACACATGTGCAGGAAAGATGGAAGAATAGTGACGTCCAGTGACGTTCGTTGTGATGTCCCCTGGTGTGAATGAAATCTGATATAACAGGGTATATGGGTCAAAAAGCTACAGCTCCATAACCCAACAGGTACTGCAGTACAAAAAAAAAAAGCAGGAAAATCAACAATATACCCAATGCCATGTTGCAGAATACAGCTGCGAGAAGCAAAAATCGGCGTGGAACAGCCCCTAGTCAGATTGACCTCTGACCTTTTTCTGATTCCTTGTCCATGACAACCTGAGTTTCCCCCAATGGCTGATTTCCCCCCTGTGGTTTGTTCATGCCAGCACTTACCTGACCGTCTGATCAGCCAACCATCCAGCATCACACTGGTCAAAGCCATCGTCGTAGGCAGCCTGGAGTTGTTCTGGAGTTGCAATGACAGCACTGTTCTGGATGCAGGCCTGCTTGGCCTTATCAAAGTCCAAAGTGTACCGGGTGGAGATGGCTCTGTAATGGAACACGATGCCTGGAAAACACATTCACCAACATACACACACGCATCAGTAAATAACCCAAACCAGTTGAGTTTAAATAAAAGCGAGGCAGAGGGCAGCGACTTAGGATTTTCAGGAACTGGAGTGATACTGCAGAGAATCTAGTGTTGTCTGTGTGCTTGCTTCTGGGTCCCCGCAGTTCTGAAACACATAAACTGGCAACCTTTTGGGGCCCACGGGCTCTCCTTCAAACTGGAGAAAGTGTTGTGGGAACAGCACACAAACACACACGCTGCAACCAAGCACACACAGCAACTTATTCTCAATGGCTACAACACAATGTTTATTTCAAGTCAAATTTCAGGATGGGCAGGGGAAAGGTACCATGGTGGTGACCTGTAATCTAACCCTAAAGGACAAAACAAAATAAAAAATAAAAAAATTCCTTCCAGTAGCACCTTAGAGACCAACTAAGTTTGTTCTTGGTATGAGCTTTCGTGTGCATGCACACTTCTTCAGGTATGGAGAAGTGTGCATGCACACGAAAGCTCATACCAAGAACAAACTTAGTTGGTCTCTAAGGTGCTACTGGAAGGAATTTTTTTATTTTTTATTTTGTTTTGACTATGACAGACCAACACGGCTACCTACCTGTAACCTAAAGGACAAAACTGACATGACATTAAATGTGTAAGTCCATTTGACCAGTCTGTTCGCCCCCTCCCACTTTAACACCAATTGATAGGTGAGCAGGATTGCTACCATGGCAAGCACAGAACGCAGTTAAACATTTTGCCCCATGTCTGTCAGGATGCTGTCAGCGGCTCCCGGCTGGTTGCCCAGAAATTATAGAGACAGGGAAAGGTTCTTACAGCCCTTTTTTATTTCAATCTTTACAGAGAGAGGCTCTAGAACCCAGCCTCTTGGATAATGGCATTGTCCTGAGTGAATCTCCACCCGTCGTCTCTCCCACTTCCTCATTCGTCATTCTCATCATCTCCTCTACGGGTGCTGAGAAGTGCCCTCTGTCTTTGAGCTCTTTGCTCTCCTACTTTTAAGGCTCTCCGGGTTCTGGGATATGGAGGGCCTGGAATACTTTCTAATGACAACGTTTCAGCCAGGTGTTGCTCTGGCTTTCCCATGATTTCCCAACTTTCCCCTTCAGCAGCCTCTGAGCTGCGACCTCCCTCAGACCCCTGTTGTAAATCTATACTGTCTTCCTCTTCCTCCTCCCTAGAAGGGTCAGGATGGGGAGGCGGTCTCCACCATTCCTCCTCTGCCCAGTCCCCGACAATGTCGTGGGCCTGTCAAAATCCCCCCACTCCTGCAGCTAGACCCAGCGAAGCAAACTTCCATTGTTGCCAACTTCTCCTGCATCTAACAGCAGTCGGTGGTGGTGGGCTGCGCCAAACTCACCACCTCCCGGTAAGCTGCAGTGATGCCAGTGGTGGTAAGCCCTGCTAGCTTGCCCCACCAACCACCCCTTGTGTGAAGTGCAGAACCCAACTCAGAAAGGTCAGCCATAGCAGCAGCAACAGGAAAAGATGCAACCTTACCTTTTACCTTCACCTCTACTGTGTCCTGGCTATCCTCAATGCCATGTATCACCTCGCAGCGATAGATCCCGGTATCGTTGGAGCGAAGTGCCTTGATTTCCAGCGTGGCATCAGTGGGTATGGCAGGGTAATTGGGCAAAGAGACCACCTCCTGGTATGCAGTGTTGATCCTCACGTGCCCATCCATGGCCACCAGCAAGACAACCTCTTTGCCGCCCGACAGCTTGCTCCATTTGATCCGCGGAGTCAGAGGCGGGGTGAACGGAGATGTGGTGACGTGTTCCAATGTGTCGATGTAGTAACAGGGGATGGTCAGGGTGTTTCCCAGGGGAATGTGCAGGGGGGAGCGTAAAGGTATGCTCACACTCAGTGTGGCACCATGATCTGCTGGTTCCAAGAAGACGAGGAGGTGAGGGAGGGAGAAATCAGCAGGATTCATCCATTGCTAGTCATGGTGGCTATTGGTGGCATGCGGTGAAATCTTAATAGGGGGATAGTTAGGGCTAGAGGCAGGGGTGGAGGAAGCCTCCTCGCTACCCGGGGCGGTGACCGGAGGCACCCCTGGGGGCGGGGCATCGTGACATCGTGTCGTGACATCACGACGCAACGTCACTGCGGCTCCGCCCCGGCAGCGGGGGAAAAAGCCCTTAAAAAAAAGCAAAGCAAAGGCAAGGCAAGCAGTCTGCTTGCCTTGGCTTTTTTTTTTTAAAGGGCTTTCCCCCCCGCTGCTGGGCGGAGCCGCCCGCAGGCCCGCAGGGGTGAGGGGAGGGGTGGGCCAGCAAGGATGGGGTGTCACCCTTGTGACAAGCGTGACACCCCTCCTCCTCGCTGGCCGCCCTGGCAGCGGGGAGAAAAGCCCTTTAAAAAAAAGCAAAGCAAAGGCAAGCAGCCTGCTTGCCTTGGCTTTTCTTTTTTTTAAAGGGCTCCCCCCCCCCACTGCCCTGGTTGGAGCCGCCCGCAGGGGTGAGGGGAGGGGTGGGCCAGCGAGGATGGGGTGTCACCCTTGTGACAAGCGTGACACCCCTCCTCCTCACTGGCTGCCCCGGCAGCTCCACCCTGGCAGCAGGGAGAACAGCCCTTTAATAATAATAAAAAAAGGAAAGCAGGTGCCGGCAGCTGGCTAAGCAAGCAAGCAAGCCAGCCGCTGCGCGCCAAGAGATGCTTTTGGCGCAGCCGATCGCGGGGGGTGGTGCCCCCCACCCCGAGTGTCACCCCCACCCCAGGGTGCTGCCCGGGGCGGCCCACCCCCCGCCCCCTCACTACGCCCCTGGCTAGAGGCACCAGCTTACAAAGGCGATGGGGGACCCGACATCATGCGTGTGATATCACAATGTCCTGATGTTGCACGCATGAACATCGCACCTCCCTCCCTAAGCCGGGCAGAAACTTCCGGGTTTTGGGAAGGGGGTGCCAGGCCTCGGACAGGATACTAGAGTCCTGCTGCCTCCTTCCCAAATCTGGGGAGGCCTTGGGAAGATGGTGAGAGGGCCTGGGGTCAGTTGGAGCATCACACCTCCCTCCCTAAACCAGGTCGAAGCTTACCAGGCTTTGGGAAGGAGGTGCCAGGCTTTAATTTACTGGGAACATGTAAGGGACTAGCCTAGTGCCCCATGTCCATAGACCACACACCACTGGTGGCTAGGTTCTGCCTCCATGTTTGGAAGCAGTAATGCTTCTGAATACCAGGGGAAGGGAGAGTGCTCTTGTGCTTGGGTCCTGCTTGTGGGTTTGCCACATGCAACTGGCTGGCCGCTGTGAGGACAGGATGCTGTTCACAGGAAGGGGCTCGAGGCCTAGCACTCTCCACACACAAAACTTCATATATTTTAAGGATGGCTCCGGAGGTCTCACATACCTAAGACTTCCACAGCGACAGCTGCAGTGATGATTCGCAAACACACAAAGGCTAGTAGAAAAGTGGTCATTGTTTTCCTGAAAGAAGCACAAAGACAAAAGAGCTGTGTTAGAGAAATGGACAGCACCATCTTTTGTGGAACGAAGGTGACAAGAAGTGAGGGTGGCTCCTGTATTTGTGAGAGGTGTGGGGCAAGCGTCAGTTCAACTTGGGGCGATCTTCTGGAAATGACAATGGGGGAGAAGAACCTTCATTGAGTGATATATTATTAATTAGTAATGTTAATTAGGTTGTATCCAGCGTTGTTGTTGTTTCTACCTTTCCTCCACTTTATGGCTGAGTGAGGATGAACCCTGATATGGAAGGTCCTACACCGATAATCTAACCGCTATTCCGTGCTGGCCTACTCAGAGTTCCCATTGAAATGAATGCATGTGAATAACTAAGGTCCATTAATTTCAGTGGCTGTACTCCAACTAGAACTTAGCTGGATACAATCTATCATGATGATGTAAAACACACACACACACACACACACACACACACACACACACACACACACAAACATCCTGGACCCAATTCTGGTGAAGGTGCAGCATATAGAAAGACACAACAAACTGGAGAGAAAGTGGTGGCCGACACATGAAAATGGTGGATGATATTCAGAGAAGATTCAGCAAAGTGGCCTTCTTTTTCTAGGCACCTGGTTGGCTACTGTGGAAACAGGATTGGCCTTGGGCCTGATCCAGCAGGCTCTTATTCTGTTCCTATGCTCTTAGTGCCTATCACGTTCATTGGGTGATCCGCCTAGTATTATGAGACAAGGAGAAAAATTGTGAGTCCATTCTCTCTATACTCATCGAAAAACAAACCAAAACACCCCTCTATTGTGACCTCTTAGTCATCTATTTTTCTGCATCTGAGCACCATAAGGACATAAGAAAAACCCTGCAGGATCAGTCCAAAAGCCCATCAATTCCTGCATTGTATTTTGTGTAGTGCCTCTAGGAAGACTGCAAGCAGGCTGTGAGTGCAATAGACTTCCCCTCTTGTATTCCCAAGCAACTGGCGTTCATATTATCCTTCTTTCTGGAAGCCTTCTAAGCAAGCAGCCATCATCACTCCTTGCAACATTGGGTGCTGGTAGTCAGGAATGCAGACCATTTTCTACACAAAATGACACACTGCTCTCTCTCTTTCCTCCATTCAGGTAGGCAAGATGTATTATCAGAGTTCAAAAACATATTCTAGATGGGAAAACCACTTAAGGAGGGTGGAAAGCAGGGCTGGAGAAGGGTGTGGTCTGATAAGAGGGGGCATGGCTGGGGAAAAAGGTGTCCTGGAAATAGTCCCAAGGGCCACACTGAAAGGTGTGGAGGGCCACATTTGGCTCCTGAGTCTGAGGTGCCCCGCGTCTTACTGTAAGTAAATACACATGGCATAAAAATGGGCATTTGTTTATCAATCTTTTTTTTTATATAAATCTTTATTGGTTTTAAAACAAAAATACATATATCTACATACATCAGATCGAAGATAAGAAAAAGAAAGAAAATAAGAATAAAGAAAAATCAGAATAGAAGAAGTAAAGAATAAAGAATTTTAGATGACAACGAAAGAACATCAAGAACGTTATTTCACAAAAATCCATTTTTCAATGTTATACAATCATAAATAAAAGCAACTTCCAATTTTTCACATTTTATTTGTATTGTCTTTTTTGGGTTAAATTTATCGCACATTCTTTTATTACTGCTTTTAATCCTTTTACACTCTTGTCTTAAACTTATTGTATATTTCTTTTTCTTTTGCAAGTATCAACCCAGTTCCGCTAAAAGGTTATTATTTGGATAATATGTATTTAAGTATTTTTTGAATATATTCCATTCTTTATATACCTTCTGGCTTGTAAGCCCTCTCATTTTCCCTGACATCTTCGCCAGTTCAAGGTACTCTATCATCAGGGTTTGCCACTCAGTTATCGTTAGGGCTGTCTCACTTTTCCAGTTCCAATCTTGAACCAACCACCAATCAGCTTTGTTTTGTGACCCTTAAACCACACCATGGGCCAGAACAGAGATCTGATGCTGGGGGAACCCAAACAGGGCTCTCACATAACGGAGGAAATGTGGAGGAGCTCTGGTTCATTTGGGTTCCGTGATTTGGTGCACACTTTTGTGAACAAATCCCTGATTGTTTTTACAAGATGCCTTCCTAGAACTGAGAGTTTTTCTGTTCAAAATCCAGCTTGCTTCAGGAAATGGGAGGGGAGAGTTTTTAGGCAGGGGAGGAACTCATTTTACATCTTCCCCCCCCTTCTTAAATAAGGCAAATGCTGGAACCCAAATACAGAAATAAATATACTTCTGTGACTTTGTGTGTGTGTGTTTTCTCAGCTGTAGCAAAAATAAGAAATTTATTCCATTCTGACCGGCTTCCAAACCATCCCAAGACTGAAACTCCTTTATACATTTAGCTACTTGGGATGGTGCTCTTCTCCTCTACCGTCATTATTTTTTGTTTTAATTGCCGCAATTTCTTGGTCATCAAATTAACTGAAACAAAATAGCATGCTGAAAATAGGGACGTCCCATTCCATAATGATAATTTTACTATTCATCTTACTGGGTTGCCCCAGCCACTCTAGGCAGCTTCCAACATATATAAAAACATTATAAAACATTAAACATTAAATAGACCTCCCTATACAGGATTGCCCTCAGACAGCTCAGGGGTCAGATAACTCCATACCCTCCAATGAAATAGGGACATCCTAAGGAAAAGTGGGACATCCCAGGATCAAATCAGAAACTGGGACGGCTTCCCTAAATCAGGGACGTCCCTGGAAAATAGGGACACTTGGAGGGACTGAAATGAGGATATGTTTGGGCCAGCCTGTTTCCCAAGTTATATTCTAAGAAGGAGGAGCTGGCAGAATTATTTATGTCAGCCCCATTAGGTAGAGGTATGTGTGCACTGAAGGGCAAAACCAGGGAATTAGCTGAACGCACGGATGCATTGAAGGTGTTTGAGTTTTATACAAACGAATGCAAAGGGATTTCCGTCCAAGTAAATGTGCACCTTACATTGGAAAGAACAGCCAGATTTTGGAAAATCTGAAAGCTTCACAAAGAGAACAGGCCTTCACTGGGTGCACCTCGCGCCTGCTGTAATGGGAGCTAGTGTTTCACTCTTGAAAGAAAACATAGCTTAGAGCTGTCATCTTCAAGCACCCAGGAGCCAGCATATAAATCGATTTTCTGAATAGGCCTATCTTTCTCCATTTCTCTCTGGATCATCAATTGCCAAAAGAGGACAGGACAGGAGGACTTTGTGAGCCAAAGTACATTGTGTGTATATGTCTAACAAATTCACTTTTGTTTTGAACCAAGAGCAGCTAGCAGTGCCTTAATACAGCGCCACACTTGATTCATATTGTTCCTTGCGCTGGTTTCCTGCTAGAAAAATCACCCCCACCAGAGCTACTGTTTGCTCCCAAAGGTGCAGTAAACTGCGATTACTTTCAGTAAGCTGCAATTAATGTTAACAAGCTGTTTAGGCCTATTACCCAGCTGTTTAGATGCAAAGGATCCCTTGTCCTCATTTCCACCCAGTCATTCGCCTTCTCTCTTTCTGTTTTTTCCTTTCTTTCTTAAACACAACAGTCCTGGCATCACCATGTGACACCCTTTGTCACAGGACCCTATCGCTCCAGAAGGGCTCTTGGGCAGCCAAGCACATTTCCAGGACCTCCTTTAATTTTTTTTCTGGCAATAAGTCTGGTAGCTTCCATCAGGGCCGGCCCTATCATGAGACAGATTGAGGCAGCTGCTTCAGGCGGCAAATTCTGAGGGGTGGAAAGTGGCTAGAAAGGTGTGCCATGTGGTCTACCCTGCAGCCCCTAAGCTAGCTTGCTGCCATAACACAGCTCTAGTATAACAAATGCAACACGTTGGCAGCGCACAATAATATTTAGTAACAATATAATAACAAAATGTATATAGGCTAAGCAAACTTAGTTCTTCAGCTTAAGCCGAGAAAAAGTTCTCTTCATGAATTTGAATATTTGTATATGACTCCAAACCCTGAGAAACACTGAAGAAGCCCGGAACTTTTCGTGGGAATGTGCCATCCGCAAGCCCCAACAAAAGAGCCCCATTGGGGGTGAATAATGGCTTCCTAAACTACAGGATTGCCTGGGCGAAACAGGTGAAAAACGCCGGCACCCTGTCTTTGTTGCTATCTTCAGGAATTTTGTTGGTAACATCATCACAGTGAACTTACCTTTGTTTGCTGGTAACATCATCACAGTGAACTTATTTTTGTTGATATCTTCAGGAATTATTTAAAGGAACCCAAAAGACTGAGTTGTGAACATATACATTTTGTTATTATATTGTTACTAAATATTATTGTGCGCCGCCTACGTGTTGCATTTGTTATACTAGATTACCACGTGTATCAGCAACACAGGTACATTTTTGCTGCCATAACATAGCTGGCACACCAATGAGGTGACATGAGGCAAACCAGCTCGGGTGGTATGCTCCTACCTCTCCACTGGGGCATGGGCCCAGATCTGTGTGGGGAAGCGTTGGTGGAATGTCTTGCCTCAGGTGCCAAAAAGTCTTGGGCTGGCCCTGGCTACCATGTTAATTCCTCTAGCACCCATGATGTAGTGCTGCTTTGAGACAGTACTGGAAATTAAATGGCAGCTGCCTGGAACCAATCAGCAGTGAGTGGTGCCCTTCGGGACCGGTAGGGCGGAAGGCAGGGAGACCAACAGCAGGTGGTGCGAGAGCCAATGACAGGCAGAGTCAACCCATTCTCCTCTGTCCTGTGTTCTCCAATGGCGGCACTAAGAATAAAGAGGAGGAAGCTGATAGGCTGTGCTCTCCCCTGGCTGCTTGTAAGTAAGAAGGCAGGCAGGTCAGGACTGGCTGAGGGTAGCTGGGGGTTTCTGGGGGCAGTGCCCCATTTGCCTTAATGGAGCAGCCTCCACTGCAACCAGATTAGCAACACCACCACCACCACCAGGTAAGTGTGCGAAAGGGTGAAGGAAGTGGGTGCCTCTGAGGCAACTATACAAATGGGGCCAAAAGCTGGAAGCTGGTCCTAAAAGCTAGAGAGCACAGTAGGAAGAAGATGATGGTTATGTATGCTACTACTGCAGCCCATGTTTTGTTAGCCCCCAAATAGAAAACGAGCGAGGTCCCAACTAAAGAAGAATGGCAGCTTAAGTTGACAGAATATGCACAGCTTGCGGACTTAACAAATAGAATAAGAGAACAAGAAGAGCATACGTTTAGAGAAGATTGGAAAACGTTTATTGAATACATGGGAAATAACTGTGTACAGCTGAAAACGCAGGCAGCATTAAGATAGATTCAGCAGTGTAAATAAGGTTTGATGGATGCAATAATGGAATGCTGAATGGTATAGTTTCTGTAAAATATGCAGGGATTTATGATATGCAAAATGAACCATGGAAAGAGGAGAAGGGAAGTCACTGATATATTAAGGATGTAAAAATTAGTATCTTAAATTGGAAAACAGAAAGTTTAATAAAAAGTATATATGAAAGAAAAGATGATAATTTGATTCAGCAAAGGTCAGCTTGCAACCCACTGGCCGGAAGCATTACAGTTTCTGGCCCTTGAGGCAGAGCATAGCCACTATGGCTGGTAGCCATTGATAGTCTTATCCTCCATGACTTATTTTTAAGCCATCCGATTTGGTGGCTTTCAATGCCTCTTGTGGCAGCAAGTTCTATAGCTTAACTATGCACTGCTTTCTTTTATCAGTTGTGAATTTCCCAACATTCAGCTGCATTGATAGTCAATGAGCAGGTGCGCCAACTCTAGCGGGTGGAGTTGTCTTCCAAAGTCTCAATATTTGTTTGAAGGGGGCTCAGCCCTCCCAATACTGAGGGGCCCCAGCACAACGTCGCAGAAGGCTGCACCGGCCTGTGGAGCTTTCGGAGACGTGTGTAACATTGCGTGGAGTGTGCAGGACGTCACATACACAGGATGCCCCCCCCCATCTTAGGAGCAACACAGCGTCACTGTGTTATAAGAGAGGGTAGTGCGTTTGGGCCACACTAACCTCCCCACGCTGACCTCCTGCTCTCTCTTTGGTAGGCAACAGTGACCACTGGCATTGCAAGGGGGCGGAGGGGGCGGTACACCCCGGGTTCCAGGGGAGGAGGAGGTGACACTTGGTATGGCCCTGCCCTGTGCGGCGCCGCGGGAGCAGCAGCGCCCCGGGGACGGAGTGCACATGTGCGGCATTTCGCACATGCACACTCCACCGTGACGTTGCATCGTAACGTCACGACGCAACGTCACGGCGCCCCGCCCCCAGGGGAAGCCTCCGTTCGCCGCCCTGGGTGGCGAGGAGGCTTTCTACCCCCGCTGACAGTGACCCAGCTGCCAGGAAATTGTTCCAGTGGCTCCACCTCCCCTTGTGAGACACTTCTCTTTTGGAAGAGACCAAATCGTAGCCAGGCAGGAGGCACATTTGCTACTGGCGTCATGGCAGAGGCAGCAAAAAAGAAAAGAAAAGCACTTTTGCGTTCTTGCCGTTTTAATGGTGAGCCTCACACTTGAGAAACTGTGGAGAATTTCTCCTCTCTCTCGAGCCGTGGTTCCCAACCTGGGGCACACGCCCCACAGGGGGGCAATTTGATTTTTAAGGGGGGCAATTCGAGAATGAGTTATTAACAACTGTTAATGGCCTTTTAGGTTTCCTCCACATAAATAGGAGTTCACTTTTTGAATAATAAGAATTATATGTCACCGGGGGTGGGGGCATCAGGATTTTAGAGATGCTTAGGTGGGGCATGGCCAAAAAAGAGTTGGGAACCACTGCCCTAGAGAGATTCAATGAAATGGTTCACCCTTTCTAATTTCTCAGACTACGAATAGAGTGGAGAGAGTTTCGAGAGGCCATTTGCACACAGTGCTAGTCTCAAAAAGAACCTGATCAACCGCTGTGGTGGAAACTCCTCAGACCCAGACATTTTGCTTGGAACAGCTTTCCCTTTTGGGCACATGGAAAAAGAAAATACAGTATATCCTCTTGGCGCTCACCATACAAGAGGGTCTGCTTTCTCTCTCGCCGAGAGCCATGTTTATACAGCAGGATGCAGTGGTCAAGCTTTTCCTGAACTGTACCATTTCAGGGTGCAGGTATGTGTGTGGGCAGGCCCACGCCACACATTTAAAGCATGTGACTTCCCCCAATGAATCCTGGGAGCTGTAGTTTAAGGGTACTGAGATCTGAAAGCCATGTGCTTCCAATGTGTGATGGGTGTGCTTTAAATGTTTGGTGCGGGGCTTCCCTGTGTGTGGGTCACATATTTCTGTGCAAATACCCTTGCCCTCAGAAAACTAGCATATAAAGGAGAGAATTCCCCTGCATGACTCGTACAATTTTATGAGTGCTGAGAGTTGTTAGGAGATCTCCTGGTCCCTTCAGAAACCTATCAATTCTCAGAGTTCCCTGGGAAGAGGGATCAATTGTTAAGCCACTCTGATAAATATAGCTCTGTGAGGGTAGTAGGGGGAATCCTCTCAGCAGCCTTAACAAACTATACTTCCCATGATTCTTTGGGGGAAGCCATACCTGTTTAAAGTGGTATGATACTGCTTTAAATATACAGTGCAGATGTGGCCTAATGTAAGCTCAGGGTTTTGTGCCTGGAAGGCCCCATGTTTTTTTTTCTTAAAAGGCAGATGTGGAGAACCTTGACCATGATTGGTCCTGTGGCATGGAAGCAAAAAGTTAGATCCTATCAGAAGGCAAACATTCAAAACAGGGTCCCTGCAGATGCATTTTTAAAAAACAAAACAAAACAAGTCCACCTCATGCCAGCTATACAGCTTCTTTTCTTCTTTGCATCTGGCAAGGATAGCAATTAGGAAAGCTTGTGTTGGGTTGCACTTAGGGTTGCCAACGATTCACACACTCACACCCAGGAATGGCTCCTGTGCCTTTAGCCAGTGATGAGGAAACTGTGGTCCTCCAGCTGTTGCTTGACATGGCCCATAGTCAGGGATGATGGGAGTTGTGGTCCAACAACACTGGAAGTTCCCCATCCCTGCTTTAATGGGTACAGACACACAACAGGCAGAAATTCAGTAGGTGAAGCTTTATCGCCACCATAGGTGCAGTGATAGGAAAAGTTTCCACCTGCTCAATTTCTCCTTGAAGAGCAACTGTTGAAAATTCTTGAGTGCTGTCCAATATGAAAATGAGATTAGAAAGGGGAAGCCTGGCTTTGGTATGTTCCTCCTTTCTTCTCAGTGCCCCCTGTGCTCAGTTATTCCAGGGAGAATACACCACAGTAATAACATCATTAATAGCTTCACTTTTATACACTACTTGAGAGCAGGGATGGGGAACTGCTGCCCTCCAGATGTGGATGGACTACAACTCCCATCAGCCTTGACTGGTGGCTCTGCTGGCTGCTGGGTGTTGAGTCCAACAACATCTAGAAGGTGACAGGCCCCTACACCCCTGCTTCAGAGGCATCAGAGCACTTCAGACACATTGCTGCAGTCCCCACTATGACCCTGTGATGTGAGTACAGATGTGGGTTATATTATAGTGCAGATGAGGACTGGAGGCTGACTGTATTTGTGCCTTACGTAAGGCTAGATAGTAAGTTCACGGCAGAGACACAAGATTCAAAAGAGAGGCTTCCCAAGCCGGAATGCAAGACTCTTCCAATGCAAGCTGACACCTGCCTACTCAGAAGTAGGCCCTGCTGAGTTCAATAGGACTTGCTTCCAGGCAGTGCTTTTTTTCTGTGGGGACACAGGGGTACGCATACCCCTAAACATTTTGTGAATCTAAGTTTGGCCTCATTGAGGGGCAGTATTTCAATATGAGTAGGAAAATGAGAATACCCTTAAACATTTTTTGAAGGAAATAAAGCACTGCTCCCAGGTAAATGAGGAAAAGTACTGCAGGCTCAGTTACTGTGTTATCCTAGCTTCAACAAGACCTTTATCTCAACAGGGAGATTTCCTCAAGTAACTGAAGGAGTTTGCTTACACTATTAAAGCAATTAGTACTCTGAGGAGCTCTTGTTCTGCTATAAACAATGTCAAGGAGACAGGTTTTTAGCCCAGGGGGGTTTCTCTTTCTACTATAATATTCATGACAGCCAACATCTCTCTCTCTCTCTCTCTCTCTCTCTCTCTCTCTCTCTCTCTCTCCCTCCCTCCCTCCCTCCCTCTCTCTCTCCCTCTGTCTCTGACAGAACACACACACATTTTAAATACTCCAATGTCCATCAAAGGTTCTCTCACACAAGAGACCACGTTTCCTTATATAATATTAGGCTGGAGTGCAGCTGCTGAAAACTCAAGGCTCTTTCCCCTCCTTTAAACATCTTCATGAGTGTGCCATTCAGTTTAAAAAATGAATAAACAAATAAGAAAGAAAGCAATACTGTATGGCCTGTTGCCTTAAAACCAGCTCGAGAAATTATTTCCCCATCAAGTGGATACCAACGATGCTTGCTGTTAAGGTAGAATTTGAGGGCAAGAGGTCCAAGCCCTGCTCAGGAGAATGAGATTAGCAGGGTTGGTTTACCCCATTTTGAAGTAAACAAACCAATACAAATTTCTGGAGGCGAACGATCCATAAACCCAGAGTCTAAAACGACCTAACTGGTGGGTTTCTAAGGTGACCCAGCAAGGTGAATTAGCACAGTGAGGGTTAACCCTAACCCTATCTTCCTCATTTGCTTCCTTCCTCCCCCACCGCTTCTGACTCCAGGTTTATTATGTCATTCCCAGAAACTTACAAAATCAAAGGGCAGCTGGTTGGTTACCTGGAACTAGAAGTCAGCAGGTTTGAATCTCCATTAAGTCTCCAGGGCTAGCTGCTTCAGACTAGAGGTTAGCAGGGTCCTTCAAGAGAAGAGGGAGAGAGAAGGTAGGGTCCTTTCAAGGCAGCAAGCAGGCAGGGCAATCTGGATGCATGGTTCTATGGAAGCATCTGCCTTAGCTTTCCTAGGATGCCGGAAAAAGGAATGTACGCAGATGCCGAGAGACAAAACACAACGTTCTGTGATATTGAAGGCCATTATGGTGCTCGGTGATAAGACGCGAGACCAAGCAGAGTTAACCGGTGCTGTGGGTGACATAGCTGGCAGCCAACACATCCCTCTAGGCTTGACGCAGGGGAGGAAATAAGCTTTTTGCTTCATCTGCTGAATCTGTGTGCATTTCATAATGATGCTCTCCCACCAACCAAGAAACAATATCCTGGCACTGGAAGAAGGTAATGCTTGTCTCCTGTGGTAAAGGGTAGCGTTGCGATGGGGTGGTTTGGTGGAAAAGTAGCCCCTATGGCCTGATCTTTATTCCCTCCCCATCTTCTACCCAGCAGCTGCTGTTTAATACCTAGACAAAAACAAAGCCAGATACTCGAAATGTGATCGTGGCTTTTCACAAGTCATCGCTTACGCAGCATCACCAAAACGGAGGAAGATTGTTATTTGGATTGTACCACCAGGGTGTTCAGTTGTCTGTGTCGGCTCCTAAGAGGGCCCAGGGTGGCATGAAATTTACAGGTGCTAAGGTGTATGTCTAGGTGCAAATTTAGAAATAATTTTCAGTAATTTACACAGAAATATAATCCGTCTCAGCTTGCAGTTTCAGATGCTGAGGCTTCTGATAGCAATATCGCAGGCGGGTGAGGTGGGGTGAGGGAAACAAATATTGTTTTTTTCTAATATATCTGTAGCTAAAAGAACAAGCACTCTCATAGTTCCATCACAGGACAAACGATCACAGAGTAAATGAACAGACTGCTTAGCAGGCAGGCAACAGCTTTCAGCAATACGTGACAGGTTGCGTATTTGTAGCAGGAAGGGATGGGTATTCCACACACATCCTTGGTATGAGAAGAGGGGAGTAACAAGAAGGCAACGTATCCCTATCCCATCATTGGTGGATGGGATCAAAATGGGATCCCTCAAAATGCTGCTGCTGCAATTGATGACCATTTGGTTAACTTCGCCACCAGGCTTCCTCAGTAGTCTATCCCTCTATTGATCTGATGTAGCAGATTGGCCCTGAGCATGATAATAATAATAATAATAATAATAATTTTTATTTGTATCCCGCCCTCCCCGGCAAAGCCGGGCTCAGGGCGGCTCACACCACCAAAATCACAATAAAACATGAAACATAAAAGAAAGACAATTAATTAAAATACAGATTAAAAGATTTAAAAAGATTTAAAAAGCCGCCTTAATGCAACAGCCCATGAATTTATAACATATAGGGGAGAATCTTATAATACAATGTTATATTATAACACAAGGGTCAGGCTGAATCGGACACAAAAGCTAGGCGGAACAGCTCCGTCTTGCAGGCCCTGCGGAAAGCTGACAAATCCCGCAGGGCCCTAGTCTCTTGAGACAGTGCGTTCCACCAAATTGAGGCCGAAACTGAAAAAGCTCTGGCCCTGGTTGTGACCAGTCTAGCCACCTTATGGGTTGGGACCTCCAGCGTGTTATTATTTGTGGACCTTAGGGTCCTCCGCGGGGCATACCAGGAGAGGCGGTCCCGTAGGTACGAGGGTCCTAGGCCGCATGAAGTTCAAGAAGCATTTTTGGAAAGCTTCTTTGGGCTATGGAGAAGTTTAAAAGAATACAGGGCTAGGGATACGCACTGGCGGAGGAAGAGGAGTGGGGGGGGGGGAGCTCCGCCACTGGGGATACGATGAAGGCCATTCAAACAAAAATACTCCACAAGGACCTTGAATATGCCACAGGGCCTCTACTCTGTAGCTCACTATGCATGAACTTTAATCTACGGTAGTACTGGGGAGATCAGCTCTCCAAACTCTGGCATACAATGCTACCTTAGAATGAACCAGGTTATAGGTATGCTACTTGTCCAAGATTGTACAGTGGTACCTCAGGTTACTTTGGCCACCTCATGAGAAGAGAAGACTCCCTAGAAAAGACCCTGATGCTGGGAAAGATTGAGGGCACAAGGAGAAGGGGACGGCAGAGGATGAGATGGTTGGACAGTGTTCTCGAAGCTACTAACATGAGTTTGGCCAAACTGCGAGAGGCAGTGAAGGATAGGCGTGCCTGGCGTGCTCTGGTCCATGGGGTCACGAAGAGTCGGACACGACTGAACGACTGAACAACAACAACAACCTCAGGTTAAGAACTTAATTCGTTCTGGAGGTCCGTTCTTAACCTGAAACTGTTCTTAACCTGAGGTACCACTTTAGCTAATGGGGCCTCCTGCTGCCGCTGCGCCACCGCCGCACGATTTCTGTTCTCATCCTGAAGCACAGTTCTTAACCTGTACTTAAAGGTACTATTTCTGGGTTAGCAGAGCCTGTAACCTGAAACGTCTGTAACCCGAGGTACCACTGTATAAAGATTTCTCCAGCTCTTCTACCCATGAGCTTTGAAATAACTAAGATCCGTTGGTGCAGTGGTGGTGGTGTCAAACACCCATTACTATTTCTGCAGCAGAGTCCCTACTGAAGTATCTAGGATACTCCAGTACCCTAGAGTTACCCAATCAACAGGAACTGGGAGCTTTTTAGCCACGGAATGCTCCAAAGTAAACACTCTGGGACACTGAAAACATAAGATGCTTCAGTTTCAAGAGTATGATATGCAATGGGACTTCATGGAGAGCACAACTAAAGTCACTCCAAAAGAAGTTATTAGAGCACTCCAAATCATTTCCCCATGTATGTGCATGGAAAATATTAGATCTAGCTGAAAGGCAACACCTGGAGATCTGCATTGACCGTTGCTAAACATCCATAATTATTGTTGCTGTATAATTGTAAGTTTATTGTAAAATCTTATAAGGTTGTATAATCTTAGCAAGGGTGTGGCTGTGAGTATCATGAAGGACCCTGCACTTCCGAATTTGCCACTGTGCCACTGCTGGCAACACCAGGGATTGAATCTGAATTTGAGCTCTTCACAAATAGGTGATCCTATGAAACTAGTTTTTTCCAACTCAATGCAGGAACTGAGGAAGAAGAACAGGCAGCCTCACATGCATTGTCAATTTGGAGGGGCTATTTACTGAGACCTTTTGCGAACGCTGTAGTAGATACTGGCGGACACACTTTGATGACTCCTGAGCTAAGCAGCCGTTTAAATGGGAAGTGTTCCATCCTTGGCAACCATCCTGCAAACAAAAAAAAGCAGGGGAAGAGAAAGAAAAGAGAACTTGCAGAGATGGGCTGAGCGCTGGCAAAGAGAGCCCATATCTAAGTCCTCCTGCCTCTGAGTCTCGGCAGCACAATCACCCCAAGATACATGGGCGACGTCCAAATAGCGCCAAGAGAGAGTCTGCTGAGAAAACAAACCCTTCTGCAGATGCCAAGTGCAAAGGCTGCAGTTCGGGCGGAGAGCCAAATGGGTTTTTAAAGAGCTTTCTAATCAAGCAGTTTGCCTAGTTAGGACATGGCGGGTTTTAACACTCAGAGAGCTGGGACAGCACTGCAGTTGAAATTGAGACCTGGTAAGTGGCTGGTTCAGGAGGAGGAGGTGTCAGCAGCAGGAGAGGTGGCAGGGTTCAGTGAGCAGGAAGAGGCTGTGGCAGAGAGCAGTTCAGACTCCGAGGCTGAAGCAGAGGCTGGAGGGGAGGGTGGCCAAGAGGCAGAGTGGAGACGGGATGCTGAAGGATCCAGGGGGTCTCCCCCTCCTGCCGCAACAAGCTCCCCTCCCCCTGGTCCCCTAAAACTCACAGAGAAATGAAACAGGCAGAGAAGAGGATGGTTGTGGAGTCCTAGGGCACTGGGAAAGTGGGGGATTTCAGTCCTCACAACTGCTTCCTTGGGGAAGACCTCCTAGAAAGAGTTGCTGAGACCACTAGGACTGAGCTGTGGTTTGTTTCCTTGAATAAAGAGCTAACTTCACTGGCCTCGGATGATTTATTGTTCTTGTCACTGTCCTAGGCCTGACTCCAACCCTGACAATTTATATGTGTAGAAAAATTACTATTATTCAGGTACATTACCCCATTTGAGATGAAAGCATCTAGGACTGGACTTCTCCAAGGTACAACTCTGGGAATCCCTGAAATCGTTAATATATACCTCTAATTGGGGATGAGGAGAAAATCTACCTAAATCAAACTTCCTGAAAAATCTACCTAAATCAAATCTACCTAAATCAAACTTCCTGAAATAATACATGAACCAAAAACGTAACTGTACTTTGAAATTTGCGCTTCTCTGAATTTTGCAATGCAATTCCCCAGCCAAGGAATGTGTACAGAAGTGCATATACTGAGGTTAAGTGTCCATAAAAATGGAAATGTTACTGAAAATAACATACAAAAATGCACCACATTAGGGGAAATTGCTTGCAAAAATGCACACATTGTTTATTTATAAAAATATGTATATACTGCTACATCATAAAATACATATCCTGGTGGTTTACAACAATATAAAAATATTGGAGAAAATTGCACTAAAACGCTTTTAAAGTTTCATGAGGGATTTCTTTGAAAAAGGGAATTTGCGGACTGTTATGGAAATGTGGAGAACTGAATTTAAGACTGGAATCATAGGAAACCAAAACTGACAGATTCACACACCCCTACCTCTAATTCAGTCCTGCACTTGGAGCATCAAGCCAAATACCAGACCCTCCAAGTGTCCCTATTTTCCAGGGACATCCCTGACTTAGAGAAGCCATCCCAGTTTCTGATTTGATCCCAGAATGTCTCGTTTTCCCTTAGGATGTCCCTATTTTCACTGGAGAAATGTTGGAGGGTATCTGACCCCCGAGCTGTCTGAAGGCAATCCTGTATTGGGAAGATTTTTAATGTTTAATGTTTTATTAGGTTTTTATATATGTTGGAAGCTGCCCAGAGTGGCTGGAGAAAACCCAGTAAGATGTGTGGGGTATAAATAGTAAAATTATCATTATGGAATGGGACGTCCCTATTTTCATCAGAGAAATGTTGGAGAGTATGAAATGCAACCTCCATTTATGTATTGTGGGCTGCTAAGTGACAATCTTTCTCTCTTCCTTCCCCACCCCGTTTTGCAGTAATCAGGCCTCTAAACCTGGTAGACTTGTGTTCAAAGCTTGAAAAGTCAAAAACCATGCAAGGCTGCTCTAACTAATGCAGGCATCCCCAAACTCGGCCCTCCAGATGTTTTGGGACTACAATTCCCATCATCCCTGACCACTGGTCCTGTTAGCTAGGGATGATGGGAGTTGTAGTCCCAAAACATCTGGAGGGCCGAGTTTGGGGATGCCTGAACTAATGCATTCAAGCAACTGCGCTCAATCAAAATGGTGTCCTTTTCAATCAGCTGATCCCATCAATAAATAGCTACCCTTGGTTAACTCTTTTTTTTGGGGGGGGGCAGAACTCCAAGTGCAAAACAAATCTGCAAAATAAATCTTCCCTAATTTCCCTCCCTATTATCTACAGTGGTTTATTTCAATGGAGCCAAATTGCTCAAGCACAGCGAAGACAAAAGGCCAAAGTGAGATAGTTTACAAGCGCTTGTTCTGGGTCAGGTATGAAGAGACCCATCGATCAGGTACAACAAAGACTTCAGGGAAAGCCTTTCATTGCTGGCCTGACAGTGATTGAATTGCAAAAGAAGAGAAGGGAGAAAGTTAAAGGAAAAGGAAAAGCACATCAGGAGCAACTGCTTTACAGATTCCATCAGTGTCGCTGGTACATTCAGTAAACTCACTTACAGCCTGATCTTATTTCATTTCATTTTAGCTTTTGTGTCCTGTTTTTACTTCCCAGAGGAAGCCCAGAAAGGCTAGCAACAACAAATAAGAAGGTAATAATAGCAAAATGACAATCCAAACAATGTGAAAAAGGAACAATAAAAAGTCTGCAATAGCTTATTGATAATATTTCAGTTTAATGCCAACTTTTAGGCAGAATTGAATTTTTTTTAAAAATCCCAGCACTGCAGACATTTCAATCATCTCTCACACATTTAGCCATCAGATTACCCAGAAAGAGGTTTAAACTACCACATCATTCTTCTATGCATCTGCTATAAGTACCCTTCAGATGTTGATGGACTATAATTCCCATCAACAATGACCGCTAGTTATGCTGGCTGCAGCCGATGGAATTGGAGTTCAGCAACATCTGGAGGGCCAAAATTTCCCCAGCCATGTGCTTCCGAGTACTAAGGTAAAGGTAAAGATAAAGGGACCCCTGACCATTAGGTCCAGTAGTGACCGACTCTGGGGTTGCGGTGCTCATCTCGCTTTATTGGCCGAGGGAGCCGGCGTACAGCTTCCGGGTCATGTGGCCAGCATGACTAAGCCATTTCTGGCGAACCAGAGCAGCGCACGGAAACGCCGTTTACCTTCCCGCCAGAGCGGTACCTATTTATCTACTTGCACTTTGACGTGCTTTCGAACTGCTAGGTTGGCAGGAGCAGGGACCAAGCAACAGGAGCTCACCCCGTCGCGGGGATTCGAACCGCCGATCTTCTGATCGGCAAGCTCTAGGCTCTGTGGTTTAACCCACAGTGCCACCTGCGTCCCTGACTACTAAGGTAACATAGTCATAAACTCAAGGCTCCTTCTTTGACAGCCACATTCACACCCTACATTTAATTACGTCTTCTGCCAAATAATAACATTTACAGCATGGCTTAACAATCATTCTTTCCCAGGAAACTCCAAAACATTACAAAGTGAATCTTGTTTTATTGTGATCCACCTAGAGCAATCCAACTGGACTACATGCTGTAGACAAATGGGACATGATAAAAAACATTTAAAAAAAATAAAAATGTAAGCAACACATGCACACATGGCTGAACCTCATTGACGCCATCTTATAAGTTTTTCCGTGAAAAAAGAAAAAGGCTCAATAAAAATGCATAAATACATAAATAATTAAATAAATACATACATAAGGGACCTACCCACCTGATGCTGACACAAACCCCTACACTAATAATAGGCAATAGAACAAAATATCAGTACCCCCATCTCTCTTTCCCCCTCCCTTTCCCAACTGCAAGATGTCTATGACAAAAGTGTCTCTTACCAAATGTAAATGAACTGTGAAAAAGACTATGAATTGAAAGTGGAGACAATGGATGTACCTTTCCCTGTTGATCTGTTTGTTTTGTAGCACAATTTTAAAAACAACAACAACCAAAAACCCAATTTTAAAAAGAAAAAAAAATCCAGTAGAGGAGTGCTCATTTAACTGTCTCTCCCTCTCCCCTTTTTAAAAGTCAAATGAGCAGTCCTCTAGTGGAATTGTAGCAATGTGTACAACTTGCTGGTACTGGTGAGTACCACCACAAAAAAGCATGAGGTAAAGCCAATGGTGTGCTGGTCACCTCAGATGGCAGAGCTGACCCATGTCATTTTGCTGCCTGATGCAAAGATGGCGCCTGCGTCCCAATTCCACAGAAGCCAGCTGGACGGGCTGCTGAATCTTAACTGCAACACTGACAATAAGAGAACATCCACCGCCACACCTGAGGGCAGCAAACTATCTTAAGCTCCTCTGAGGAGGCTGAACAGTGTGCACAGGTATGGGATCGGTCCATTTTGTTCATTTATTGCATTTATACTCCTCCTTCTCCAATATGCTCCAGATGATGTGTGTGGCTCTCTCCCTACTCATTTCATCTCCAAAGCAACCTGTGAGGTAAGTTAGGCTGAGAGGCAGTGTCTGGCCCAAGGTCACCCAGTGAGTTTCATGGCGAAATGAGGAATTTGAACCCTGGTCTCCCAGGTCCTTGTCCGACACTCTAACCACTATACCACATTGACTCTCAGTTTCTAATTTTTCAACTATTAACTCAGTTCTCTGCATTTCCACATCAGTTTGCATTGTTTTGTAGAAGAAGAAGAAGAAGAAGAAGAAGAAGAAGAAGAAGAAGAAGAAGAAGAAGAAGAAGAAGCAGCAGCTGCCTTCATGGGATTTTAGTGTTAGTATCTCCTCATCTATACAGTTTCATAAACAATATTGCTTGATTTACACATTCCTACAAAGCAATCTTCCCTAATGTGATGCATTTTTGAATATGCTTTTCTGTGAACTGGAGAATGGAATTACAAAATTTGCAGAAACGCAAATCTTTTTCTTTCTTTTCTTAAAACCCACTGTGTTTTGGTTCACATATTGTGAATTTCAGAAATTGTGAATTAGGAAGGTTTGCCTTCAAATGCGAAATGAATCAATTTTCTCCACCTCCTCCACACAGGATTGTCTTCCAAAACAGGGGAATGGTTGTTGGTGTTGCAGCTCATGAGGAACAACCGGGGGGGGGGGGCAGCATCTACTGCCTGAGGTGAGTGACTCATTATTATTAACCATAATTAATGATATGACATAGTAGTCACTGACTACAAGAAGCCTCCAAGCAATAACTCCAAAACAGTCCTGGGAGAAAACTTCAGCAGCAATGATATTGCATCAAATAGTCCATCAGCCAACTTGTTATAATCCTTCAGATGTGTGGGAGAAAATACCGGTACAGGTTTTAACATTCCACTTGAGAGATGTTAATGTTGGCACCAGGCAGTCATCACTGGGGAGAGCATTCTGCAGTCAGGGAGCCACAAGAGAAAAGGTTCTTTCCTTGGTCACCAGCCTTTGGACCTCCCTCAGAAGTTTCTCAACAGCTTTTAAATTTAGGCTAAGGGCTGCATGAAATAAGGCTGAAGACAGTGCCAGATTTACGTATAAGCTAAACAAGCTATAGCTTAGGCTCCCAAGAAAATTTAAAGGAAAAAAACCCACCCAGATGTACATTTTCAAAATATAAGATAAAAAGCAAATAAAATAAAACCTACATACAGCAACAGTGTTTTGTGTTGTGTAGGCTCCTGTTTGTTATGTGCAAATGGCTTTAGATACAGTACCTATTAGGTCCATAAATTACCATATAGCATTCATTCAACACAAAAAACAGTGACAATTTGTTATTGACAAAGGACAGCTGGACATATGAAGGGCCCCATTGCCTTCCGTAGCTTAGGGCCTCATCAAACCTAAATCCGGCCCTGGCTGAAGACCACAGTTTGCCCACCTCTGGATTTCATCAGGTACTAAGCTTTGTTTGTGAATGAGTCACCATAGATACATACAGGGATTCAAGGGAGACCTTTGGCAAAGGATCTTCTTGTGTGCAGAGGGCACACATACATACATACATTTCACAGCGCAGCAGTGGTGGGACCACTGGAAATTTCCTGGAAAGGCACTATGTCAAGGACATTGTGGGATATTAAAATTGTGGCTTGCAGACAGCAAGACAGGTGCCATTGGGACCTTTCTGGGAACTGGGGCCTTGGCAACTGCCCACAGATGCTGAATATATTGATGCCAGCCTGATTGTAGAAATGGAGTGTCTCGATGCTCTCTTCAGATGGCAGGTCTCATCTCCTACCTCAAGATCTTCATCAGTTTTCACAGCACAGGAGGACAGAACCATGAAAAAATTGGCTGGTAAACTGATTTGCTCAATTATAATATCCAGGCAGATTTCACATCTTGAAAAGATGTGTTCAGATTTTGGGGGGAAATAAGTATTCTTCAGATGTTTGGGTGAATGCACGTGGGTTTAAAGAGGGTAGGCAAATGCGTATACATACAGATACCCCCCCCAAAAAAAATACCTCACTGAGCTCTGGCTAGACTTCAAACTTCCCCACATTGAGAGGGAAAATCTGAAAGCAGATTGTAAGGCGCTTAGAATCCTTGTTGTGACCAGGAGCACTGATACAGTGCGGTTGCTGATCATGGGGGATATTCTAAGCACTTTCAGCTACAAACACCCTTAAAATTTCCCTTCAAACCTTCCTTCTCAATGTGGGACTGCCTGACGTGGAGACAGCACAGGTGGGGGCATTGGGAGTGTGCCCTAGCCTCCTCCCCACTTTTAGCATCCCTGAACAGGGCTCCAACCCTCAGCTTCTGTAGCTGAAGTGCCCAAGTTTTAGCAAAAGTGAAAGAAAAGCAAACAAGGAGAGAACCTTCCAAAACAAAAGATAAACTTGACATTTTAGTGTGCTGTTAATTTTCCATGTCCATATCAGTAGTTGTGCCAGTATAATCATCCCAAGGTAACAATTTAGGATGAGCTAACAAACCTTACCCCACTACCTCTGGCCTAATAAATCTTTACTTCCTTCTGGTGTAATACTATCATCTTGTATGGCCTTTGTGATGAATGAGTTGCTTGATTATCTTAAAATGTCTCCCGTTAACTAGCCTTTTTCTCCCCACCCCATGGAACTCTGGGAACTGTAGTTCTGCAAGAGGGGCTATGGGCTGTACTGGCTGAGGCAGATGGGATTTGTAATCTATAACATCTGGAGGGCACCAGTTTGGTGAAGGCTGGCCTCCAGGTGAAGGCTGGTATTTTTATTTCATTGATACATTCATACCAGCATAGAGGAGCTTATAGTGGGTCACAACATACAACCATACAATCAGTGGTAGAGCTTCCGATTTGCATGCAGAAGGTCCAAGGTTCAACCCCTGGTATCTCCGGGCTGGTAGAGACCTCTGTCTAGAGCCGTGGAGAGCATGGACTCATCTCATTTGGCCTGGGGCTTCTCATCAAAAGCATCCCAAGAGCTGATGCTGGCGTGAGAAGAAGCCATAGCATGGACCTTCTCATCAGTGCTTCTCATCAGTGTTGTTCCAAAAGGGGAAGGAGAAGATGGTACTTTCACCAGTCCAGAAGCCTGGTGGCTGAAACTTACTGCCACATTGACATCCTCCACAGTATAACTCAGTGATATGTTTATTCATTTATTTAAGGACTTCTCACATCACTTTTCACTATATGTCTCAAGGTTTGTGTATACACACAGACAGACACACACCAGAGGCTGCCGCCCCTGCTCACATTGCTCACTAATGCTCACAGTTCTTTCAAGCCCCCAATATCCTTGCAGCTCCTCTGTGCCCCTCTAGCCCTATGTTACTCAAATCTCTGCTGTTGTTGAAATCCACTATTTTAAAACCCGCCTTCTCTTTTGCCCCCTGCCCTGCCCTGACTTCACAAAAAAAAACAAAAAAAAAACAGGATTCTGATGAGGCCCCAGAAATCCTCCCCAGGGGCGCATGATGATAACCTTCTATTTTTATAGGACAACTAGTGGTTTAAGCCCGTTTAGTTAACGGGCGCTAGAGAGCCTTCTTTCGCCACTGGGGGCAGCGCTGCCAAAGCGCTCTGAGGGGAGTGGCCTGCTGGCCGCCTCCTCTCCCAGCTTCTCGCCCACGGCCTCCTGGGGGAGAGAAGGCCGCGCCGGGGGATCGTCCGGCTGAAGAGCCGCGGGAGGCGGAGGCGGCGGAGGATCCTGGGTGGGCCCGTGGCGGCGGAAAAGGCCTCCGGCGCCACCTCCGCTCCTGGGGCAGGTAAAGAGGTTCAGGGGCTCCGGGGAGGGAGAGGTGGCGGAGTGGAGCAGGGCGGCCGGCGTGGCGGCGGAGGAAGCAGCGGCAGCGGAGGCGCTCGGCGCTCTCTCTCCCTCCCCCCCTCTGATTCCTTGTGAGCTCCGTGCGAGGCGGCGGCGCTGCCCCAACTGATGACGTGTGTGCGCCGCCGCTGCCTCTCAGACACGCCCCCCTCTCCCGTCGTCCAATCCCTGCGTCCATCTGGGACATGCGCAGTGGAAAATTTCCACTGACACACAGAACGTACGCACGGACACAGGCACTTTATTATAGAGGATATGAATGAAACCAGACTGAAACCATATTCACAGGCTTCACTACTTCAGAAAAACAAGATGGTGGTGGCTATGTGAACCATATCACATGCTAGCACCTTGCACAAAGGCTGATTAGCTTGGCAACACTTATTTCAGTTTTTTCAAAAATAGTTATTTTCCAGTCAGCATGTTCCTGAGTAAAGAGCAGAATGAGTCACATTTGCATTTGAAACAAGACCACACGCCAGATGAACGGAACAGGTTTGAATGGCCACACCTCAAGTTAAAAGCCAATGTTAGGTTTCTCATTAGTTTCTTGCCACACAAACATCTTGTCTGTGGCAGGCAGGCAGGCCGGCCTTTCTGACTCACAAATAGTTCTCTGTTTGCCTTCCTTGCACTGGCACCAGCTTGGATGGATAGAAAATGCCCTGCCCTTGGACGCTCTCTATGCCCCCTTTGTCACCAAAATCCCACACCTCTTCAAATTGCTCATCTACCAGACACCCCCCCTCCAAAGTCCTTAAGGCAACCTTGGTTCTGCCATGCATGTTGAGATGTGTCAAGTCTCACAAGACAGGCCTATCAAACTCACAACCTCCCTGAGACACAGATCATGTTGCCTTGACCCCACTACAAGTCCGTCTCTGAAAGGCTGTGTGCACATCATACTTTAAAGCACATTTCTTCACCACTAAAAGAATCATGGGAACTGTAGTTTGTTAAGAGTGGTGGGATATGCAGCTCTGTGGTGGATAAACTACAGTCCCCAACATTCTTTCTTATTGATTGATTGATTGAGAGGGAGGATGATGCCAGAAGATCTTCAGTTTCCAGGGAACAGAGATTGATTGGTGAACCACTCTGAAAGCTAGCTCTGTGAGAGGAAGTGTGGTCTCCTAACAACTCTCAGCACCTTTAACAAACAACAGTTCCCATGATTCTTTGGGGGAAGCTATGACTTTAAAATGGCATGATACTGCTTTAAATGTATTCAATCAATCAAATCTTTATTACGGTCCAGAGACCCAACAATTCATTACAAAACAATACACAATTTAAATGTATTGTGCAGTTGGGGTCCAAGCTTGCTCTGTGAGAGCTTTACTATTTCATCATTTATTTTTTGCAAGAAAGCCAAATACGTTTGAGTAATGCTAATAAAAATTATCCAAGGGGTTACTCTAATCCGCCATTCCCCTCCTTGCAGTGGTGTAGCATGAGGGGGCACAGGGGCAGTTGCTCTTGGCACAACATTGTTAGGGGCGCAAAATTTCAACACCTGGTGCTGCCTCAATACCTGGTGCTGCACTTCCATCATGCTTCCTGTGAACCAGGAAGTGACCTCTCTAGACAACAAAATGACTCTTTTTATCTCTGTGGCTGCAATACATACTCCATCTGCTTCCCTCCCTCCCACTCCCTGCCCTCCCCACAGCCTCGGGCGTGGCAACCCACGCTACGCCACTGCCTCCTTGCGGATATCTTTGAATTCCTTTCCATTTATTTATTTGCTATTTAAACATTTATAAACCATACTTTCATATAAAAATATCACAAGAAGGTATACAGTGGTACCTCTGGTTACAAACTTAATTCGTTCCAGAGGTCCGTTCTTAACCTGAAACCGTTCTTAACCTGAGGTACCACTTTAGCTAATGGGGCCTGCCGTTGCCGCGTGGACGCCGCGCAATTTCTGTTCTCATCCTGGAGGCAAAGTTCTTAACCCGAGGTACTATTTCAGGTTAGCGAGTCTGTAACCTGAAGCGTCTGTAACCCGAGGTACCACTGTAACTTCTACTAGGGTCACATACTCCAGCTTCTTCAGACACACATTTGCTCCCCTGACACACCGTAATTCCACCTTGATCTAGGAAGAAAGGGTCTCAAAGCAGGCAGGTGGTTTGTTCCAATTATCCGTCCTCAGGTAGGAGGTCCAATGGGGTACAGCTGTTAGCGCGGTGTCAGATTAGGACCTGGGAGACTAAGGTTCAAATCCCCACTCGGCTATGAAGCTCAATGGGAGACCTTGGGCCAGTCAGCCGAATCTACCTCACAGGGTTGTTGAGGGGATCAAAGGACAAGAGTTCTGTATTCCGCCTTGAGCAACTGTGTGGCCCACGCCTAGTTGACAGGAGGAGACAATACAACTCTAGTGCATGCTATAGCGTAGAAGTAGGGCCCCTGCTCTCCCCACTTCCCAAATCCTGCTTTAGTTTGTTCACGTACAGCCCCTCTGGACAGCACTAATGTAGAAGCATTGGGAAAGATTATAAGGTAAAGGGACCTATTTGAAAACAGGTGTAAGGTGACCTGGCAATGGGGTGTATGAATGCACACCTAGACTCAATCTAGGCTGAAAACAACATGTTGAGGATGAGCGTGAACAATTCCAGATTAAGAGAAAACTTAACGTTTTTTGTGCTACAAACATGTTAGCATCTAACACAGCCACAGGACCGAAAAATATAATATTCTGGAATTTAAGTCCAGGACTCAGTTCTCTTATCTCCAACTGCTTGGACAGCTATTGGATAAAGATTGAGATGGACCTATAGCCGCAAGCAAGGTGCCAGGAACACTGGAAAACACAATTTCCCTTGTTCTCCTGACAGACATGAGGGCTACTGGCATATTTTGGTATTGCAAAATAAGATTGAAGCTTGAATATATCCCTTGCTGAGTCTTGGCGTGGATCAAATCAGAGTTGCTGATTCTTGAAATCAAAAGTTCCAGTATGTGGGTAGAGATAGGGGTGGAGCCCAGGTTGAATTGGGTCCTGGGGGGTGGAGCCCACCACACAAATTGTTCCTTTGACTTCGGTCCAAAGTTAATAAACAGTGACTGGGTTGAGCCCCGCTGCCCTTCAATCTCTGGTCTGTTGACAACAACCCTACATTGCACAGAGATCTAAAGTAAAGTATACGTATGGGGGGGGGGAAATTGTGTTAGAAGCCATCTCAATCCTACTCTGAATTCCCTGTACCCACTTTGAACCTGAAGGAGATGTGATCATTTTATGTTGAGAAAACACTTTGCATGCACAAACATATGTATTGCACCAATGTGTGTGTGTGCATATATATATATTCAGAGAGAGAGAGAGGTGGATAGTTCCCATTATAAAATAAAAAGGCCCATCTATTCCTGAACCCAACAAAAAAGCTTCTATACATCTCACACTGTAAGCCCATTGAGAGGGGAAGGCAGAGGCGGTCACTCACACCCACTCCCCCTTGTACACACAGATGGATGGAAGATCGAAGAACTTCAGGCTCGTACACACACAGGGCGATCTGTTCTGCTCTCGCACAAGGAGGCAGTGAGTTCTTAAAAAGCAAACTGTGCAGTTTCCGTTGTTACATGGTGCTCAAGTTAATTTAATATATAACAACTCTCTTTCTCATTCCACCTTCTCTCTCTCTCCCCCACCCCTTCTCCCCTCACCCCTTGCTCCGGCCCCAACTCTTGGTCTTTTTAAAGGACCTTGAATGTTCGGAGCTGCTCTGCAGAGGCCGAAAGCTGGCACTGTATGTGGTCCAGGCCTCGCAATGAACACAGCTTTTGTTGCTGCTTGCTGAGAAGCTGGCCGCGAAGGGTACACACACACAGTGACTGGTTTGTCTGGTGCACGGGAGCTGATTGGTGGAGGGACTGGAGGGAGGAGGAGGGGGGAGAGGGAGGCGACCGGTTTTGGGGACGGTGGCACCTTGCGGTGGCCAGGCACCTTTCTGCAGTGCAACAAGGGGAAGGGGAAGGGGACGGGCAGGTTAGAGCACCAGGACCGAAAAGATGTCTCATTCATAGCCTATGAAAGCTCCTGTTGATTTTCGAAATGGTATGGAGGCACTTGAGAAGCTGACGGTGGCTGCATACAAATGTGCCTCTTCTCGGGAAATCTAGGCAGGACTGTGCCAATAATAAAACATACACACACACCATTGCACCAAGGAAACCTACATTGTATGGCTCACATGAAATGGGCAAATAATAGAGGCTGGGATAAATGCAAATGGTTTGCTCGGGTTTGCCCGGTGGCATTTGGGTTTCCCCAGGATCTGAAATAATATGTGGCTGGGAGATCACAGGGGCATGAAAAAAAAATGGGGGAGGAGAGGAATGGGCTATAGGAACATGAGAGCAAAGGGGTCACTGGCTCACCTGCCTCATCCTCTCCTCAGCCAGCCTGCACCTTGCCTGCTTTCTTACTTACAACCAGTCCTCCTCCTTCGTTTCAGCCTTGCCCCTTGTAGAACTGTCAGAGATCCTCAGGGTCCTTTCCAACGCTACAATTCTATGATTCTAGAGCAGGCATAGGCAACCTTGGCTCTCCAGATGTTTTGGAACTACAACTCCCATGATCCCTAGCTAACAGGGCCAGTGGTCAGGGATGATGGGAATTGTAGTCCCAAAACATCAGGAGAGCCAAGGTTGCCTATGCCTGTTCTAGAGTAAGTTGGCTCTGCCTGTCATTGGCTCTGGCTCTACCTACTGGGGATCTCAGCCTTCTGCCCCAGCCCCACTGAGAAGCAGAGAAACCTAGAGCGTTAGTAATCACGTCACTTTGTGTGTGTTTTTCCTCTCCCACTGTTTTGACCAGCCCTCCCCAACTTGGTATCTTCTCGGTGCTTTGGATTACATCTCCGAAGCAGGATGGACAATTGTCAGGGGTGGTGGGTAGCTGAGCCATTCAAAACAACTGGAGAGTGTCAGATTGAGCATGGGGGAAAGGGACTGGTGTTTTGGTTTACACCTCTGGAAAGTCTCATGTACGTTGATGGCTCTGCCTCTGCATCCTGCACATCAAGCTTGCAGGTCTGAAGGAACTTTCTTCATGCATTTGGGTGAACTAGCTTAGAATTCTCTCCACAGTCTGGGATTGCAGCAGGGTATTCTTAGTTTGGCCAGCTGAACGTGCCAAGAAGAACCTCGCTTTCAGACTGCCCTACTAAATGCAAGAAGGTTGTGGCAGGACCAGCCCACACATGAGGCAAGGTGACATCACTGCCTCAGACGGCAGGGTCCATGGGGCAGCAGATACCAATGTTGATCTCCCCCCAACATCCAGTTCCTGATGTAAAGATCTTCCCTGACCCCTTCTTTCCTGGTGGGAAGGGGGCACCATTATAGGATTCCCCCTCAAGTTCCAAAATGTATTGGGGCAGCCCTGGTCAGTGGGAACAGGGATGTTGGAGTGGGGCTGGCACACACTCCCACAACACCCTGTTTACACTTTGTTGCATGCATTCTCTGAATGCCTGAATAGAGATCTATACATGCTTCTTTTCCCAGTCAATTTTCTAGTAAGCCATTGCTCCTGTTTTGGACATATATTTTTTTTTGTTGATTTTCACAGGTTTTACAAATTTACTTATATTTCAATATATGTTTTTCTGGAAAATGTTGACTTCCCACCCTCACTTCCATGCTGTTTTTATTCCCACCTTATACCTACTGCTTTATATAACATACTTTGATCTAATTGCTGCTCCTGTTTTGGCTGTTTTGTGATGTCTGGTTAGCCTTGTGAATATGAGTTTCTTGCGTTTCAGCGGCAGAGTATCTGCTTTGCATACAAGCAGACCCAGGTTCAATCCCTAGCATCTCTGGTTAGGGTTAGGAAAGAACCCTACCTGAAACTTGGAGAGCCACTGTCCGTCACTAGACAATACTCAGCTAGGTAGACTAATGGCCCGACTCAGTACGAGGCAGCTTCCTATAAGTTACTTTTCTTCAGAGCAGCTGTGGGGAACCTCTGATCCACATGCCTACTTAGACCATATTGGCTAAGCCAGGCCCACCTGCCCCTATACCTGATGCCAGGTGTGGGACAGGAAAAGGCCTGAAAGAGGGTTTGCAGACACCACTGATGAGCAGCACCTGCCAATATCTGTGTAAAACGTACACAGTGTGTTTTAAGCCCCTCCAATAAGGCTAGAAGGATCTGTCAGTTTCTAATTTTTCCAATGTTAAATTCAGTTTTCCACACTTTCACATCAATTAGCAGATTTAAAAAAAAAAATCCTCCCGAAGATTCATCAGCATTTTAGTGTGAATTTCTCCAAAAAACCACATTCCTATATGCTGTTTTGACTAACACACACATTTTCTGCAACACAATTTCCCCTAATGCATTTTTGTATTTCATTTCCACCCTTATCTTCATTTTTATGCACACTTTCCCCTAATATAAGCATTTCTTTTGGTAAACGTTGGTTGGATGGAGAACTGCATCGCAAAATTCGGGTCGGTGCGAATTTTGAAGGGTCACTGTGTTTCGGTTCGCATGGTGTGAATTTGACAAAGTTGGCTTTAAATGTGTACTGAATCTATTTTTTTCCCTCCATCCCTACCCACCAATCAGGTGATCACCGGGACTTCTAAAGTGCTGTGCCCAGGGCTTCCTAATAACCTATGATCACCTGATCTGTGGGACTTGCAAAGTGCAATGTTGTGCCTTTTTCCACCTAGTTTGATTTCAAACCACATGGACAGAAAATGACAACCTATTCATCTTGGCCCACAGTGAGTGGGGGAAGATAAGTTTTTGACCAGCTGAACAGACCCAGCTCTGCACCTCTGGTCTAGAATTTAAATGCTTGAGTGGGTAATGTATGTGTGTTGGCTCTAGTATCCATGCATGTGTGAATGTGTGTACATGCACACTAGAGCACCATGTTATGGGCATCATGTTATTTCACACACTGAAGCTAGTGAGGTATGTTCTGAACGGCCAACCTTATTCAAATATATGTTTCCTTAACACCCTATTGGCTTTGAAATAAATGGGAGAGGCTATTGAGGAGTAAACCAATAAGCATACAGCAGGTGGGGAGAACCTTCAGCAATGTATAATGAGGCAGCCAATCTTGGTGTGAGTGAAAATGACACAAATAACAGAAGGTTATTGATCTTAGCACTCTGGTGCTGAGTTCTAAGATCAAGGATCCAATGGGTTGTATCTAATGTAGTGCTAAGTGACTTTGACTTGCTCTTTGGGCAAAATGCTTTGGTGCCAGCAGAACATTAGATGCACAAGAGAACGCATAAGCAGTTTGCTCGTAGCTCTGTTGTGCAATAGATTATGTTACACCACAAGTGCCTGCTAGCACAACTGTTGCATTGGATTCCTCTGTTGTGCAGCATCAAAACTCATTCATCTGCTAGCTCAAGAGCATTTGCGCTAGCAGACAGAGCATTGGGCACCGCCCCTTATCCAGAATGCGGCAGCTAGACTGGTGACTGGGAGTGGCCGCCGGGACCACATAACACTGGTCCTCAGAGATCTACATTGGCTCCCAGTACGTTTCCGAGCACAATTCAAAGTGTTGGTGCTGACCTTTAAAGCCCTAAACAGCCTCGGTCCTGTATACCTGAAGGAGCGTCTCCACCCCCACCGTTCAGCCCGGACACTGAGATCCAGCTCCGAGCGCCTTCTGGCGGTTCCCTCACTGCAAGAAGCAAAGCTACAGGGAACCAGACAGAGGGCCTTCTCGGTAGTGGCGCCTGCCCTGTGGAACGCCCTCCCATCAGAGGTTAAAAGGATTAACAACTACACGACATTTAGAAAACACCTGAAGGCAGCCCTGTTCAGGGAAGTTTTTAATCTGTGATGTGCTAATGTATTTTAATGTTTGCTAGAAGCCGCCCAGAGTGGCTGGGGAGACCCAGCCAGATGGGCAGGGTACAAATAATAGATTATTATTATTATATTATTATTATCTTCAAAGTTAATACTTAGTGCTTAGATTGGAGGTAATGATTCTTCACAGCTGATGTCATCTGAGATCAGCTGACTGACAGGAGGGTGTAGTTTGCCCCAAATAGCCTTGCAGGCAAAGGCCTTTTGGGTCTAATTACGGCCAAGGGTCGGAGGCTCCCCACTGATGCTGTAAGGGACACAAGAAGTAAAAGGAAGGAGGGAACAGGTGGTGGTGTCTACAAAAGGGCTAGAGATTAGAAGAAGCATTACAGGAATAAAAATGTCAAAACAATGCACTGTCTAAGGTAGCAGTGGGAAACCTATGGTCCTCCAGGTGTTGTTGAACTGCAGCTCCCATCAGCACCAAGAAGCATGGCCAAGGGGGGACCTTTGGCCCTCCAGATGTTCCTCAACTACAAATCCCATCATCCATGGCCATTGGCCACACTTATTGGGGCTGATGGGAGGTGTAGTTCAGCAACATCTGGAAGGCCAAAAGTTCCCTGCATGTGGTCTTAGGAGATGTCATTGTTAGAGAAGCCTCAAAGAGACACTACAACTTGGTGACAAAGCTGGAATTCAGGAACACTGTGTCCTCATGGCTCACTGAGGTCATGCTGCTCCAGAATCTAATGACTATATCCTGTATGACTATATACTGAGTATAAGTTATCGATGAGCTCTTTGACAATTTATAAAAGCACCACCAAACTGAACAAGAAAAATGATGCTTTCAGAAGGGCAATACTCTCACAGCGTCTGGGAGATTGAATACAACTGACTTCCCCCGCCTCCAATTTGCACAATCTAGAGCTGCCTCAGTAAGTATTTCACTACACAAATGTTGTGGTTGAAATAGTTAAATCTGGACACCAAATACAAGCTCTGGATGAATCTATAAATGCCTAGGATAACTAGCTAAATCATGGTAGCAGAGAGAATTGGAAGCTTATATGATTTAGGAATCAGGTGCAGGGAAAATGCATCCACAAAACATTGCATTATAAATATCTACAGCAGGATGAGCAGCCACCAGAGAAGGCAATTACTATGGCCAGGTTGTATGAAAGGGTTCAAGAATGAAGTTGCCTAATGGCGCTGTGGTCTAAACCACAGATCTTAGGGCTTGCCTATCAGAAGGTCGGCGGATCGAATCCCCGCAACGGGGTGAGCTCCCATTGCTCGGTCCCAGCTCCTGTCAACCTAGCAGTTCGAAAGCACGTCAAAAAAAGTGCAAGTAGATAAATAGGTACCGCTTTGGCGGGAAGGTAAACGGCGTTTCCGTGCGCTGCTCTGGTTCGCCAGAAGCAGCTTAGTCATGCTGGCCACATGATCCGGAAGCTATACGCTGGCTCCCTCGGCCAGTAAAGTGAGGGAGTTGTCTGCAACTGGACCTAATGGTCAGGGGTCCCTTTACCCTTTAATGGCTGCTATGTGTGGTGACTGCAGATATGTCCATTAATTGTGTCACTCAGCAATGTAGCAATCACAAGGGATGCTGCACCCCAGGATACAAATCAGACAAGCTCTGATAATCTTGCTTGCCACTCAGGATGGGGGAGAAATTAAATGTGGTTTGCATTTAAAGTCATAACCGCATACAAAAATGTATTTATTAAGAGAATGCTGTAGAATTTCAATAGGATTTTTTTTAAAGAAGTTGCTGAAGAAATGTGGAGAATTGAATTTTAAAATTTGAGAAAGAGAGAGAACCAAACTGGACATTTGTAGCTTGTTGTTTTAAATATTGCATAAAATTGTTTTTTATTTTAATATTAATGTTGTGATTTAATTGTTGTAACCTACCCTGGGACCTTAGGGTGAAGGGTGGGTAATAATATATATAATAATGATAATGTTAATGATAACTGAACCGCTCCTGAGAGCAGTGTGGCACAACAAATGCTACTTGTTTATATTGCAAATAATAAAGTGGACATCAAACTTGGATTTCTCACCAAAAAAGCCAGAGATGCAGACTAAATGCATTCATGGGCCAACTGAAGACATTTTCCCGCCTGAGGCAAAGGACAATATGCCTTCCTTACCACCACAGGCACTTCTTTTTAACATGGGACAGCATCCTTCACTGCACCTAAGGGCAGTAGGCTAACTTAGGGGCTCACAGGGCAGATCACTTGGCTACACAGCTGCCTGCTTTATGACTCTCAGCATCTGCCACCTGAGGCAGCTGTGCCACTCTGCCTCATGGTAGGGCTGGCCCTGGACAAACTTGTATGAGCTGCCTTGGCAACTGAAAATGAGGAGGAGGAAGACTTTATGAATTACAAAGGGAAAGGAAGTGTGGAAGTTAACAAGAAGCAGTCGGAGATGGTGATTGATACTGGGAGTTTGTTAGTGCCAAACTTTACCACACTCTGTTTGCAAACACACAATCCAGGCTGTTGCCCACAAATAACAACAACAAAAACCACTTATGCTCAGCTCCATCCATTCATGTTTATGGGTTACTGGGAAGCACAGTTCTCATAGTAAAATACTGTTGTATGTTGGTCATGGGGAACATCTACTTGCCTGGAAGACTGCTTTTGTCGTACTTATCTTTCAGAAGGGACAGTCAGTGAATCAACTCGCATATGGAGTCTTTAGTTCTCAGGCTTGCCTAAATAACCTGCTGGAACATCTACAGGTCTGTTTAAAGCAGGGGTGGGAAATCTGATTCAGCCAGTGGGCCAGGTCCTGATCTCCCTTACCCTTCATGGGCCAAAGTTGATAGGTGGGTGTGGCAAAATGATGTTAGGTAATGATTGTTTGGACTCCATAACATCACAAAAGGCTGGTCAGCTGAAGCTTGAAGTCACCGCTTAGATAGGCTATGACTTCAGGTATAGTATTCCCATAAAAAACTCAATCAAACAGCCAATCCAGCTGAGCCTCTCCCCGCCTCACACCTGACATCATATATGACATCAGGTGTGGGGGAGGGTTTGGGGAAAATGGCCTCACATATCAAATTGAGGCCCTTATTGGGTCTAATTTGGCCTGTGGACCAGAGATCCCCCACCCCTAGTTTAAAGGTATGAGGCAGAGCAGAGGGTATTCTCATGACATTACAGTAGATGAGACTGTCATGTCTGTTGCTGAGAATCTAAGACCCATTTCCTATCCCCTGCTAGAAGTTGTGAATGATGAATTGGACGAGATGTTGGAGAAAGACATTATAGAAGCGCATGAAGGTAGTGATCTGATGTTGAGCATGTCCAATGTTGAGCATGCGTATGGATGGACCCAACCTTCACATGATGATCAATCATCATGACCTCTTCAGTTACTACACCATCCTTGGACCAAGCTACGCATTGATGCTGTGGGATATGTACTCCAAACCTTTGTGCGCGCAGTCATTGATGATTAGGGCTGTGTACCGGATTTGGCCAAAGCCCGAATCTTGAACTGAATCAGGCTCAAATGGGGGGCTCCAGGCTTTTCCCGAGTTGGGTGGAAACAGCCTCAAATTACCCCACATTGGACTACCCAGAGTCAGTGGCGAAGCTTCAAGCTCCAGCAGGGGGGGGCAGAGAGCAGGCGGGGGCGTGGTGCGCGTCCTGGGGGCGTGGCGCACTGCCTGCGGGGGCGTGGCACTCAGCGGGGGGGGGGGAAGCCGCGATCGCACCCCACCGGGATCGTGCTGCCGGGGGCGGTGCGCTCCCCCCCTGTTCCTCCGCCAGTGCCCAGAGTGATCTGGGGCTGTCAAGGGGCAGAATGTCAGGCAGGAATGAGAGGCAGGCAGCCCCAGCATGTTCCACCACAGGGAATGGGCTGGGAAAGCAGACCCCAGCAGGACTGAATCCTCCATTCACTAGCTGGTGAGCAAAGAATTCAATCCTGCAGGATGCAGGTGCTCATTCACACAAGCACGTTCCCTGCAAGGAAGGAGGTAGAGCATCTCCTTCCCCCTCTCAAAACCCCAATTGAACATTTGCCCCATGCCCCCAATTGATTTGGGACTGGATCTGGGTTGGGTGTTCCTTTGCTATTTCAAGAAAACCCTGCAAGCAGCTCACTGTGAAGAACGGAACTAGAAAATAGAATTATTAAAGATCTTCATGGCCTATTGACCTACTTCATGCAGAGTTTCAGAGGAGACATTTCCTAGATTGCATTTTTCTTGTCAGATTCATACCAAATTTAGGGTCAGGGTGAAATTTGATTAAGTTTTCATTTGAAGGCAAACCTACCTAATCTGCACTTTCTAAAACAACGCACAAACCGAAGCACAGTCATCCTGTGAAGGTGGCACTTCTCCAGATTTTTGCAATGCAGTTCTCCAGCCAAGTAAAGCGTGCATGTAAATGCATATATTAGTTTTTAAAAAATAATACAGAAATATATCATACCCGGGGAAACTGCCTTGCAAAATTACAAAGGGGGGGGGGGGAAGTATGCATTAGGAGAAAGCTGCACCAAAATGCCGATCAATTTCACGAGGCCTTTCAAAAATAAATAAATAAATCACACACTGATGCGGAGAATGGAAGACTGGAAAAATGAGAAACTGAGAGGTTAGCCAAATTGACAGATGTGCCCATCCATGCACCAAACTTCCTGGGCTCACCAGCAGAACCAGAACAAGGTGAAACAATACAGTGATGCAAAACATAAGGCTAAAAGACACAGCATCAGAGTTGTCGGCCTGCTTCCATTCTGGGGAACCACATTGGTGAACTACAACTCCTATCTCCACTGGCTATTGACCATGCTTGCTAGGTCCCCCACACCTGGTCAACATTGCTAGCAATATTGCAGGTGATAAATTTCAGCCAACCTGTAGACATGAGCACTGTGTGATTCTTAGGAGCAGATTGCATGCTTCCTTTGAGCATATGAACCCTGAAAATGGGAGCGCTGTAATTAGGAATGTTGAACATCTGCGAAAGGTCCCACCTCGGGTACCAGCTTGAGTACGGAGATGCAGAGGTTCCTCATCATAATTCTGATTCAACTACAACTGCTGAAGCATCCAGTGACAGCAGGAGCAAGGAGATAGGGGAAACAGAGGCTACACTTCTATGCCAAACCTACTCCAGGGAAGACGGTTATTGAGTGCATGAGCTGTTCGGTGACCTTCCAGATTTAAAGTCCAGATTAAGTAGGATTTTAAGGATCTAGTTCATTTATATAAATATGCATTTTAGAAAAATAGTACAGTCATACCTCTGGTTGTGAACGGGATCCGTTCCGGAGCCCCGTTCGCAACATGAGCAGCGTGCAACCTGAAGTGCCGCGTCTGCACATGTGCACGACGCAATTCGGTGCTTCTGTGCATGTGCAAAGCGCGATTCAGCGCCTCTGCACATGCGCGAACCGCTGAACCCGGAAGTAACCCGTTGTGGTACTTCCGGGTTCGGTGCGTTCGTAACCCATGACAAACGCAACACGCAGTGTTCGTATCCAGAAGTATGACTGTAATGTAAGAGTGGGCTTAGGTTTACTGCTGTTTTGATCTAATGTAGTGTATTCTCTTTATAGATACTCTTGCTCTTCTGCACCCTGTAAGGCAGGGACGGAGATCCCTTTTCAGCCTGAGGGCCACATTACCATTTGCACAACCTTCTGGGGACCACATGCCAGAGGTGGACACTGGGCCAGATGCAAAAGTGAGCAGAGCAATGAAAGCAAATTTTTACCTTTATACAGTACAGTAGTCTAGTTTCTACACACACACCTGTCCCCAGTGGTTTTTTTTTTTCCTAGAAAAATGGGCCAGTGCTCACCAGCAAGCAGGGGGAGGGGCCAGCGCATGTGGGAGGAGCGTGGCCTGATGCCAAGGCTGGGTGGTGAAGGCGGGTTAGCTGCTTGACACTCCCCTGCCCGCCCACCCACCTGCCGGGGCACTGCCAGAATCCTGTCAGAGCATTGTGCCTCCTCCCCTAAGCTGAGCAAATACTTCCCAGGTTTGGGGAAGGAGGCGTCATGCTCTGATGGGGTCTGAGAGCCCTCCCACCTCCTCCCCCCCTGCCCAAGATGACAGTACAGCCTATTGTTCGTACCACCAGAAAAAGCACTGCCTGTCCCTATCCTCTGCCTAGGCAAGAAGCATTATTAGAGTTCAAGGATACATTTCACCAAGGCACAAAACACTCAAGGAGGGTGCAAAGCAGGGGCAGCGAGGGGGGGTCTTGAGGGGAGACCAAGGGGTGGATCTAGTGGGATCTAGTGGGTGGTTCAGAACCTGAAGGATTGTTGCATCAGGGGGCAGAGCAAGGGCAAAATGTGGGAGGAGCCAATATAAATTAAGAGATTGGAAATTTGGAAAATTAGAAAAACCAGGGGAAGGAGTAGGAAGAGATCTGGCAGGGCCATTGCAAAGTCCGCAGTGTACTGTTTTCACCAGAATCTGATTCTTCAATGAATCAAAAGTGAAATTTGGTACACTGGTTTATTGTTATTATTTTATCCCATGACTGTATTACCATTTCTTTGGGCTTGCCCATACTTCCACTTGTCTCATGCCTAGAAAGCACAGGTCTGGGTGCTTTTCTGCTTTTCCCATGCTTTCTAAGCAAAGGTCTGAGTGGTTTTGCCTTTGCTGTGCTGCTTTCCCCCAGAAAACGCACTCTTTAGCGCTAAATCAGAACAAACAGCAATCCGTTGAAAAACTGATTGCCATTTGTTCTGATTCGGTGCTATACCATGAGTATTCCTGGGGGGAAATGGCAGGGGAAATAGAGATGTGACTAAGCCTTCTTTTACTTACCTGTGTGGTTCCCCCCCCCCCCAGTGTCTACATGTTCTTGTATGTAACAAAAGCAATTCATTTTTCTTTAAGAATATGATGCTGTGTGTTGGCTAACCCAACAAGGCCAAAAACTTGGTCCATATTTTGTACTTATCCAATCTCTTTGTGAAATAAAGTTTAGGCCCCATATACATGACCCATGACTTCTTCTTCTTGGTCGTATGTATGGACCACTTTCAGAAGAGCCAGTCAAAAGACTCACAACTTATGCTGGTCCTCTGTAGTAAGGATGCAACAAGCAATATCCTACCTCAGTGACACTGGTGAGTATCTTTTTCACTGCTCTTTTAAGGCAGCTGCATTATCCTCCCAAGGCATTATGGTCACTGAAGTAGCAGATCAAAATTTAAGTCTTCAACCCATTTTATTTATACCCTGCCTTTCCTGCAAGGATCCCAAGGCAGGGTATATATGGTCATTGCACCCCTGTTTTATCTTCACAACAATTCTGCGATGTAAGTTAGGCTGAGAGACAGTGACTGGCCCAAGGTCACCCAGTGAGCTTCATGTCCGAGGAGGGATCTGACATGGCACTGTCTAGTCTGGCACTCTAACCACTGCTCCACACTGCCTCTCTTCTTAAATGCACCCCAATGATATTTATTAGCACAGACTATGACTTTTCTCCCATAGATACAAATGGCTATTGTATACTCCTAGAAAGGTAACTGTGTTGGTTAATTTTACAGGTTCCTCAAGGTTCTTCGTTGCATTTTCTCCCAGGCGTTTTGGGACAACGTTGCGATGGTGGTGGGACCTGCCTCTACTGCCACAGAGTTGCCTCATATCTATTAAGACAAACCTGAAAGTGGGAAGGGGGAGTTCAATCTATGTGCACAGGGGTCCAAATAACATAAGGGTTCCTCCCCATCTCACATTTTCCTAGTAAATAACACCATTTGGCTAAATTGCTGTTACTCTCCCAATAATAGTTTCAAAGCACTAGTGGACAATGGTGGTGGTTTTAACGATTGCTTTTTTAAAAAGCACCTTATAACTTTTCCTGCTCATCTTGGCAATTTACACAGTCAATTTGGACTGACTTGTAGAAGTGAGCAATTTGGTTTAACCATTTAAAAAAACAAAAGCAAAACAGATTATGTGCCTTCTGAGTGTTACCCATACGCTGTTGGAAGAAGTCTAAGAAGTTTTTAAAAAATAAATAAATAAGACTAATAGAGCCATAGAGAAAAGAAACTTTCTAACTGGATAGGGTAGGAGGAAAATGTGAGGTTTTGGCATCAGGTTGAAAATGCAAACTTCCATGAGTAATGAAGGGGTTGAAAGAAGAAGAAGAAGAAAAGCAGTCTCCATGTAGAAACGACACTTTCTTTTCAACGTGAAACCGCAGCTTGGAAAAATTGCACTTTCTGTGCATTCATTCAAAAGGAAGGCGGGTATTTAAAGATTCTAAGCAGATCCCTGGAATTTAAAAGAATGCCAAGTCACTGTAGACCTTGCAACAAACCATATTTCAACAGCAACAAATCCTTGTTAGCTGCCCAAGCCTATTGATTTTTTTTTAAAAAAGTTTTATTTTAGAATGTAGGACAAACATACTCCCCCCTCCTTTCCTGCAGCCATTCATCCATCATTTGTACTAGTGTTGAGCTCACCAGCCACCCAATCCTGTGGTAATTACAGCCTCTTTAACTACACAATCACCCTTACATATAAGGGAAGTCACAGACAGCTTATAGCAGGAGGTGACATCAAAGTACAAACACATCCGATAATTCTTGGTTTTGCAGCATAGCGATTTTTGAATCTTGCTCAACGGCAGTGAGCTCTGTAATTTCCAGTTTTGCAGAACGGTTTGCAAATACATTATTAGCGAATCTATAATTTTGCTGTTTGGTATCAGTGCTTTGCTTTATGAGTCACAATTGACCAAGGCAGCCAGTGTGGGCTTGGAAGGTGGGCTGAGGACATGGGCTCTGAGCCATGGAACTCACTTGATGACAATGGACCAATCCCCATCTCTCAGGCTGGCCTACCTCACAGAGTTGTTGTGAGGAAAAATTAGGAAGAGTCCATGTGCGCCACTCACAACTCCATAGAAGAAAGAGTGAGAAGTGTCTATGTGATAAACTGAGGCTGTAATCCTAAACCCACTTAAACGGGGAGTAAACTCCATTGATTTCAATAGGATTTACTCCTCTTGTGTAGATATGGTTAGGATTGCAGCCCAATTCTAAATTTAGGCCGGGCTATGGTAAATTCACCCCACAGTCGTCATGCACGGCTATTCCATATATAAATGCTTGAAGCTTTAACTTGGTCTACATTTTTAAGTGAACTGTTCTGATGTGGACTTCCTAAACTAATAGGCATATTAGAATATAGTTGTCATTTGCTTTTCACATTTCTCTGAATTTTGTTATACAATCCTCGGCTCAAAAAACCCCCAAAATTCACACTGTATATAAAGTGCTTTTTGGAAATAAAACATATACAAGAAATGCATTTTTAGAGCAAAATGCATACAAAATGCACATTTGTTTCTGTGTTGTTGGTTTTTTAAAAAAAATAAAAATTACAGAATGATGGGACAAGAGAGAACAGATTTATGAATGAACACATCTGAATGAACTAACACAGAGCAAAAATAGACTGGATACAATTTGTTCTCACTGAATTTAGCCAAAGCCACGGAAGCAAATTTCGCGAGGCTGATTTCCTCAGGCAAGCTGAAGATGCGAAAAGATGGAGATGTACAAATGCCGTTATTTCACAATCGAAAACAAATAGTTGAATCCTGCTTTATGAATGGATTTCAGAAGCATTGATTACACTTGTCAGCATTCATTCTCTCCTCATTTCCCCCTCATTCTGATTTATGTGGATTGTAAGCTCCTTGCAGACAGGGACCCATCTATGCTTCTATTCCATGTAACTCTACAAGGTGCTGTATGTATGATCATGGCATGGTATAAATAAAAATAACATGATATTTGTCTGGGGTGGGGTAGGGAGGGACAATGACAGCAACTTTTTCTGATGGAAAACAGAATAAATTTTCCACTAAAGTGCTGTCTGTATTAACCTGGCATAATTTATTGGGGAGAGGGGTGGGCGGTTGACCCCTAACCCTACTCTACATCTCATGCACCAGCTATTCTTTCATTATAAGCAGAGTCTGTTATTATTACTGTTTTACCAAGCAAACTAGGCAATGCCCTTCTTCGGACTATAGATCTATTTCCTTGAAAGTTCAACAGACTGAGTTGCTGGCAGAGTCCGGTCTTATTCTTGGTTGCTTGGCAACAATGGGCATCGCACATGTACACGCTTCTCTGACATGAGCAAACTTTTCTGGGGTGCAACTTTTTTTACAACAAGTTGGGTGTTCGAAACCACCCCATATTCTTGCATTCCTGCACATACACAATCCATTGAATCAGACTGACAGTTCATCTGGCCCAAGTATTGTGTTTCAGACAGTGGTCAGCAAGAGCCCTCCAGGAAGTCTACAAGCCTGGCCTGAAAGCTTCAACCCTGTTCAATGCTCCAAGCATATGCCATTCAAAGGTACACTGCCTTGGGATTCTAGGGGGAAGCATGCAACCCACCCCACCTTGGTTAAAAATTAAATACTTAACAGCAAAAAAGGAAAAAAAATAAATTGCTCATGCTTACCTTCAACAAATTCAGTGCTTCAAGAATTTAAGTCCCATACACCTAACAGAGCAATAAGGATTCTTGTGTGTTAAGAAAGAGGTTACAACGTCCGGCGATCCCTGTAGATCCCCTTCACAGCCTCCAGATGAGATTTCCTGCTTTTGTTTTGTGGATAGATCTTTTTCCCAGCCCCTGGTTTATTAACCTCCCAAGAAGAAATCAAAAGTATTGGTACGTCAGGTTCCTTTCATGCAGTGGCAGCGAAAGCAGCAGCAGCAGCAGCAAGGTTGATTTTTTGGAAGGAAAAAAAAAATCAAAAGAGAGAAGGGGTGGGGGTGAGAGATTTTAAGCAACAGCCCACGTTGAGCTGCTACTGGCTGTGAAAAGAGACTTCCAGACTCCTCCTGTCCCTCCTTAGATACCTCTTGCTATAGCTGGCAGATTGCTAAAGGCACTGAATCCTCCTATGAAAAGTTTGAGTCAAGGTAGGCAGGAATCCAGGAAAAATAAGACAGGAGTTTGGGTGGGGAAGAGGAGGGTGGTGGGAGGCAGCAAAAGGAGGGCTGTAAGAGAGAAAAGAGAAGCCAAACCTCTTGGGGGGTGGAGAGGGAGGGGGGCAGAAGAAAAAGAAAGGATGACCAAAAGTCCTGAATAGGGAGAACAGGGAATTGGGGGTTTTATTTTATTTTTAAAAAACAAAACAACCGTTTGGAGAGAGAGAGAGAGAGAGAGAGAGAGAGAGAGAGAGAGAGAGCAGCCAAACTATGTACCACAAGTGGTTGAAAGTAAGGAAGGATATAAGGAATGAGGTTGAAGAGAGAACCAGGACTTGTGCAAAAATGGGGATGGGGGAAAGAGAGAATCGAGATATATCTAATTAAAATCTCTCAGCAAGACGAGTGGGTGAAAATGAGGGAGAGGGTGCCTGCAATGCAGTCAATAATACTGCAGGCTGGCGAAGGGAGCTGTCAGGATAAATATTTGGAGCATCTTCCGTAGGGGGGGGGGGTCACCCAAAACATGCAAGGCAGGCAAAAGAGAGGAAAGTTTGGAGGATTCCAGTTAGGGTGCAATTGGGAGGCATCCGGCTACACAGACGCAGAATATTAATTAGTATTCATTTATTGCATTTATACTTCACCTTCCCCCCCTCCCCGCAAGGAGTTCAAGGTGGCTTAAATGGTTCTTCCCCCCCACCCATTTAATCCCCACAACAACCTGTGAGGTAGATTAGGCAGAGAGGCTGTGACCTGGTTCAAGGTCATTCAGTGACCTTCATCGCAGAGTGGGGATTCGAACCCCGGTCTCCCAGGTCCTAGCCTGACACTCTCATCACTACACCACACTGCCTCTCCAGTGGGAAGGCACTGGCCAAGCAGCCCATACTTACTTCTGCTGAAGTTACCACTCAGTTGCTGAGGTTGCCAACAGAACTTGGAAGAAGAAGAAGACAATTGGTGCCATGCATAGGGTGATAGATTTGTGAGGGGGGACTTCCCCTGAAACCCTAGAAATTAATAAGTGGTAGGATTTTGATTATTTGGGGTGTGGGAAGGGAGAAATACAAGCCACAGAGGAATTCCTGAGTCAGCCTATGGAAAACAACCTGGTCATTGGCAATGCAAGGGGTCTTTGCCCCCCCCCCTGAGATCTGAACAGAGATTGGGGTGCCAGGGTAGCTGGCTGTGAGGTGACAGGAAAAGAGAGCTTTTAGCAGGGTGTTCTGGAATGGAGAAGGAAGAAGAGAGACGGGGGTCCATCTTGGGCAGGCTGGCTGAAGGCTGGCTGGGAGAGATGGCTTGGACTCCAGGACTGCACAGCCGTGGGGGGACAAAGCCCTCTTGAAATGACCGTGCCGTAAGATCTGGACCCCCTCCATGTAGACTGAAGGTGTAAATAGGTGAATAAACTATATTTCTAAAAGCTACAACAGTCTGACGTGTCTCAATTCTCCAAAGGAACACAGATCCTAGATGAGTGCCTGGAATCCCCAGGAATCTTGCAGAGTGTGGGGGCGGCGCATGACTTTTGTAACAATATATTTATCTATCAATGGTCTTTATCAGAGTTCAAGGACACATTCCAGCCAGGCAAAAACATTGGGTGGGTGGGTGGGTGTGAATCAGGGCCAGTGAGGGCTGTGGCCTGAGGAGAGTTCTGAGGGGCAGATAGAGAGTCCATTCATGTTCTATACCTTTGCAGTTACTATTTTCTAAAACAAATGAATCAATGAATGAATATGGTTGGAAGCGCCATACTTGTGATGGACAGAAAACTGGCAACAAGTGTTTCTGTGAGAAACAACTGGAAGGACCACTGTTGGTTTCAGTTGAAATAAATATGTTGGTGTGTTTTAAGCAGTTAAATGTGCACTTAGAGGTGGAGGGAACGTTTTTTCATATGTGGTGGACTTGTAAATGAGTAAAAGAGTATTGGGAAATGATCCATAATGAATTGAAAAAAATGTTTAAAAGTACTCCCCCCCAAAAAAGAACAACAACAAGAGTCCTTTCTGTTGGGGATAATTCAGACTGAAATTCCCAGGTGTCAAAAAAGGTTATTTATGTATGCTACTACTGTGGCCCATGTTTTGTTAGCCCAAAAATTGAAAACGAGCAAGGTCCCAACCAAAGAAGAGTGGCAACTTAAGTTGACAGAATATGCACAGCTTGCAGACTTAACATACAGAATAAGAGAACAAGAAGAGCATACATTTAAAGAAGATTGGAAAACATTTATTGAATATATGGGAAATAATTGTGTACATCTGAAAACATTGGCAGCATTAAGATAAATTCAACAGTGTAAACAAATTTTGAGGGATGTAATAATGGAATACTGAATAGTATAGTTTTTGTTAAATATGCAGGGATTTATGATATTTAAAATGAACCATGGAAAGAGAAGGGAAGTCACTGATATATTAAGGATGTAAAATGAGTATTTTAAATTGTAAAACAGAAAATAAAAATATTGTAAAGCAGAGCCACCAAGAACTGCAGAGTTTCAATACAGGGACATGGAGTATTTCTCTCTCAAGACCACTATAATGATTCACAGCAGCTCTCAAGGGTATCAGACAGAGGGTCTTTCACATGCTACCTGACCCCTTTCACTGAAGATGTCGAGGGCTGAACTTTCTGGATGCAAAGTATAATTTGTGCTGAAGATACATTAGCAGTTTGTTGACACCCGGCTCTTCCCTCTTGCTTTGATTTTCGGATCCCGTTTATTTAATTCGCAAGGTTGATATACCACTTGATTGTCATGAAACCTCCAAGCGCTTTACCAAAAGAAGGAAACAATAAAATGATCGGTGAAAAGCAACTATTAAACACATTCAAAACATATTTAAAATCATCCGTGAGCTAAGAAACCAAATAAAAACTCATCAATATTCTACATGTCTGGATAGGCTTTTCTAAACAAAGGTAAAGGTAAAGGGACCCCTGACCATTAGGTCCAGTCGCGGACGACTCTGGGGTTGCGGCACTCATCTCGCTTTATTGGCCAAGGGAGCCGGCGTACAGCTTCCGGGTCATGTGGCCAGCATGACTAAGCCGCTTCTGGTGAACCAGAGCAGCGCACGGAAACGCCGTTTACCTTCCTGCCAGAGTGGTACCTATTTACCTAGCGCCACCCACTAAAAACAGTACCGGGAAGGAGCCTGCCTTAAGTCAAGAGACAGGTTTTTAGAGTATGGGTATGGCCAAACTAAAAAAAAAGGGACCCAGGTGGCGCTGTGGGTTAAACCACTGAGCCTAGGGCTTGCTGATCAGAAGGTCAGCGGTTCGAATCCCTGTGACGGGGTGAGCTCCTGTTGCTCGGTCCCTACTCCTGCCTACCTAGCAGTTCGAAAGCACGTCAAAGTGCAAGTAGATAAATAGGTACCGCTCCGGCGGGAAGGTAAACGGCATTTCCGTGCGCTGCTCTGGTTCGCCAGAAGCGGCTTAGTCATGCTGGGCACATGACCTGGAAGCTGTATGCCGGCTCTCGGCCAATAAAGTGAGATGAGCGCCGCAACCCCAGAGTCGGACATGACTGGACCTAATGGTCAGGGGTCCCTTTACCTTTACCTATGGCCAAACTAAAAGATTGATTCCTTACAAACGCTCAACAAGTGGTATGTGGCAGTTCCACAGATCATAGAACTGTAAGTTGGAAGAGACCACAAGGGTCATCTAGTCCAACCCCCTGCAATGCCAGCATGAGGTTCAAAGCCACAGCCCTGAGAATAAGAGTCTCATTCTCTACTGGGTGGGCATATTATGAGGTAAGGAGATCTTGCAAGCAAACTAGTCCCAAGCTGCTACAGACTTTATATGCTAACACCTTTAATTTCCACCAGTAGCAAAATGGCAGCCAGTGCAGGTCTCTGAGCAGAGGTGTCATATGCTGACAGGTCTCTCTCCGGCCAGCAATTGTGCTGCAGCATTCTGCACTAATTGCAGCTTCTGGATCAAGGGTAGGCCCCACACATATCATAGGGAGGTGCTGAAGAAGATATGGGGTCAGAGTTTGGCATTATTGCTGGAGGAGTGGATGCAACTTAATCCAGCCAACGGGATAGAGGAGAAATTTGGTACGGTTCATATTTTAATGCGAACCTATCTAATTTGCACTTTCTGAAACAATATGCAAACTGTAGGAAAGCCATCCTTTGAAATTCTCACTTCTGTAAATGTTGTGATGTGGTTCTCCGGCCGACTAATGCAAAAAAAAATAAATTAAAAAATGCATATATTAATGAAAACAACGTATAAAAATGCGTTGTATTAGGAGAAACTGCTTGCAAACATGGGTCCAACTGCATAGAAAGATGGATATGTTAGGAGAAATTTGCACTAAAATGCTGACAAATTTTCACGCGGGCTTTAGAAAACAGCTGCTGCAAACTGATGCAGAAATTGAGAGAGAGGAATTTAGGAATGAGAAATGGACAGAAGCCGAAACTGACAGATTCACCCACCCCTATCCAGACAGTGAAATGCTGTTGGCTGGGGTTCTGTTGATCTGAGTGCCCATATACAATCTGTTCTCTGTTGAATTGCATTCCCCTCAAAGATCACATTCACAAGTATGGGGAGGGGAAGGAAGGAGTTACTCCTGAAATCAGCATTGGTACCAGATGTCCAGGTGGCAGCAGCAGGGCTCTTATTCAGTGCCAGCTGGTGCTTCAGCTGTTGCCTTTTCTAGAAAAACCACACCTGGCCATGTCCGAGCTTCATGCCCGCCCTGATTACTGCTACTTTAGATTACTAAAACGGCCTTTGTGTAGGGCTGCCCTTGAAGACAGTCTGGGAACTGTAACTGCCAGGATTCTGACAGAGACTTGGCTCATGTCCACACCACACATTTAAAGCACTTTTGTACCACTCTAACAGTAGTTTTTTAAGCATGCTGGGAATTGTTAGGAGAACCCTCCCGGAGCCACAATTCCCAGACCTCCAAATACAGTGGTACCTCGGGTTACAGACGCTTCAGGTTACAGACGCTTCAGGTTAGATTCCGCTAACCCAGAATAGTACCTTGGGTTAAGAACTTTGCTTCAGGATGAGAACAGAAATCAGGTTAAGAATGGACCTCCAGAATGAATTAAGTTCTTAACCCGAGGTACCACTGTATTCTGCAGAACTTGCCCATCTGAACAGTTTCACGAATTGAAAAGAACTTGTGGATCAGTGCATTGTTATCGTTTGGGGGGGAGGGCTAAGCCCTAGAAATTAATAAATGGTAGGATTTTGATTAATTGGGATATGGATGAAACTACAAGCTGCAGAGTTGTGCCAGACAGGGAATCCTTGGGAAAGCCTTGCAGAAGAGCAGCAAATGTATTAACGGGGTTAATGGGCCATTTGAGAGGAATATTTTGCCTTGGAGAGAGGAAGAAGAAGAAGAAGAAGAAGAAGAAGAAGAAGAAGAAGAAGAAGAAGAAGAAGAAGAAGATGCCTGGGATCCATCTTGGGCAGGCTGGCTGAAGGCTAGCTGCCTTGCTGTGGGGGACAAGCCCCTCTTGAAATGACTATGCTGTAAAATCTGGACTCCCTCCATACAGAATGAAGGTGTAAATAGGCGGATAAACCACATTTCTTAAAGCTACAACAGTCTCTGCTGCGTCTCAATTCTCCAAAGGAACACAGACCCTGGATGAGTGCCTGGAACCCCTAAAATCTTGTTACCACTCGGCAGAGAGAAGGAGAGTTGCCCAACTTTTGTAACAGCATAATGTATGGAATTCACTGACAACAGGTATAGTTAGGGCCACCACTATTTTAGATGGGTTTAAAGGGGAATGGTTAGACAAATTCATGGGGGAAAGGCTAGCAATGGAACCTCCTAGTATGACTACAGAATTCCAGTGCTGGGTAGCAAAGACACAGGAGAACCATTGCCTTCATGCCTACTGATGGGCAGCATAAAGGCATATGGCTGGACTCTGCTTCTCCACTGGTAGCTGAGATGGACCACAGGTAGCCAATGTGGTTCCTTCTACAAGCTTCCACTACCTCTGAGCGTAGGCTGCGTTGACTGGGGCCGATGGAAGTTGGGGTCCTGTAGCATCCAGAGGGCAACATATTGGCTCCCCCTGTGATGGGCCGTTGGCCTGAACCAGCGCAGCTCTTCATCGGTCCTTCCATCGCAAGAGCCCAACCCGAAACCCAAATTTCTCCCTGTTCTTCATTTCACAAGTGATAGCTTCATGCACATATTTGGGAGCGGCCGAATCCCTCCCCTTTTAGCTGCCTGGCAGTTTGGAGCCTCAGGTTGGTAACCTTGCTTTGGCCCAAGCCTGCTGCCCCCAGGACAATGCACCTATTTAACCTGCAGCGGCTGGCTCTGAATGAGGCTCCTTCTCCTTGCGTAGACTGGGCACCTCTTACAAGGTTAGTTGTAAACAGCCACAGTCCTCTTCCCTCCCCACCTCCCACCTCCCTCTCTACCACCACCCCAATATTGTGGCTTATTCATCACCTGGCAAAAATAAAAGCGGAGGCTTCCAGGAAGGATGGGCCTTGCTTACACAGAGTGGGGTTTATTTAGAAGCTGTTCCCAGCCCTCTGTCCCTCATATTCTCCCTGTATCTTTCCAGTTACTCATCAGGTTCTGTCCAGGGGGGGGAAAGCAAGACACAGCTTGATATGACTGCTGCAGCATAGCAGCTGAGCTCTGGTTCGGATCCCTGGTTCAAGCATTGCCTCTGTTGTGAACTCGCAAGGTGGCCCGAGGCAAACCACACACTCTCTCAGGTCCCGGTTAATGCAACGTCCCATCACTTGAAACAGCCATGGCTTCCCCCAAAGAATCCTGGGAACTGTAGTCCATTAAGGGTGCTAAGAGTTCCCAGAATTCCATGGGAAGAGGGATTGGTTGTTGAACCGCTCTAGAAATTGTAGTTCTGTGAGGGGAATAGAGGTCTCCTAGCAACTCTCTGCTTCCTTAACAAACTACAGCTCCCAGGATTCTTTAGGGGAAGCCATGACTTTTTCAAGTGGTATGATGCTGCTCGCTTCAGCCCCAGTCCTTCCCATTTTCAATATAGGGAATAATAAAGGCCTCAGCTCAGTGGTAGGGCATGCAGAAGATCCCAGGTTCAATCCCTGGAATCTCCAAGTATGGTTTGGAGAGAGACTGCTATCTGACACCCTGGAGAGCCTCTGCCAGTCAGTGCAGGCAGTCCTGAGCTAGATGGATCAATGATATAAGACAGCTTCCCCACTTATCTTGCAAGGCTTTCATAAAGGGTTACAACTAGAAAATGCACATGACCTGCATCGAACGCTCAGAAATGCTATGCAAATGTTAAACACTATTCTTTACTATAATTCCAAACCCAGAACAATTGCAGGCCAACATTTGCTTCTTCTCTAGGTATTCCCATTATTGTATTTGGAAAAATGTTTCTGTGTCTTTTTATTGCTTCTGAAAAATTGCTGGTGCCAATACTTATGCAATTTAGGCACCAGCTGAAGACACACCTTTCCATACAGGCATATGCCAGACACTGGCGTAGAGCCTTTTAAAAAAAGCATTATAGAAGAGCTCTTGGTAGTTTCAGTGGTTGACAGATATAAATAACTACATTCTAAGCACAACATCAATCTGGTTCTCAGTACTTTTTCATTCCACCATAACAGGAAAGACCAGGGGAGCCGTACATCTGCTCTGTCTGCTATCCAGATATGGCTAACATTTGATGGGCAACTTCAAGATCCACCTCCCAGCTTTCCCTTCTTATAGTTCTTTAATCTGGACTTGGGTCAGAAAACCCTTCAAATAGAAGGCTCCATCAAATAAGCACTGTTCTCCAAAGTAGCACAGCTACCTATATCTGAGGGCCAGAGACAGACTGACCACTAGGCCCTACTAGATCTCACAGCCACCTTGTCAATGGTATATCCCACTATTTTGTGGATGTGACACTCCCCTGGGCTGAACACAGGCCTGGTTTGAGCACCTGGAATCCTTGGGCAGATGCTGAGGTCCTGGCAGTGCCTACTAGCATCAACACCTGCCTAGAACCTCCTGTGTGAGCCCTTGTTTCCCACAATGCTTCAGAGACATGCTACCTTTAGGGGCATTGTGGGAAATTTAAAATGGCCGTTTGTCGCTGTCCACCACTGTTGCTAGGTAAGTCCACAGCCAGGCTCCCTGAATGTAAGAGCAGCTAATCAGAGAGCGGTTTCCTGAGGGGTCTCTTCAAATCTGGAACCAGCCCTGTGGTTCACCTCTTCATCAAGCTACTCCCTTGTCTTTATTTTGGCTTCTCTGCTGAACACAGGTCTGAAAACTCAGAAAGAGAGAAAGAGAGAGAGAGAGCAAAGACTGGCACTAATGAACAAATGAAAACAGGGCTAATTTTATGTTTGCCCCGTCACTAGATGAACCAGGTAAGTAGGAGAAAATGGTGTCTTTTGTGCAGGCGGACACATGACATCTCCCTTGTTGACTTTTCTGCCAGAATTTTCTTCCTAGTTCAGCACTGTGTAAACAGCTCTCTGTTGACCTTGGAGATGAACGGTGGGATTACCTCAGGTGAAGAGTGTTTGCTGTATTGGATATTTGTGTCCATGAAACGCTTCTCTCCTTAGCTACAGAAGTGAGGGCTGAAGGTAGCTCAACAGAGCCATTGTTCCATCACATGTCTACTCCGTTCTCATATATTTTATATTTATTTAATTTGAATATTTATAGACCGCCTTTCCAGGATGAGGCGGGAGAGAAGCCCTCTCAAGGCGACAAGCAAAATGCTGGCATAAAATTTCATAGGGTTGTCTCCAACTAAGTTCTGACACTCATAGTAAACCCATTGAAATAAATCAACCTAGGGGAGTTGCATCAATTCATTTCAGTAGGTCTGCTCCAAGTATTACTAACATTGCATATGACTTGTAATGTAGCATTGTAGTGGATCTGAAAAATAAATCAATCAGGTTTTTAAAAATAAATAACAGTGGTACATGCCACAATCATCAAATGGCAAGAGACTTGCTTACCCTGTGCTTACCCAGGGTTTGGTTTTCTTGGAATGAAGATCAATGGAGGCTGCTGTGTCTTTGGGGATACATAGTTTTATTTAAGCATATATACAGCCTGAGCATAGGATGCAAGGGCTCACAGCATTAACATCCCAACAGATACTGCTTTTCCATTAGGTTCCCTAGCACACAGCAAAACATGCCTCGGTGTCTCCAGTTTCCAGCATCAGCTAAAACTGACATACACAGCCCCTTCCCTACCTGTAATTCTCTTCTCTAGGATGACAATCCATTCAGATGAGGTGGGAAAAGACCCACCCATTTGTCTCTACGGCAACAGAGCAACTTCTTTAGACTTGTAAATGGAAATATTTATCTGCCCAGCCAAGGCCATTATCTTGCAAAGAAACTGTTCTCATGGGTTTCCTTTTATATATTCTAACCTCAGATGCAGGATTACAGACCTGGAAGGAACCCATGAATATAATCCAGACTGGGTTACAGCATGGTGCCATTAACGCCGAGGTTGAAGGTTTGATCCCCTTAAGGGACAGCTGCATATTTGTGCATTGCAGGGGGTTGGACTAGATGATCCTCTGGGCCCCTTCCAATGCTACAATTCTATGCTGCTATGACACCCCCCCCCAAAAAAAAGAAAAACACAGTCAACAATATTTTAAAGAAGATCCAGCCAGACAGGAAGGGAAACTTAAATTGAAAGAATATGAAGAAATTAAAGAACATCTTCAAAGCTGGTTGCACCATAGACAGCTAAAGGATGTTTTTAAAGAAGACAATAAAAAAGGTTTTTCATACTCGGTTTCCAAATTCCAAAAGGAAGTGATAGAAGGAAATTCTAAGTTGTTAAAAAATACATATAATATTCTTTTGGAGTGGGAAACTAAGGATGAAGAAGTAAAGTCAGTGATGATAAAATGGGCACAAGATATAGGACATAATATACAATTTGAAGATTGGATAAAATTATGGTAAATAAATTTGAAATTTATGATTGTATATTGCTGAGGGTTAGGGTTAGGGTTAGGGTTATACATGAAGATGATGTATAGATGGTATATATCACCAGTCAAACTAGCAAAAATGTATAAAAATGAACAGACGAAGTATTGGAAATGTGAAGCTGAAGGTACCTTTTATCACATGTGGTGGGACTGTAAGAACGTAAAAATATATTGGGAAATGATATACAATGAATTGAAAAAAATGTTGAAAATAACATTTGTTAAATAACCAGAAGCCTTCCTGTTAGGTATTTTAGGTCAAGACCTGCTGAAAGAGAAGAGGACATTATTTATGTATGCTACTATATCGGCGAGAATTTTGGTAGCACAAAACTGGAAGACTGGAGAAATTCCAACAAAAGAACAATGGCAAGTGAAATTGATGAACTATGCAGAGATGGCAAAATAGATGGAAAGACTACGAGAAAAGGACAACAGAGACTTTGAAAAAGAGTGGGAACCTTTTATAATATATTTGCAGAAACAAAATAAGAACATGGACTTGATGGCAGGACTTAAATAAACATATACACTCTATATATGTGTGTATAACATTTAAAACAAAGAAGAAATGATATGGTAGATTGGCTGAAACAGCAGTTTGTTGATAAAAGGGAAACAAACCAGAAATGGGAGTTGGGGGAAGCCCGGGAAGGAAGGGGTAAAGATGTGTTATATGTATGTTACTGATATGAGATGTTTGTCTAAAGAGAAAAGAAAGTCAATAAAAATTAAAAAAGAAGAAGATCCAGCCAGGACTAAACTTTTTCTTCTTCCAAGAACTGCTACCTGAAACAAATAGACTTTGAAAGTTTTTTTTCCCAAATGACATGACTGAAGAGACCAGCTGTGCATACCTTGGGAGGAAGTCAACATTTAAAAAACATAGAAAGAGCCCTATTATATCAGACAAATGGCAAATATAGTCCCTCATCCTGTTCTCATAGTGGCCAACCAGACAGTAGCAGGTAGCTCACACTGACTCTGTGTTTGCACCTTGCATTTAAAGAACATTTAAAGCACATGACTTTCCCCAAAGAACTATGTTTCCCAGCACTCTTAGAAAGCTACGATTCCCAGGATTCATTGAGGGAAGTCGCGTCTAGTGTGTACATAGCCTGGAGGGAGAAACTGAAGGAGGGAGAGCAGTTCAATTCACTTTCCTGCCTTTCTCCTTTAAAAAGGAAATGCAAAGCATACAGTGCGCCCCCCCCAATTGCCCCCCTCATTCCTCACTCCACACCCCAAAAAACTATCCCACCATTTCAGGGGGAAAGATTGGAACCCCAATGTCTGGGAAGAAATTCCACCTGGAGAGTTTTTCATTTTTGGTAAGGATTCAAAACCAGTATGATGGACACAGAATGAATAGCAGGCCAGCAGATCGTTAGATTAGTGGACCATGTGGTGGGAGTCATTTATTTACTTATTTTCCAGCTAAAGAACGTTGCTTAAAGTGGTTGCATACCTCATGTTGTTATTTGTCCCTTTCCGACATGGTGACACTTGGAATCAGGAATGAAACAGGAAGTGGGACATTCCCTTTCCTACCTCCCCATATAACCACAAGTTCCCTCCAGTGTATCCAAACATAGAGAGGAACAAGTTCAGCACAACAGAACAGAAAAATGAAAGGGAGGAAAGGAAATTCTTCTCCATTGGTCTCTGAGTGGGTAGCTGATATTTACAGGGGTGGGGGGTGGGGGGTGGACTTCTGAATTGCTTCTCCAGTACACATAGTTCCTGGTCTATATGAGGTCAATTTGGGTAGGCTAATTTGTCAACTGACAAGTACTTTTGGATGACACATATGATGTTAAACCTAGCTTTGATGAAAAGGTTTGGGTGATGAGGAACATCCATGAGTGTGGCAATTCATTTCCCTTTCCCCATTATCCAAGCTGGAGGCAGCACATGATCAGTTATGGGCCAGAGTAGGAGTAATAATAACAATATAAATAATAATTTATTATTTATACCCCACCCATCTGGCTGGGTTTCCCCAGCCACTCTGTGTGGCTCCCAACAGAACACCAATAACAATAATAAAAAAGCAACAACATCAAACATTAAAAACTTCCCTAAACAGGGCTGCCTTCAGATGTCTTCTAAAAGTCAGATGGTTGTTAATTTCCTTGACATCTGATGGGAGGGCGTTCCACAGGGCGGGCGCCACTACCAAGAAGGCCCTCTGCCTGGTTCCCTGTAACTTCACTTCTCGCAGGGAGGGAACCGCCAGAAGGCGCTCTGCTCTGGACCTCAGTGTCTGGGCTGAAATGAAATGAAATGAAATATCTTTATTGTGGTCCAAGACCAGAAGCACAGTGTCTGGGCTGAATGATGGGGGTGGAGATGTTCCTTCAGGTACACTGGGCCGAGGCCATTGAGGGTTTTAACGGTCAGCACCAACACTTTGAATTGTGCTCGGAAATGTACTGGGAGCCAATGTAGGTCTTTCAGGACCGGTGTTATGTGGTCTCGGCAGCCACTCCCAACATGGTGTCTTCCAGATGTTGTGGACTACATTTCCCATCAACCCCAGCCAGCATGGCCAACAGCCATGGGTGACTGGCATTTAGGTCCACAGATCTGGAGGGGCCCACAATGATGATGAACAGCAACTGGATTTAGGCAGCCTCCCCTGCCCCCCCCCCCCGATCAAATGTCCCTCTTTGTACACATTTCTTGGCTGGAGAACTGCACTGCTGTCATGGACTGGCTGGATGCAGAGGCACCAGCTGGGGAACCCCCAAGGGGAGAAGGCTCAGAGCCAGGGGACTGGGGGATGACAATGAGAAGAGAGAGAAGACTGGGAAGAGGAGGTGTTTGAAGCTGGACCGGCAACATGGTTCAAGTGAGCAGGAAAAGTCTGTGACAGAGAGCAGTCCAGAATCAGAGCCAGAAGTGAATGCTAGAGAGGAGGAGAAGCTGGTCTCCCAGAACCAGGTTGCAAACGCGGCAAACCAGGAAGTGTATACTTCCGGCTTTTGCCGCACGCACAGAAGCGTTCTGCGAGTTTTGCGCATGTGCAGGAGCGCTCTATTGCACAATGTGAAGGAGCACTCTATTGCATCACGCGCACGCACAGAAGCGGCGCTCTACTTACAGACTTTTCGGGGTGTGAACGGCACCCCAGAACGGATCGCGTCCATAAGTAGAGGTACCACTGTAATCAGAAAGTCATTGTGTAATTTATGTAATTGCACCACAGAGGCCAGCAAGACAAATAATGTCATTTTTGGCAGAAGACAAACTGTGGCGGAACAGAAACAGTGCTGCATGTGATTACTACAAGGCGGCATGGAAAACCATGCGAAATCACACCCCTACTTTATTTGCGGTTCTTCATGGGAGGATTGGTCCCTCACAGTTTGGTGTTACCCAGGCCACTGACATAAATTAAACTATAGTACAGTTGGCTAGGAAAATGCTGCTATTTACTCTAGTGGCTGCATTTGAACACCACATGTTTCCATGGAAGATTAGAGATATGGCTCCCCCCACCCCATACACACACACACACACACACACACACACACACACACACACAATAAGCTTCCCTCAGATATCCTTTTGCTACCTTCCCCAAGAGATTTTGTTGGAAGATTCAGGTCAGGCAAAGGAAAGTACTTCTTCACATAGTGCATAGTTAAACTAAAGAGCTTGCTCCCACACAAAGCAGTGAGGGCCACCAATTTGTAAGGTTTTAAAAGAGGGTTAGATAAATTAATGGAGGACAAGGCTATGAATGGCTACCGGTAGTGATGATTGCTATCTTCTGCGTCCACCGTCGGTGGTGGTATGCTTCTGAATACCAGAAGGAGGGGAGAGGGTTTGTGTGCTTGGGTCCTGCTTGAAGGTTTTCTGCAAACATCCAGTTGGCCACTGTGAGAACAGGATGCTGGATTAGGTGGGGCCATTTTGAGTACAGTTTTTGAGCACGCTTTTCCAGGTTGACGCTATAGAAATGATCCCTGAAAGTGCAGTGGTCCAACACATTTCCAAACCATGACACAGCTAGAGGGAGAAGAAGCCGGATGCCTCACTTACCCTCCCGTGCTGGGTATATTCTTAGCCAATCTCTCTCTCTCTCTCTCTCTCTCTCTCTCCCCCTCCCTCCCTCCCTCACCTTCTGCCCCACTCATCTTTTGCCTTTTTCCATTTCACTGTAGAAGGGACCACTGGCTTCAGGATCTGCCCCTCCCAATATTTTTAGTGGAATCTTTTAATGGAATTCCGACCAAAGCCTAGAATGTGTCACTTGGCACATAGAACATTTACTTTTCCACCAAGACTATAAGTTTGGGACATACACACAAATGGTTAGAAAACAGATGAATAATGTCCTAATAATAAAGCCCTCTACTCCCCAGGTGTCTCTTGTTATTTCCTTGCTACTCTGCAAAGCTTCACATATTCACATTAATATGGTGTCGTCTACAGGCACACTGAGGGTGACTCCAGGCTGTCATTCTTTTGCAGAAGGGATTAAAGGGAATACATGAGATTTAGGTTTGCTCAGTTAAAGTGGACTGAAGTCATCAATTGCCCTAAGGCACATCCAGACCATACATTTAAATCACATGGGTTCCCCCGAAGAATAATGGGAACAGTGGTTTCTTAAGGGTCTTGGGAACCGTAGCTCTGAAAGGCATAAACTACAGTTCTCAGGATTATTTGGGGAAGCCACAAGTGTTAAATGTGCTTTAAATGTATGGTGTGAATTTGTTTGCTTGCTTGCTTGCAGTTAGGAAAGTGATGAGGAAATGCAAAGTTGTATAACCAGCCTGCAATCAAATCAGAACACATACTCAATAGAGACTGGATGTAGTCTAACATCTGTAGAAGCTTTGTGCAAACAAAGTGGGAATGATGCTCTGTAAAGGCCGTTTGTCATAATTCTGGCGGTGGCCCAGCCTGGCCTGGCTGCCTGGGGACTGAGGGAGGGAAGCAGCTAGCCCATGCAGTTTAGTTCAATTTAGGATAGCCTCTGAATAACAACTGCAGAGAATCACAAATGGAAGAGAGCGATTGCACTCAGGTGCTGCTTGTAGGCTTCCCATGGGCATCTGGCTGGCCACTGAGATAACAGAGTGTTGTACTAGGCGGATCTTTGGCCAAATACAGCAGGGCTTTTCTTACGAGGGTACCAGTTTGGGAAAGTCTGCACTACGCCATATACCATGTTTCTCCTAAAATAAGACACCGTCTTATATATTTTTTTCCTCAAAAAAACACAGTATGGCTTATTTTCGGGGGATATCTTATTTTAACCGCTCTGCGTCGGTACGCAGCATAGCCGTCTTAAGGGAGAGGTGCCGCGTCACTATGTCTTATTTTCGGGGTATGGCTTATATTTCACAAATGCGTAGAAATCCTGCTACAGCTTATTTTATGGCTACATCTTATTTTAGGAGAAACAGGGTAGTTCAAACTCAACAAGATTTCTCCAAGCCCTTTAAGAGTTGCCTGAGGGAGAATTTTGGTATCCGAAGTTCTACACCCTCATGTCTGAATGGCTGATGTAATGAGTTGAGTGGGGAGTGGAACTGATTCTTCTTCTTCTTCTTCTTGCTACTCAACTAACTGAAAGGCTTGTCAGATTAAAGCCAGCCCTAGAAATGTTATTCCTAGCACTGGACTCACCAACTGCAATGTCAATATTTGTGAACAGGGATAGGTCCTGCAAACTGCAGCTCTTCACCAAATGAACTACGCCGTAAGAATTCTGATGATGCTGATTCATAGCCTCGGAGAGTTGGGAGAAACCTGAAATAGATCATCTAGTCTCACCTTCACTGCCCCCAAAGCATGAGCATCTACCCACCAGTTCCCCTACTGATCAAGTGGACCCTTCCAGGGTCAAGTGATGTCTTCCAGACCACAGGCTATCACAACGGCAGGTGCGCTGCCACAGGTTGACTGTCGGGAGTAGAATGTTGGAAGATTCTGGACTTTCAAGAGAAAGTGCTTCCTCAGGTAGCCCATAGTTAAATTATGGAATTGACTATGAAATCGCTACAAGATCTGGTGTTGGCCACCCACTTGGATGGCTTTAAAAGAGGATTGGGCAAATTCATGGAGGACAAGGCTGTCAATGACTCTTAGCCATGATGGCTATGTGCTTTTGAATTCCAGTTAATGAAAATTGCAAGAGGAGAGAGTGTAGCTGTGCTCAGTTTTTGCTTGTGTGCTTCCTACGGGCAACTAGTTGGCCACAGTGAGAATAGGATGCTGGACTAGATGGGCCATTGGCCTGATCCAGCAACTCTTCTTATCTTCTTGTGGTCTTAGATAATGGACAGTCCATTACTGAATCACAAGAACACAAGAAGTGCTCAGATCAAAGTTCCATCATGTCCTGCCTCCTGGTTCCCACAATGGCCATACAAAAGCCTCTGGGAAACCTGAAATTGTGAAGGTAGCATAGATGCTAAAAGCGTCCTTGACATGACCCAACCAGACACCTAAGAGATCCTTCTCTTTATGACTGGGTGATTCTCTTTATATCTAGTTGACTCTTTATGACTTGATGTCCAAAATGAATCTATTTATTGGGAATGGAAAAAATCCATCATCAGTGGAATGTGGAATATAGAAATAAAAATATTGTGTAAAATATGATGGCCGCTGCTTGGTTGGTGCCAAACCATGGCAGGGCCTTTTCAGTGGTGGTTCCCTGGTTGTGGAATGCCCTTCCTAGCAAGGTGTTCCTGTCTATAAAGAATTTGAAAACATCCCTGTTTGCTCAGGCCTTGCGTGGCTGAGGAGTGTTGCTCTTGGCAATCTTGAGATCACTGGATGGAAGTATGTTTTTACTTGTAGCTGCTTCTAGATCAGGGGTCAGCAACCTAAGGCCCATGGGCTACAAGTGGCCCATGGGGGTCATTTAACCGGCCCCCAAACCGCCCCCAAACCGAGCCGCCCACTTGGTGAGTCCCCAAGTGCTGTGCTAAACCGGTGCAGCACAGCGCAGGGACTCGCTTCCACGGCAGTGGAAATTGTGTCTGCGCAGATGCAGATGTTGGAAATTGTGGGCAGGCGCGATTACACACACACATGATCCGGCCCATAGAGGGATCTCCGCTGGAGTGAACAGGCCCAGGTAAACCCTGTTCTAGATGTTTGCAATTGCAATTGTTCTTAGGATATTTTAATCTGGTGTATCTGAAGAAGTGTGCATGCACACGAAAGCTCATACCAAGAAAAAACTTAGTTGGTCTCTAAGGTGCTACTGGAAGGATTTTTTTTTTATTTTGTTTAATCTGTTTTAGCATTGTTTCTTTTTAAATTGTAATCCATTTGCTGCCCTGGGTTCTTTGGGGAAGGAAGAGTTGGATAATGATGATGATGATGATGATACTGTGTTGGCCCGAATATAAGCCGCACCTGCAAATAAGCTGCACCTTTAAAATTCAAGGGGGGGGGGGGAGAAAAAAAAGACAATACTTGAATATAAGCCGCTCCCTTAAAATTCCGTAGGCACTCACACCCATAAATGGCAAATGTAGAAGAAAATCCTACAGATATTGTAAAAGCCAATTTTTGTAAGGTTGCGAATTTAAGACACACTTTAACTTTTCACGGTCAGAATTTGGAAAAAAGTGTGACTTATATTTAGGCCATTATGGTAATCATAATAATTGTAGCTCTCTCATTGTAAGGAGGAACACAGTCCTGTATTAAAGCACACCATTGGTCCATGTAGCTGGTTTGGTTGGCAATGGCTCTCCAGGGTTTCACCCAGGGGTGGGTGTCTTTCTCAGCCATATCTGCAAATGCCATGGATTAAACCTGGGGCCTTTGGCATACAAAGCTCTGCCATTATTGAGCTAGTCCAGATCCAGCTCAGGCTGCAATGCATCTTTCCTTGGTTTTCATTCTTTCTTTCTCTTTGCTCAATCCCCCGGGCCCTGCCAAGAGAAAGGCTTCTAGTATGTTGATTTTGTTTTCCTTTCCTTATGGGGGAGAACGATTTCGCACATAATTATAACAGCCGCAGAGAGATTGTGCGAAGAACGCTTTACTGGAAATTGCAAGAGAATGAACAAGGAAAAGCCTGTTTTTTTAGCGTCAGCAACAGGGAGAAAGACTCCAGACTGCAAGTGGTTGGAGGAGAAGGACAATGCGTGGTGTTCAGGCTACAAGAAAGGAACCCTTCAAGGGAGTGAGGTGGGTCTTCCAGGTGCTGAGATGGACTGAGCCAGAATGGACCACAGCATTGGCCCAAGACATCTGCTGGGTATTAATGGTAAAGGGACCCCTGACCATTAGATCCAGTTGTGACCGACTCTGGGGTTGCGGCACTCATCTTGTATTATTGGCCAAGGGAGCCGGCGTACAGCTTCCGGGTTATGTGGCCAGCATGACTAAGCCGCTTCTGGCAAACCAGAGCAGCGCACGGAAACGGCGTTTACCTTCCCGCTGCTGCGGTATCTATTTATCTACTTGCACTTTGACGTGCTTTCAAACTGCTAGGTTGGCAGGAGCTGGGACCGAACAATGAGAGCTCACCCCATTGCGGGGATTCGAACCGCCGACCTTCTGATCGGCAAGCCCTAGGCTCTGTGGTTTAACCCACAGTGCCACCTGCGTCCCAGGGTGGATATTAGAGGGTTGCTTTTTGCAAGAGGCCTCCATCATGATTGTGTGCAAAGAACAGAGGATTGTCCCTTGCATCAGTAAGGTACCAGATATACTCTTCTCTGCTCGTGGGCTTCAGCAGTGGTGGCTGATGTCCATTGGGACTGATATGATGGAAGGCAGGGAGCCCGACAGTAGGGGGCGCTGCAGCCAATGACAGGTAGAGTCAATTATTTCTCATTTTGACCCCATTCTCCTCCCTGCTGATTTCTACAAGGGGCAACGCTGAGACTACGAAGGAGGAAGCTGATAGTGTCACCCTCTAGTCTGCACCCCATAGATCAGCCCCCACTGCAGTACATGATGGCAAACATGCACACCCTGTGGGAATCACTGGCCTTGATGTCGCTAATACTTCTGCTCTGCTAACAAAGAGGTTCTCCTGCCCATCTCTGGTCTCCTGGTATGTTTTAGGGCGAGACTGTGTGCGTGAACATCAGACACTTGGGTCACTGTAGTGTCTGCATCCCCACTTCTCCCTCCAAGCCACATAGTTTGCTTTCATGTCTGGAGTTTTGAGGTAGGAGTCTTGGCAGAAACAAGGAAAAGATTCCCAAAGAGCAAAAGTGGAGTTGGAAAGGTAAGAGCGATGCCAACTTGTTGGATTTTTCTTACGTGCTTGCTTCTGGCCTCTCAGCAGCTCCGCTTTGCTGCTTCGCAGTAAGTTGGATGTCAGCTTTCTCTCTCTTTAATGATAATAATGATTTTATTATTTATACCCACCCATCTGGCTGGGTTTCCCCAGCCACTCTGGGCGGCTCCCAACAGAATTATTAAAAACACGATAAAACATCAAACATTAAAAACTTCCCTAAACAGGGCTGCCTTCAGATGTCTTCTAAAAGTCAGATAGTTGTTTATTTCCTTGACATCTGGTGGGAGGGCGTTCCACAGGGCAGGCACCACTACCGAGAAGGCCCTCTGCCTGGTTCCCTGTAACCTCGCTTCTCGCAGGGAGGGAACCACCAGAAGGCCCTCGGATCTGGACCTCATACATCCTCAAACATATGTCCTGCAAGATCTGTCTGAGGTGAATTTGTACACCACTTCCCAAACCTGGAGCTGTAGAATTGTAAAGGACAGTGACGATCATCTAGTCCAATGCAGGAATCTGCAGCTGTCCTGTATGGGGATCGAACCTGCAACCTTGGCATTATCAGCACTATGCTCTAACCCAGACCCTACAGGTTTCCCTATTTTCCAGGGACGTCCTTGATTTAGAGAAGCCATCACGGTTTCTGATTTGATCCCAGAATGTCCCGCTTTTCCTTAGGATGTCCCTATTTCCATTGGAGAAATGTTGGAGGGTATGGAGTTATCCAACCTCTGAGCCATCTGAAGACAAGCCTGTATAGGGAAGGTTTTTTTTAATGTTTAATGTTTTATTATGTTTTTATATACCACCAGACCTTCCTACGCCTCTGAACCTGCTCATCTTCCTTTCACAGATATTTTGTTGCCATTTGCAACTGTAGCTGCCTCTGATTAGTTATCATTTAACTCTTTGGGGAAATAATTAGCATCACACGTCATGTGCATGGAAGTTGCCGAACCAATTAACCAACTAGAAGAATTACTGTTAATAGCACCAGTTTTCCTATAACTTGATATTGCTGGATAGTTTTGATGAACTGCAAAAGCATTTTTAGTTTGCTTTCTGTTGCCACCCTGGAACTTTTCTTTATTAGTGCCACTTTGTTTTGTACGGTTCCTTGCAAATGAAGGAAAACAACTTTTCTGCTTGTATATGTTGATAATATAATTTTGGTTACTGAGGACAAACAAGATTGTACAAAAACAAGATTGGGTGCAGGCCTGGCTAGGACATAGGCGTCCTGACTGCGACAAAGGTGACCTGTGTGCTTGCTTGCTTGCTTAACAGCTGTTGGGAACTTCAAGGTCCCTGCTCTCCCTTCTTATGGTCTTTGTACTGGACCTGGAGACTCCAATAGAGAGCATTCCATGTCAAGGAGGAGGGCAAGTGGGCACTCTCTCAAATGACAGGGCAGAAGCTACACGGAGCAGTGTAGCTCTGCGGTTTTTTTAAAAGAATAACATTACAACTTCATTTTCCTAAAAAATAATGCTTATTCCACAAATGGTTTTAAAAGTTCAGTTATTGTAAAAGTTTTTCAGTGTTAATTTTATGCAGTTTTTAAAATCACCATGGTATTTAACAATATTGGGACGCGGGTGGCGCTGTGGGCTAAACCACAGAGCCTAGGGCTTGCCGATCAGAAGGTCGGCAGTTCGAATCCCTGCGACGGGGTGAGCTCCCATTGCTCGGTCCCTGCTCCTGCCAACCTAGCAGTTTAAAAGCACGTCAAAGTGCAAGTAGATAAATAGGTACCGTTCCAGCGGGAAGGTAAACAGCGTTTCTGTGCGCTGTTCTGGTTTGCCAGAAGCGGCTTAGTCATGCTGGTCACATGACCCGGAAGCTGTACACCGGCTCCCTCGGCCAATAAAGCGAGATGAGCGCCGCAACCCCAGAGTCGGTCACGACTGGACCTAATGGTCAGGGGTCCCTTTACCTTTACCTATTTAACATTATTATCTTATGTCCTTTAGAGGAGAGATTATGAATTGCACATCAAAGTGCAAGTAGATAAATAGGTACCGTTCCAGCGGGAAGGTAAACAGCGTTTCTGTGCGCTGCTCTGGTTTGCCAGAAGCGGCTTAGTCATGCTGGTCACATGACCCAGAAGCTGTATGCCGGCTCCCTTGGCCAATAAAGCGAGATGAGCGCTGCAACCCCATATTATCTTATGTCCTTTAGAGGAGAGATTATGAATTGCAGAATTTTTTAAAATCACCATGGTATTTAACAATAATATCTAATGTCGAAATTGTGAATTGCAGAATTTTAAATATCCGTCATCATCCTTGCCTTCGCTCAATTTTGTTTATAACACTCTTCCATTTTCCTCGAGTTGTGAGGGTGGGGGATGGGGAGGGGCCTCACAAGTGGAGTAGCGACCTCTCTTCATCTAAATCCCGCCCTGCTCACATGCCTTTGCCACTCCTCTGGCTGAGGATAGGAGCCGCCGCCACTGCCATCCCAGTCACCCCCTGAGCAGGAAGGTCACTCTGCTGCTGCCTGCTCCTCTCTGGTCTCCTTTTCTCTTCTTTGCCATCTTTAGCACACAGGCCATCTCCAGTTGCCTCAGGCAGCTCTGCCACTGGAAAGAGCACAGGGAACACCATTTTCTGATTGGCCTCAAGCAGAAAAATGCATTGGGCCAGCCCTGCCTTGGGGAACCTGCCAGCGACACTTCTGCCTGTATGTTGAGCAGGCAGAAGGAAAAATCAACATTTTTTATTTTTATTTTAGTTTCATAGTGAAGAGTGTGCCTCTGGGTTTTCATTTGAGATAGCTGGGCCTCTGTGATCAGACGTCAAGGTTCAAGCTCTTGCCATCAATCCTCCTAATGAAGAGTGTGCTTGTATTTACATAGAAACAATTTCTCAAGGAAGTGCAAAATGTGCTGATCTCAGTGGTTCAGCCGCTCTTCATCTTCAGAGTGGGGTGGATAGCAGTTCTGGATGTCTTGTCTCAGGTGCCTGAGCCAGGACTCTGATGTCCACAAGAACCTGGCAGGAAAAAGCAATTCCTGGGACACCCATTTCAGAGAAGAACGGGAAGTCCTGGTCTCCTTGCTTAACAGCAAACTCCTGTTGTACAGCTTTAGGACATACCCCCTGCACTCTGATGACTGCAAGGGCTGTTTGCTACCCAACACTTTCCAATGCACAATCTAATTCTACTTCCACTTTGCCAAACCTTTATTAGGCATTACAAGTATAGGCCATCATAAAACATCCATATATAAAAATTAAAAATATATACAATACAGTCGTACCTTGGAAGTTGAACGGAATCCGTTCTGGAAGTCCGTTCGACTTCCAAAACGTTTGGAAACCAAAGCGCGTCTACTGATTGGCTACAGGAAGCTCCTGCAGCCAATCAGAAGCCACGGAAGCCCCACGATATGAAATAATGATAGGTTAAAAGGATGTATGAATGTATGTTTCTATTTGTTTTTCTTTTGTATGTTGTGTTCGATTGTTGTTTGTGTGTTTTATTGTACTAATTTGAAAAACCAATAAAAAGGACATTCGGGTTCCAAATGTGCTGGTCCCGTGGGTTACCCAAGAGGTGAGGTCCAAGTCTGTTCCATGGTCCAAAGGGTCAACGTAGAGGCAGTCTGATGTTGCCAAAGCTGGGTGCAGGGCAGGGAGTCAGGTAAGGTCTGGAACAGGAATGCAGGCAGGAAACCAAGACAAGGTCAGAAGCAGGAACACTGGCAGGATCTAGTAACCAGCAATTTTGCTCCTGCAACCTGGGGCGGGGTCTGACCGCCTTTTATCTTAGATGGGGTAAAGGTCGGTCCCGATCCCCTGGTGACTCATCACCCCGTCTCGCCTGAAGGCGAGCACTCCTCCTGCGAGTACTCAGGTCTCTCCTTCTATCAGCCCTGAGTCTCTGCAGCTCGGAAGACGCCGGTGGGTTACTGGACCCAGGAGCTGCCTCAGCCTCAGCCGGTAGTGGGCCAGCTGCTGATGGCGACCTGGCTGATGGCAACAAGGTATTCCCCACATCTGGAACCAGGGCAGGCTCAGGCCCCAGAATCGGCTCAACTGGTGCTTGTTGCAGGGGAGGCTGTGCAGACTGAGGCTCCTCAGGATCAGGCCCCAGACTTGGTTCAGCTGATGTCTGAGGCAGAGGATCCGGTGCAGGCTGAGACTCCTCCGGTTCCAGTTCCAAGTCCGAGTCCCAGGCCATCACACCAAAGAACGCTCGCAAACCGGAACACTCACTTTCGGGTTTGCGGAGCCAAAAAGTCCGAGTATTCATGAAAGGATCTCCTATGCAGATACAGCTCTCTGTGCATGTGCATGCCCCATTCATGTGTTCCACTGAATGCCCAGGCATCATGGGCAGGGCTGCCATATGTCTGGAATCTGCTGGACATAGCCAGGATTCGCCCTTCGAAAATGGCGTCTGGGCGAAATTTTTAAAAAGCGGCTAATGTGTGAGAGCCAGTGTGGTGTAGTGGTTAAGAGCAGTAGACTCGTAATCTGGGGAACCGGGTTCGCGTCCCCGCTCCTCCACATGCAGCTGCTGGGTGACCTTGGGCTAGTCACACTTCTCTGAAGTCTCTCAGCCCCACTCACCTCACAGAGTGTTTGTTGTGGGGGAGGAAGGGAAAGGAGAATGTTAGCCGCTTTGAGACTCCGTCGGGTAGTGATAAAGCGGGATATCAAATCCAAACTCTTCCCTCCTCCTCCTCCTCCTCCTCCTCCTCCTCCTCCTTCTTCTAATGGCGTACGGAAGAGTTGTTTGCCCAGGTTGCCCAGATTGTTTTCCTAAAAAATAGGTAAAAACTTCTCCTTTTTTGAGATTTTGCACACAGAAAAGCTAAACAACTTTGCCAACAAAAGAAGTTCAAAAACCCAAATCATGGGACAAGGCCAGAGAGACGTTCTGACATTCAGGAGTATGGCTCCTTGGTGGTGTGGCTTTGCCCCCTGCTCAGGTATTCACCGAACCCATGTTTGTGTGACAAGGAGCCTGGTTGCGCAAGCACCTTTGAACGAAGGGAACTTGCTCGTGGGATTTTCCGCCCTCACCCAGTTCCATTTCATTTGTTGCAGCGAACCCTGGTACTTTTCCATTCCCCCTGGAGCGCACGAGGCGAGGGCCTGCGTGCAGTCATTTAACCGAGTCAAAGCCATACCCCGCCTCAGAGCCTTGTAACCTGGCCTGGCCCCAGCAGTCAGGTTTGTCCTCCACACATCATTCCTCTGCCCTCGGACTTATTTCCATCTTCTAGCAGGGCAGGGTTTTGGAATGCAGCCGAGGCGTGGCTCTCCTCGCTGGAGATGAAGATGTCAGCAGCTGACAGGACTTAAAAGAAGTGGAGGAATTTAGCAAGGCGGGAGTAAAATTCATCACTCTGGAGGGACTGTGAAAGCTGCTGGAATGTTTCGAGGGTCTTCTTGGGAGTCGTGCCGCAGTATCAACTGGGTCGTAGACAGGGATGGGCAAATCTGTACCATTTGCTTTCTCTACATTTGTCATTTCCCCCCTCTTAAATTCAGTTCTCCACATTTCCACATCAGGTTGAATTTTTTTAGAAAATGTGTGAATTTCAAAGGATGGCTGCATACCCTCTAACATTTCTCTGATGAAAAGAGGGATGTCCTATTCAATGATATTGATATTATTATTAATAATACCCTGCCCATCTGACTGGGTTGCCCCAGTCACTCTGGGTGGCTTACAATCTATATATATAAAATCGTTCAAGTTGGATGTTTGTTAACGATCGCCTTTCTCCGTAACCCCTTGATCAATTCCGTTCAAATTTGGACACAATGTTCCATGCCCATATGGGAGTGATCATATGTACTTACATTGCACAAATACCACACTTTTCCCAGGTAAAAATGTGATTTTGTGCAAAAAAGCGCCCTCCAGTGGACGTTAAACAGCAAGCACAACACACCTGATTCTGACCCCTCCTCCTCCTTTCCCGACATCACTACCACCATCCAATCGACAGACAGACCGCCCACAAATACTACTGCAGGCTCTGCCAGCGGGTATAGAGCCACGCTGGGAAGAATCGCCATTTTCCTGGTTTGCGACGCTAACTCGACCGGCTGTAGAGAGAGGCCGGACGACTCACATTTCGGGCCACATACCACACCTTCCACAGATACAAACGTGTTCCTATAAAGACAAACATACAGCCCACCACTACAAGTCAACAACATCGAAGAAGGCCATTGACAAAATCAGGACAAAGAAACTCATACACTAAAATAGTAGTAATAAACAGTTGTAGAAATGAAGACAAAAACGGGATGGGCAAACGGAGAACACATAGACTGAACTTCAATGAGATAAGGTGTAAGTAAACATACGCTTTCTCTTTCATACTGTATCTTACTTTTGCATTTCACCAAATCAGCCACAGCAAGGTGTGGCCGGGTCAGCTAGTATATATATATAAACATAATTAAACATTAAACTTTTTTTAAAAAAACTTCCCTATACTTCAGATGTCTTCTAAAGGTTGTATAGTTACTTATCTCCTTGGCTTGGGGAGGTCACATAACTCCATACCCTCCAACATTTCTCCGATGAAAATAGGGACATCCTAAGGAAAAGCGGGACATTCCAGGATCAAATCAGAAACCGGGACGTCTTCTGTATATCTGGGACTGTCCCAAGAAAATAGGGACACTTGGAAGGTCTGTGGCTGTGTTTCAGTTCTCATATTATTTTAGAAAGTCCAAATTAGACAGATTCACCTTTAAATGCAAACTGGATCTTCTTCCATCCAGAGATGAAGATATATTTCAGATGCACACTGGCCTTTTGGTTAACTTTGGTTGATTTTCTCTTTCATTGGTGAAGGCCAAAAAAGGGTTAACAGATGAAGTTCAGGAAAGTGGGGAAGAAACAATGTCCAGTCACTCTTCCTGCCCAACCACAGCTTTGCTTGTTGGGCGTTTTCCCCCTCCTCCCCTGTTTCTATTAGTACTAGTCCTCTTCTTGGGAACGCTGTGTTGCTTTTAATAGCGAACGGTTGAGGTGTCATCCAAACGGCTGTGGAAAATACAGGTGTCCTGCTTTATGACTTGTGAGGCTTACAAGGGAATGACTCAGATGCATCATGGTAACAGGAGGAGCTGAGTGAATGAGCTATAGAATCAAGCTCACTGCTCCTAACTCCGTTGGGGGAAAATGTGAAAGCAGGTCCACATTAACTGTTGGGCAAAGTAGGTCAAAGCTGTACCATACCTTTAAAGGACATTCAATGCACATTTAAAGCATGTCACTTCCCCCAAAGAATCCTGGGAATTGTAGTTTCCCCTCACAGACCTACAATTCCCAGCATCCTTAGCAAAATTCCAGTTCCCAGAATTCTTTGGGGAATGCTTTAAATGTCTGTTGAATGCTTCAGGCAGGATGCGCCCACTGTTGTGAAATATTTGTCAGCAAGTGAGCCGGGGGCCAACTCTTCTCCATCCAGGGCCTGATTGTTTTTAACACTAACGAATGGTTTTGAGAACGTGACATCCTACTGTTTACATTCATTAATGTGTTCTTACCTTGTCTTTTTATCCCTTGATTTTTAACCATTTTATGATGCTGTATTGGTGAAACACTGCTCACATGCCCCTTTATAGTGTTTTACCTTTTTTTTTTTTCTGCATTCAAATTCCGGCCCCCTCCCATGGTATTTAATTTAATTTCAATTAAATTTGAAAGGCTGACATGCACAGATAACAAAAGACATGGAGGGAGGGAGGAAGAATTAAAATGCGACACCAGAAGTTGGAGCAGAGCAACCAGCAACCAGCAGCAGGGAAAGGAACAGCATTTTGGAAAACAGTGTGGCCGCGTATTACTTACATTTGATGAAAGAAAACAAGCTAAAAAAAGTTTTAATTAAAAAGTATACCCTGCGACGTTTTAGAATGACATATCTGATCTCATTCTAATAGGGGGGAAATAACGTTAAACAGGTTAGTGTAGATCCAGCCTTGGCAAGAAAGAAGCATAATCATAGTTCATACAGAACTAGTGAGGGATATGGCTTGGGATTATTCTGAGGGCCAGGAAAAGAGGCCCCAAGGGCCACATTTCAGCCCTGTGCCTGAAGTTCCTCACTCCTGCCTTTGGAGATGTAGGATAATTGACCCTAGAGAAATTCCATTCCTTTTTATTAGTGACTTCTTTGCTTATTACATATTTCATAAAATTGATAGGCTATTTGGTTGTGTTTTTTTAAGCCTCGAAGCAATTTACAAAAAGAATAAAACAATGGAATCATCAGTAAAAAACAAAACAAAGAACAGTTGGAAACTTCGAGAAAAGAAGAAAATCAGCAATAAACTGGAAATCAGATCAAAATGCATGCCAACAATCTGCATGTCTGGATAGCCTTGCCTAAACAAAAAATGTTTTTAAGAGTACAGTGAAGGTGCCTGCATGATGTCAACAGGCAAGAAGTTCAAAGGGTGGGCGCTGCCATGCTAAAAGTACAATTTCTTACAAAGGAAGAAGAAGAGGAAGAAGAAGAAGAAGAAGAAGAAGAAGAAGAAGAAGAAGAAGAAGAAGAAGAAGAAGAGTTTGGATTTGATATCCCGCTTTATCACTACCCGAAGGAGTCTCAAAGCGGCTCACATTCTCCTTTCCCTTCCTCCCCCACAACAAACACTCTGTGAGGTGAGTGGGGCTGAGAGACTTCAAAGAAGTGTAACTAGCCCAAGGTCACCCAGCAGCTGCATGTGGAGGAGCGGAGACGCGAACCCGGTTCACCAGATTACGAGTCTACTGCTCTTAACCACTACACCACACTGGCAATTTGTTGTTGACAAAGGACAGCTGGACATATGAAGGGCCCCATTACCATCAGTAGCTTAGGGCCTCATCAAACCGAAATCCGGCCCTGCTGCCAGTCCCGTATCAAGATGTATATATTTCTTCATGAATGTATGTAATGAAAAGTGAAATGTTATTTCCCCCCTCCTCTGCTGGAAGTCTCCACGGTGTTGGCACCAGCTTGCCCAGCAGCTATTCCTATTTGCAAAAGCACCCTTGAAAGGCCCTTTTGAAAGTGTCGTTTTTAGAGAAGGTGGATAGAGAGAAAAAGCCCAGTCAAGACACGGGGATATTTAAATATTCCATGAATATGCTGGTATTTTATTTATTTATTTTGCTTGGGATCTGAACTTCACCTTATATAACTTGAGGCACTATGTCAGCCAGCGAAATAAATGTGCAGTGACTGGTCATCTTTCACAGGCTGAACACTTCCTGGGTGGGAAAGATGGAGAAGTTGTATGAGCATAAAAGGAGCCCTGCGTCCCATTCATCCCCTGGGAAGAGGGATTGATTGTGAAGCCGCTCTTGAGAATCATAGCTGTGTGAGTGGAATAGGGGCCTCCTAACAACGCTCAGCACCCTTAGCAATGTGGTGTAGTGGTTAAGAGCGGTAGACTCGTAATCTGGTGAACCGGGTTCGCGTCTCCGCTCCTCCACATGCAGCTGCTGGGTGACCTTGGGCTAGTCACACTTCTTTGAAGTCTCTCAGCCCCACTCACCTCACAGAGTGTTTATTGTGGGGGAGGAAGGGAAAGGAGAATGTTAGCCGCTTTGAGACTTTGGGTAGTGATAAAGCGGGATATCAAATCCAAACTCCTCTTCTTCTACAGCTCCCAAAATTCCTAACACAAGTGCCAGCCCTGTGAGCGCTTTCACACACTTAAATCAGATGTAGGCTAGGATGGGATTCCACTGTTAAAAAGAATAAAACAGCATGCTGAATTTACAGCAAATTTGGCATGCAGCAGTTAAGAATGCCAGAAGTTCTGCTTGCAGGATAATTTCTTGCTAGAACATAGAGATTAAATTGCTGATTGACCACTGCCTGGCTCCATCCATTTAGCCACATTAACCTTTGAAGTTCCCTGAAGCTTTGTATCATAGTGTGCAAAACTGTGTGGGTTAAGTTAAGTGTCTCTTTTCCAAGAAACAAACATAGTCTTTGTAAGGTATGAGCCCCTTGTCAACATTTTAGAGGGGGTGGGGAAATGTAAATTATTATTATTTTCTTTTTTTATAAATAATTTTTATTTGGTTTTACAAATTCGTTCACATTCATATTCATCCATAGTAAAAAAATTTTTTTTAAAAAATTACACAAGATTCTTCCGAATCTCAAGACTTCCCTCCTCTCTTCTGTGGGTTGTTTGAATAACTTTTTAACTGCATATTATAGTTCCATCCAGTTTACTGTCCTCCATTGTATCCAAAATCTATGTATCATTGCAAGAGTTATTTAAAACCTGCTAAAGAGTTCAAAGGGACGCGGGTGGCACTGTGGGTTAAACCACAGAGCCTAGGACTTGCTGATCAGAAGGTCGGCGGTTCGAATCCCTGCGACGGGGTGAGCTCCCATTGCTTGGTCCCTGCTCCTGCCCACCTAGCAGTTCGAAAGCACCTCAAAGTGCAGGTATATAAATAGGTACTGCTCAGGCGGGAAGGTAAATGCCGTTTCCGTGCGCTGCTCTGGTTCGCCAGAAGTGGCTTAGTCATGCTGGCCACATGACCCGGAAGCTGTATGCCGGCTCCCTCGGCCAATAAAGCGAGATGAGCGCCGCAACCCCAGAGTCATCCGCGACTCGACCTAACTAGGGTCAGGGGTCCCTTTACCTTTACCTTAAAGAGTCCAAGTGTTTACAGTGGTCTTTCAAATATAATATAAATTTGTCCCAATCTTTATTGAAGTTTTGATCCTCCTGGTTTCTGATTTTCCCGGTTAATCTTGCCATCTCTGTGTAGTCCGTAAATTATTTCTCCCTTGTGAAATCACCTACACGTTGGGGTTTCTAGATCTATTGCCATAACTTCCCAAAAGCATGACTTCACTTTGTGCTGATTCAAGAGGAAAGTATGGCTGCTTTTTTTTTTTAACCAGTCATTATAATCCCTGGGCTGAGGAATCCTTGGAAAGCCTGTGCTTTCAAACACCAGTCTTGTTCCATTTCGGAGAACTGACGAGACCACATTTGCAGGCATGGTTTAACTGACAATGCCTCTTGACACAGTGCCTTCAAACCACAAGCTGGTATACTTTGTAAAATGCACGGTGTGTCATTAAAACATATTTGCCAAACTCTGTTCAGTGATTCAGCTGAGGATGAGTTTTACAGAGGGGTGGATGAATCTATCAATTTTGGTTTCTCTCAGTTTCTCAAGTTTCCAGCCTTAAATTAAGACTACCCTAATTCCACATGCATTTGCAATTTCTTTTTCTTAAAAAAAAAGGTCTGCATGAAAAATGGTACTGTACTCGCTTTTGCACACAATTTTGTTCCGTGTATGGGCATTTTTGCAAGCGATTTATACCTAATACTAGTTGAAGTTAGCCCGTTCAATAACGGGCGCTAGAGAAGGAGGAGGCAGGAGGAGGCAGAACAGCGGCCGCTGGGGGGTGGAGAGGGGCTCCCTCCCCCTTCTTCGTTTTCCCCGGGGGCGGCTGTAGCGGCGGCGGTAGCGGCGGCGAGGATGGGGCGGCCCTCTGCGTCCGTGCGAGGCAGCGGCGCTGGCGCAACTGACAACGCGCGTGCGCCGCCGCTGCCTCGCGGACACGCCCTCCCCTCTCCACCCACTCCAATCCCTGCGTCCGTGTGGGACACGGACATGCGCAGTAGCGCAATTCCGTGACACACGGACTGGACGCAGGGACACAGCAACTTTATTATATAGGATAATATATTTTAATATGACCTTTTCACTGCTATCTCCATGTTTGCATGCACTTTTAGCTAACATACGCACACTTTGCATGTGTGCCTTTGTTCAACAACTATGTTGCAAAATTTGGAGAAATGTGAATTTTGAAGGAGAGCCTGGTTTCGGTTCACGTATTGGATTGGGAAGTGTGGATTTGGTATGTTTCATTAAAATGCCAATCAAATACATTTCTCCTCAACCCTGTTGGATTAAGTTTGGTAAAAGTAAAAAATGCTAGGTATGATATAATAAAAGGAAATTTTCCCGGATGCCTGGATCCAGGTTTGGAGCAAGTGCTCTTTGGTGAGAGAGCCCCAGCAGAGATTTAAAATCACAAAATATGCAGCAAAGCATGGAAATATAGGCTGTTGGACCTTTAAGACATCCCCTTCTGAGTTGCTTCTCAAAGTTCTGCCCTTCCTGTAGCACAAAAAGAGACCACACATTTGGTAAGTTAAAAAGGGTTTACTTACAAACTCTTCAAAGGTCAGATTCATGTGCTTTTCAGCAGGAAGAAAAGTGGTGTGGTGCCAGTTTAAATGCATAGCGCAGATGGGGCCTGAGTTTAGTTTCCAAACAGGACTCACCTGATCCACACCTTTTGGAGACCAACATGCAGCTCAGAAGGGATCTGCCCAGGACCGGTGCTAGGGATTTTGGCGCCCTAGGCGAGGGGGCGGGCCACGTGACGTCATTGCGCATGACGTACGGTGCCCCACCCCCTGCCGGCCGGGCGCCCCGCGCCGCCGCGGTTTTCACCGCTGGTTGGGGCGGCACCGGGCAGCGGCGGGGGGGGCGAGGGGCAGGCTGGCCAGCGCCCCCTCCATTTTGGTGCCCCCGCCGCCGCGGTTTTCGCCCCAAGCTGCTTGTTCCGCCGCTGGTTGGGGCGGCACCAGGCAGCAGCGGGCGGCGGCGGGGGGTGGGGGCAGGCTGGCCAGCGCCCCCTCCATTTTGGCGCCCTAGGCAACTGCCTAGTTCGCCTTAATGGACGCGCCGGCCCTGGATCTGCCTCAGAATCTGTACTCTTAACCAGATTCCACATTGAGATGCTCTGAGAGTTGACTCTTTCCTTTCTAAAAAAAAACAAGCAAACAGGTACCGTACTTGCTATTAGAGTGGCTAGCACATGGGGTTCCTACTCCTCATGTGGGAAATGTGGCTGCAATTTTTCCTGGGAGTGACAGGATCTGATGATGTGCTGCCCCTATCAGGGTCAGTGTGTGTGTGTGTGTGTGTGTGTGTGTGTGTGTAGACCATGCATGATGCATGGATAATATAGAGAAGGGGAAAACAATGTACACCACCCTGAGATCCTTGGAGGAAAGGTTATGTGATTATCTGAGCTTGCTGCTGCAGGGAATCTCAGTGAAGCTACTTGTAGCTGTGCCTTGACAATAGCTAGGAATTTCCCAGGCACGTTCAGCTGCATCTTTCCCCCCGGATAGCAGCATGTATTTCATGACAAGGCCAAAAAAGAGGCGAAACTGTGTCCCACCAGGGAGCGGGTGATGCCATCATCGGAAATGCACATCCTCGGAAGTTAAGCAGCAGCCAGCCAGCCAGCCAGCGGCACAGAACGCTGCTTCAAGGGAGCTTCCTGCTACCTCAGCATCTTTGCAGCTGGGAAATCGGAACCAAGAGAATGGAGACGTCACCCGATGGCAACGGAATTCCAGGGCTAAAAATACACGCCGAGCCCCTCCAGCTGAAAGAAGAGGAAATAAAAAGCCATTTTTTAATTTATTTTTTTGCCAGTGTTACAGGATTTATGCCTTCCTTCCAGGCAGAAAATGTGAGCAATGAATCATACTGGGTTAGCGTTTTGGGCATCGTTCTCTCTGCAGCACAGAGCTCCCTCTATTATCTAAATCAGCCAGCTGCCGGGTTCATACGTGGCACTGAAGTGGGAACAGTCCCAAACCTGAGAGGTGTAAAAAGAGGCAGATCTTGGAGCAACGTTTCACCCCCGGTTCAGCAAGCTTTAGGAACAGGCTGCCTTTTCTGTTTATCGCCTATAGTCAAATTCAACACCAAAAGGGAACAAAATCTGAGGGATTTTGAAGCAAGCCAAAAGACGTTGCAATAAAACCAGCAACATCCCTCAGGGGTTGTTCAAGAACATCTCTTAGCAATTGGCGGGTTTTGTTTTCTGCAGAACTGGAAGGAGAATCTAAAGCAAGGGTGGGAAAGCTTTTTCGCCCCAAGGGCCACCTTTTCTTCTGGGCCACATCTTCCAGGGGCCACATGCTGGTGGTGGGCGGGACCAGAGGCAAAGGTGGGCGGGGCTTATGTTTTACACATGCTCACACATCCCTCTCTGTCCTCCATCTGGGCAATCAAGAGACATAAGAAGAATTCAAGGGCACATGTTAGTCAGGCAAAAACACTCGAGGAGGGTTTGGAGCAAAGCCAGAGAGCACAACCCCTTTTGAGCAGGACATCCCTGAATTAGAGAAGCCATCCCAGCTTCTGATTGGATCCCAGAACGTCCCATTTTTTTGGTCCGGTGCTTAGTGCGAGTCAGGTTGCTCCCACGTGAGCTGGGGACCAAAACCATGCACACCCCCCCAAAAAATTCCATAAGTAATTTGGGGAGACGGCGTGTATTTATTTATTACATTCCTATAACCACACTTCATCCCAAAGGAGTCCAGGACGGCAAACGGCAACTGATAGAACAATTTTTTTAAAAAAAAATCTTAAAAACATGTTTTTAAAAACACATGAGAAGAGGAAGAAAAATCTGGAATGGGCTTCGAGCCACTCGTTAGCTTTTTCCTGGCCTCTGAAAAGCGAGGTGTTAAATTTCCAAACCTTTACCATTTCAGGTTGCGCATATATATATATATATATATATATATATTTCCAGGGAGACAGGGAAGAAAAGCTCTTTTCTTCCCAGAGGTGGGGAAAGAGGTGGGGGAGTTTGCTCTGGCCCCCAGCTAAACAGAACCTGAAGTTTCGCACCCTGTGCTCCCCGTAGTGACCTTGCGGAGAGGAGGCCTGGAATGATTTAAGCTGCTTTAACTTACAGAAACGTTAAACTGACCTCACAGAGACATGACATAATCACACAGTTTGTGGGGAGAAAGCCCGGGAGACTGGCGTCTCTCAAACACTGTTTCCTTATGCCGAGGAACAAGACTGCCAGTCTTTGGAGCCTATCAAGGAGTTACAGTCTGCTACCGAGTCAGACTGGATGGCCCTGTTCCCTGGGCTGCAGACAGGCGAGGAGGAGGAGAGAGCTGGGATTCGGGGAATCCATGGGTTTGTTCAGAAAAGGAAAGGAGGTGGGGAGAAGAGAGAGCTGGAGGCTCCACTGAGCCCTTGGTGCCTGGTGGGAATTCTCTTAAAATATTCTTCTCTCTTCAAACAAACAGACAAATGCGCTCTCTTCTATATGAAGGACTCATGTTGGTGCAATTCCAAGCCCTTGGACCGCCTGATTACCAGGGCCGTTAGAGCAGCAGCATAGCGACATTAAGGAGAGCCTTCCTGGATCAGGCCAAGCCCGTCTTGGCTAGCCAATTTGGGCAAATGAAGTCATGGGTCTCCAAAGCCCCCACCTGCCTGCCTCTCCACATACAGTCAGCCCAGAGGGTGGCGCTGCCTGCCAACTTCCTTCTCCTTAAGTCTCAGCCACATTGACACCATACATTTAAAGCACTATGATACCACAGTTGTGGCTCCCCCAAAGAATTCTGGGAGCTGTAGTTTGTTAAGGTGCTGGGAGTTGTGAGCAGACCCCCTAGTCCCCACCCCCATGGAGCTATATTTTCCAGATTTCCCTGAGAAGAGGGATTGGCCGTTAAGCCACTCTAGAAAATGTAGCTCTGTGAGGAGAATAAGGGTTTCCTAAGAACTCTCAGTACCCTTGAACAAACTACAGTTCCCAGAATTCTTTGGGGAAAGTCAAAAGAGTGATTTAAATGCGTGTACAGTGGAACCTCGACTTACGAAGTACTTGACTTACGTATTTTTCGAAAGAGAAAAAGCGGCCGCACGCCTACGAATTTTTCGACTTCCAAAAGGAAATCCGCTTGGATTTTAGATGCGGTTTACTCGACTTACAAAGTTTTAGATGGGGTTTACTCGACTTATGAAGGTTTACATAGGGCTTTCTTACGAATTTTTCGACTTACGTTTCTAATGCATCCCTATGGGAATGCCGTTTTTCGACTTACGAAATTTTCGACTTACAAGTGTGCATTCGGAACGCATTAAATTCGTAAGTCGAGGTTCCACTGTATGTAGCTCTCTCTCTTTCCATCTACAGTCCTTGTAGAATCAGATTCTCCAGGTTCCTTCCCAGCTGGTAGGGAGGGCTTTTCCTTTAAATTCAATTCCAGGCAAGCCACATATGTCATAAAGGAAAAGCTTCAGATTTTCCAGAGAAGCAGAGCTGCTCTTTCGCGATCCTCCCCGCATTTGAAGTGCATGGACTGTCTCCCTGCACTGCCGTTCCGCGGGAAGGCAGACTGCAAACGTGTCAGCAGCTGACAGACGGGAAGTTAAGAGCCCATAAAGGCTCATGAGGCCAAGCTTTAAAAATAACCTTTTTGCAGTCTAGTCATCTGGGAAAGTGTAAGCGAGTGGAGCAGTCAAGGGGTGAATGCATATGCCATCTATAGCAGCTGGGATGGTTGTGATGCTGGTACCTCCAGCCAATGGAGCTGGGGGTGGGGGGGGTGGAGAGATGACAGCAGAATTTCCAGTCTGTGCCTTGTGATATATGTGCATCAGTCCTCAGATCTGAGCTGAAGGAAGCACTGCAAAAGCAGAATGTCTTTAACTGAGTCTGACTATTTGCCCTTCTGCCCCAATATTTACTACTCTGACTTGCAGCTCCTTTCCAAGTTAACAGGCAGAAGGTGGTATTTTCCACCACCACTTGCCCTGGGCCCAGCTTCTTGTGTTCTTATGATCATTTGGGGTACCAGTTCTCTGGAACGCTCTTTCCATTGAAGTCAATGAAGTCCCAACATTGTGATGCTTCTGTTGTTGCATAAAAACCTTTCTCTCCCCGCCCCCAAGCCTTCCTAGGTTAGTCTAAATAAAATAAAAAATAAAAACATTGTCCAGTAGCATCTTAGAGACCAACTAAGTTTGTTCTGGGTATAAACTTTCGTGTACACTCCCACTTCTTCAGATAACTTCAGATAACAGGTATCTGAAGAAGTGTGCATGCACACGGAAGCTTATACTCAGAACAAACTTTGTTGGTCTCTAAGGTGCTACTGGGCAATTTCTTAATTTATTTATTTATTTTGACTGCGTCAGACCAACACGGCTACCTACCTGAATCTAGGTTAGTCTAGTTTTTAATTCTTGTTGGTTTTATGTTTTAATAATCTTTTATTATCTGCATTGTGTGTTATATAATATTTTTTGGACACCGCTCGGGTAGTCTCTGAATGCAGAGCAATGTATAAAACATGGGATGAATACATTTAAAAAGAAATGCCCACTGGGCCTCAGTTTGCCCATTTCTATCTGGGAACTTGAAGCTGGCACTGACTGTCCCTGCAGATCAGGTTTGCTTCTCTAAACACCAGGCTGATGTCTTTACTTGGGAGTAGGGATGTAAAAACGCATTGTTTCCCATTCCGCCCCAAATTTGTTGAACGTAGCATTATTCCCATTCTGCTGCAGTTCATCTTCCACCCAAAACTACCTTGCTTATATTGCTGCCCCCTGTGGTGAAACTTTGTAACTTATGTAAATTGCATAATGCCATGACTTTGTTCCACTCCATTCATTTCATTGCAAATTGGGGTGGGTGACATAATAAATGCCGTATCATTTGTGGACTGAAAATAACAACAGCAAATACTCATAGTATTTCCTAGATTGTTTCTGACCTTAGCATAGCTGTCAACTTTCGGATTTGAAAATAAGGGATTTTTTCAAACTTTTGGATTTGGAAATAAGGGATGCCGCAAGGGCGGTGCAATGGCACCAAGTAGCTTCGCCACCCTGCGCTCCAGAGGCTGCATGCGAACGGGTGAGCGAAAGAGCGAGCGCATAGACGGCAGGAAGGCTGTCTGTCTGGTTGGGCATGAGGGTCTGGCTGCACAAGGCATGCAAGCTCCGCCCCCAGTCAGTCTCAGACTCCTTATTGGCAGCCGAGCAACGCAGCTGAGGAGCCTCCCTGGCCGGCAGGGAGGGAGAGGAGCTGCTTCCTTTGAAATCCAGGAAATTTAAGGGATATCAACAATCCGGGATAGCAGCGGGAAATGGCATTGGAATAAGGGAGTTTCCCGCAAAAAAAGGGAGGGTTGACAGCTATGGACCTTAGACATGGGATGAACAAATCAAAATGGGCGATTTATGTTTCCATTCTCATTCCATTCTCAATCCACTTAAGCAACCACTATGATTACAGTCAATTACAGGCTATGAGCACCCTCTGATTCACTGACAAGATATCTCAACCCAGATAGGGCTGGAGGTATCAATATCCCACACACTGTCCCAACAAACCCTGCAGTGTCCTCTTTTCTTCTTTCACGTGTTTCCAGGCAGCAGAGAAACTTTTGCTACTGTGGACGCCCCAGGCTTAAAGGCGAAAGATGTATCTATGGGGCAGTAGCTTAACTATATTGACCTTTTAAACCCAGGTAAGGTATATAAAGAGCTATTTTACTGCTGTGCCGTGGAGTTTGTGTAAGTCGTTTTCCCTTTTCCCTTTTTAAAAACATGAATAGGTGTTTTGTAGGAATCTACTGTGTGGTCATTCACAAGGGCTCTGTTGGTCCTTTGAGAACAGCAGGAAGAGGAAGAGGGAGGTGAATAGAGTATCACATAGCAATTCTATCGATGAATGGAGGTTTTTGGGACCCTGGAAAGGAAAGTGAGGGGGTGGAATCAAACTTGTTCAGGGGCATTTAGCCTCGCAGCACACATAAGGAATCCATCATCATATTTGGAATAGATATGCGGTGCCTTTCAGTAGGGAATGTGCCACTTTAGATTGCAGGAGGTATATAAATACATTTAGATACCTCAGTCGGTTGAGCATGAGACTCTTCATCTCAGGGTCATGGGTTCGAGGCCCATGCTGGGCAAAAGATTCTTGCCTTGCAGGGGGTTGGACAACATGATCCTTGTGGTCTCTTCCAATTCTATGATTCTACTAGTTGACCCGGCCACGCCTTGCTGTGGCTGATTTGGTGAAATGGAAAAGTAAGATACAGTATGAAAGAGAAAGGGTATCCTTACTTACAGTTTATCTCGTTGAAGTTCAGTCTACGTGTTCTCCGTTTGCCCCTCCCGTTTTTGTGTAAACCGCAAAAATGGTGATTCCGCCCGGCGTGGCTCTATACCCACCAGCGGAGCCAACAGTTGCCCCTCCCGTTTTTGGGTAAACCGCAAAAATGGCGATTCTGTCCGGCGTGGCTGTATACCCGCCGGCAGAGCCAGTAGTAGCGTTTGTGGGCGGTCTGTCTGTCGATTGGATGGTGGTAGTGACGTTGGGAAAGGAGGAGGAGGGGTCGGAAATGGGTGTGTTGTGCTGTACTGTTTAACGTCCACTGGAGGGCGCTATTTTTTTGCACAAAATCACATTTTTACCAGGGAAAGGTGTGGTATTTGTGCAATATAAGTACATATGATCACTCCCATATGGCCATGGAATGTTGTTTCCAAATTTGAACTGAATCAATCAAGGGGTTACGGAGAAAGGCTATCGTTAACAAACGATTTTATATATATAGATATCTCATTTTTCTTCCACCATGGAACTCAAGGGAAATGTGCTCCTCAGCAGTCTCTCATCCAGACACCAACCATAACTAGGGATGCAGGCAGGGGGGATTCATTCATTTTACATTTTAATGCAAGCAAACCTAATTCCTGCTTCCCAAACCAATGCCCAAAGATAAATGCAGGTATACATCAAAATTCACTTCTCCGCATAAAAATGTTTATATTGGTGGGAAAGTGTGACTAAACTGTGCGTATTGGTGAAAATAATGTAGGAAAATGCATTCTGTCAGGGAAAACTGCTAGCAAAAGTACAAATATTAGGCAAAATTGCATCCCAAATGCATGTATATGTCTGTTGAACCTACATCGCAGGGCTGATCTGAGGATTAAGCGGGGAGAACCACATACAACACTTTGAACTTCTTGGAAGAAAGGTGGGATATAACTGTAATACAAAACAAAACAAAACAAAACAAAAATATATTGAAAAGGTGACCAAACATACTTCTGAATTTTCATATGGTCTTTTAAAAGAAAACTACAAGCTGATGCGGAAAATGGGGCAAACTGAACCTAAGTTTAGAAAAAGGAGAAAGCCAGAGAAACCCAAATTTTATTTTATTTATTGCATTTGGAGTGCCTGGCATGCTCTGGTCCATGGGGTCACGAAGAGTCGGACACGACTAAACGACTAAACAACAACAACATCCTTCCTAATTCTCCAGGCAGCTCAAGGTAACATACACAGTTCTGCCCCTCCTCATTTAATGCCCACAACGATATTGTGAGGTAGGTTAGGCTGAGAGACTGCAACTGGCCCAAGGCCGCACAGTAGGCTTCATGGCCTAGTGGAGATTTAAACTCTGGGACTCAGCCACATTAGTAAAAAAACGGCGACGATTTGAATGCGTTATAAACATGCAACACCAGATGGCGCCAGAGAGCAGGAGAATTTTATACGTGATTTTCCATAGGGTTTTCCCACTCCCCTTTTGTTATAACCAGAGGCGGAGCTAGCTGCTCCGGCATCTGGAGCGGCGCACATGCTGTGCACCTGGGGGTGGGGCTAGATGCCCGCGGGGGCGGGGCTAGATGGCATGGGGGCGGGGTGAACATCCCAGAGGGGGGTGGCACGGTGATGTCACCCCCCTCAGGGATGACACCCGGGGCGGGCTGCACCCACAGCACCCTTCTTCCTCTGCCAGTGGTTATAACGATCTAATTTCTGACTTATTTATAGCATCCCCCCCCCCCCGTGTTTAGATACACCCCTGGTCTCCCAGGTTCTGACACTCTCTAACCACTATACTACACTGGCTCTTGACAGATTGGCCATCTGAACCAGACCCATTGTGCTGTGTGTGTGTGCTGGTACTCACTAGTACCCGGAATTTCCGGGCATGCGCAGTGCATCCCGGCCGGCGCTGCTGCTCCCACGGGGACCCGCCGAGCGAGCGCCGGCTCGTGGAGCTGCCCTGTCCGTGCTGCTTTAAAGCAGCATGGACGGGGCAGCCCCAGGAGCCGGCGCTCATGCGCGGCAGCCCCATAGCGGCGGGCGCCAGCAGGCGGGTCCCGGACAGGCCGCGGGGTGGAGCAGCCTCGCTCCGTGACTTGCTTGCAGGCCGCTGAGCAGGTTTGCGAGCAGGCTGTGGGGCGAGGCTGCCTCGCTCCGCGGCTTGCTCGGAACCCGCCGGCGGGGCGGGGCGGGGCTGGCCCAAGTGTCACCCCCCCTTCCCTGGAACCTGGGGCGGAACGCTCCCCCTCTCGCGACTCCACTGCCAGCACTTCCCCCCACCCCTTCTTGTTCACAACAGCCATTTTATGCTGGCACCCACAGCCCTTTTATCAAGTTATGATCACCAACACCTCAATTTGTCGCAAGAGAAAACACTGTTCACACCTGCTTGGATTAGATGACCAGTGTTCTCCGTAGCTTTCCTTCCTAAAAGCCCCGCTCTCTGCATCTAGAAAGCAAGCATATCAGAAGGGACAGATGACAGTCATGTCCACAGCATAAGTTTACTTTAAAGCGCATTTAAAGCACTGGCTTTCACTAAAGGACCCCGGGAACTGTAATTTGTTTTAAGGGTGCTGGGAATTATGGTTCTGTGAGGGGTAATCTACGCTGATTCGGAGACAATTTTACCTTTCTAAAAATGATTTCTTCTTCTTCTTTTAGGCAGCAGATTAAGAGCACTTCTGGAATATCCGGGACTTTTAGTCCAGATAAAAGGACAGTAGTCTAATGTCAATCTGCAGGGCAAATCCTGCAGGACGAATCATCCGGCATTACAAAACTAATAAGAATATTGCCGGCTGTCAATAATAAGCCCTTGAACTCCGTTAGAACAGATAAGAGAGTTTTGTGAGGATGGTTGCAATTCTCTCCTCAAATTATCCTCTCTTAACTTATTTAAAATAAAGCTCCCCATTTGCAAGCACTGAAGGAGAAATGATTTCAGCCCTTCCATTATATTCGACAATTTCTACAACTGGAACAAAGAGAACATCTCCCATAAAGATTCTCCCGTAAATATAGGTGCTTAATTCCAGCCTGACCCCAAGTTGCATAATGGCATTTCCCAGCAGTAAGTTTTTACAGAATTATGGGGCTCCAGAATTAACCAAACTTTTTGGAGTTATATATATGTGTGTGTGTGTGTGTGTGTGTGTGTGTGTGTGTACTCCTGCCAACCTTAGCAGTTCGAAAGCACGTCAAGTGCAAGTAGATAAATAGGTACTGCTCCGGCGGGAAGGTAAACGGCGTTTCCGTGTGCTGCTCTGGTTCGCCAGAAGCGGCTTAGTCATGCTGGCCACATGACCTGGAAGCTGTACGCCGGCTCCCTCGGCCAATAATGCGAGATGAGCGCCGCAAGCCCAGAGTCGGTCACGACCGGACCTAATGGTCAGGGGTCCCTTTACCTTTATATATATATATATATATATGAATAGTTTCTAACTGGGTGAATGATGAGGTGACGGTAACAGACCCTCCAAGTGTTCCTATTTTCTTGGGACAGCCCCAGATTTACAGAAGCTGCCCCAGTTTCTGATTTGATCCCAGAATGTCCCGCTTTTCCTTAGGATGTCCCTATTTTCATCGGAGAAATGTTGGAGGGTGGGAAGGAGTTATCCAACCCGCAAGCCATCTGAAGGCAGCCCTGTACAGGGAAGTTTTTTTTAATGTTGTTTTATTATGTTTTTATATATGTTGGAAGCCGCCCAAAATGGCTGAGACAACCCAGTCAGGTGGGCAGGTATAAATAAATTATTATTATTATTATTATTATTATTATTATTATTATTATGGGATAGGATGTCCTAGGGTTGCCGTACGTCCAGAATTTCCCAGATAGTGCCAGGATTTGGCCGTCAAAAACAGTGTCCGGATGTATGTTGGAAGTGTAGATTTTAGCAAATTTCTTTTAAAATAGCTCAAAAACGTCTTTTATTTTCGATCTTTCAAGAAAAGCTCGACAACTTTGGGCAAAACTCAAAAAAGCTGAACAACATCATTGGCCAAATTTTCACTTTTTGAAATATGGCAACTCTAGGATGAGAACCCCTAATTTCTTAGTCCTCTTCACAGGGGCGTAGCAAGGGAGCGGGGGGGGCGGGCTGCCCCGGGTGCCACCCTGAGGGAGGGTGACACTTTGGGCGCTTAAAAAAAAATTAGATTTTTTTTTAAAAGGCTATTTTCGGCAATGCCGGGGTGGACCTGCAGGGGCGCCAGCGAGGAGCGGTGTCACCCCCCCTCGCTGGCCACCCCTGCGGCTCCGCCCCGGCAGCGCCGAAAATAGCACCCCCCCTTCCAGCGGCTTTTCCCGCCGCTGGCTTGCAGAGCCGGGGAATGGAAAGGGGCGGGCCAGCGAGGAGGGGTGACACCCCTCCTCGCTGGCCCGCCCCTCTCCCTGCCCTGACTTGCGCTCCGCCCATGGCTTTCCTCCAAAGCATCTTGGGAACCGTAGTTTCTTAAGGGCACTGAGATTCTTAAGAGCCTCTTCCCTGGGAAGAGGGAATGATTTTTAAAGCACTCTGAGACTTGTAGTTCTGTAATGGGGTGGGAAAAGAGGTTTCCTAACATCTCTCGGCCACCTCTCAGGAAACAGGGCCTGCTCAATAGCTGCCAATTGTTCTACTTAAGATAATTTCACTCCAAGAATTATGAGTCAGATGATAATGAATGTGACTATACAACTAAGCACTGGCTCATCCTTTACAAATTCCTTACATGGAAAGCACTGGGACTGTTGGTGGGGAGACGGGGGGGGGGCGACTGGTGAAGCCAATTCTTGGAGGGCAGGTCTTCCAAAGGCTCTTACCCTTAGCAACTAAATGGAAACTTCTGTTGCTGTAAATATACCAGAGAGAGAGATGCTGCCTTTATGCTCTGTGCATGGGCTTCGGGAAGCGGAATCTGATTGGCCACTGATTGGAAAGAAAAGGTTGGATGTGATGGACCTTCAATCTGAGTCTGCAGGGCTCTTTTATGTAATAATAATAATAATAATAATAATAATAGTTAAAGCTATGGTTTTCCCAGTAGTGATGTATGGAAGTAAGAGCTGGACCATAAAGAAGGCTGATCACCGAAGAATTGATGCTTTTGAATTATGGTGCTGGAGGAGACTCTTGAGAGTCCCATGGACTGCAAGAAGATCAAACCTATCCATTCTGAAGGAAATCAGCCCTGAATGCTCACTAGAAGGACAGATCCTGAAGTTGAGGCTCCAGTACTTTGGCCACCTCATGAGAAGAGAAGACTCCCTGGAAAAGACCCTGATGTTGGGAAAGATGGAGGGCACAAGGAGAAGGGGACGACAGAGGATGAGATGGTTGGACAGTGTTCTCGAAGCTACCAACATGAGTCTGACCAAACTGCGGGAGGCAGTGGAAGACAGGAGTGCCTGGTATGCTCTGGTCCATGGGGTCACGAAGAGTCAGACATGACTAAACGACTAAACAACAACAATTAACAACAACAACAACAACAACAACAATTTAAGGGTTAATTCCATTAGTGCTAAAGTCAACTAGCCAAGAGGGGGCTGTGGAGGCCAAGTGGCATGATGTTTACCGAGGTAGCACATGCTCCGATCAACTGTGTAGTTCTGAGGGAGTTTTTCCACTGTAGGTTTGGCTGAATGTTTTCCCTGCCATGCACCAAGGCAGGAAGTACCGGTAAGAACGGCAAAACCTCTCTGCTCCTTCCTCCTCAAATTATACGCTGTTTTTGTCCAGTTTCCTCAGTAAAGTGTTGTCGGGATTTCTTTTCTCTCAGCTCTCCATCTGCATTATTTCAGCGATGGTGCTAATGCAGGGGGTGGGAATCCCGACAAGGCAGACTGAGAGGTGAAGCATTTTTGAGCTTTTCCAAAAAAGGTTCTTCGGCTCGATGTACAATGGGAACATCTGTGCTCGAGCTGGACTTCTGGAAGGTCCTGTGGCCACAGAGCAAACCTGGCACCGTCAAGTTACAGTACCAGCGTTGATGAGACACCCACTCCTAACTCCTCTTGCCTGCAGCCACGCCTCCAGCTGCTGCCAAATTTGAACCGCTGCTGTAAATTCCTTCCTCCGGGTTGTCTTGTTCACCGCGAACTGGGCATATTTCAAGCACAGAACCAACACACGTGGGGAGGTGGGAGAAAGAGAGAGAGAGTTTAAGGGCCCTGGTCCTGGGAACAGCCAACCTTCTGTGCTGCTCATGAAAAGAGTTTTCATAAACCCTCAGCTTGAAACATCCTGTTACCCAGATCCCAGCTGCAACCTGGTTAAATTCACTCACCATTCCTAGTAATCAAGGTGCTAATATAACAATCAGGAAAGTGAAAGATAGTGGGGTTTGTTTGTTTCTAAATAGCCACCAGCTCCTCCCCATTCATTTGTTATTTCAACTAATCAATGCTTTGGGAGTGGTTCATAGACATAGCTGTCAACCCTCCCTTTTTTTTGGCGGGAAACTCCCTTATTCCAATGCCGTTTCCCCGCTGCTATCCCAGATTGTTGATATCCCTTAAATTTCCCGGATTTCAAAGGAAGCAGCTCCTCTCCCTCCCTGCTGGCCAGGGAGGCTCCTCAGCTGCGTTGCTCGGCTGCCAATAAGGAGTCTGAGACCGACTGGGGGCGGAGCTTGCATGCCTTGTGCAGCCAGACCCTCACGCCCAACCAGACAGACAGCCTGCCTGCCGTCTATGCGCTCGCTCTTTCGCTCTCCCGTTCGCACACAGCCTCTGGAGCGCAGGGTGGCGAGGCTACTTGGTGCCATTGCACCGCCCTCGCGGCATCCCTTATTTTCAAATCCGAAAGTTTGGAAAAATCCCTTATTTTCAAATCCGAAAGTTGACAGCTATGTTCATAGATGACCCCCAAAGAGGTATGAAAATATGTTTTGAAGGACCCTCTTCTACCTGTGCTAATGGATATTCTCTTGCTACAAAGAGGGCAGTCTTTCGGACCTCTCCCATATTTGTGAGCTTCAGTTGACAGTTTTACTTTATTTAAAAGGGAATCACTTAACCCCCAATTAAAGCAATGGGGTGGGTATGAAACCCTGTATGCTCAAAATATTCTGTGAGCCCAAGGAAATCACAACATAGTGAAAGTTTGAATTTTACACAGCAGCTGTACTATGCTGATGTATCAGGTCATGTCCTTCAAAACGTGTTTATCTTTAGGAGGATTTGAATGGAAGGAAAAAGTGAATGAGTATAGAATTAGGGGTCTCTACATCATCCCATAAGGGGTCATTTTCTGTGCAGTCAGGTTTGGTTGGTTTTTAAAAAAAATGCAAATAATGATTTACTTTATAGATTCATTTCAAATACTCTAAAAATACGGCAAGGATGCAACCCAGATTTCCACTGTTAAAAATTTCCAAATCTTTCCAAAGTGTGAAAAAGTTAAAGGTCCATACTGAATTATATTTAGCACCAAATGTGATCTTTTAACCTCATACCATCAGTTACCCCCCTGTGCTGTGAACAGGAATTTACATTAAACTGAGGTCATTGTCAACTTTAAATTGGCCTTGTATTTAATATCTATCTATCTATCTATCTATCTATCTATCTATCTATCTATCTATCTATCTATCTATCATCTCCAAACTGGTATCTCTAGATTCTGTAAATGGCTTTTTACAAGTGTCCTGGGGTTAAACTAGAATAAATCAGTCATTTTCCAGGTGTTACACTATCAAATAAATTCATTCATAAGTCCATGGCATCCTGTTTCTGTATTAATCTGTGAATGTTTTTAATTTGCACGAAAATCCACATTTCAATATTTATTTACATCCATGTTTTGAAACATGTTTTCTCTCAAAACCTGATTTTTAAAAACACATTTTCTCTCCAAACAATTATTTATAAACAGTTGTTTCTCTCTCTCAAAGCATGCATTTCTAAAGACATTTTCTCCCAAAGTATACATTTTAAATGCTATATATATATATATATATATATATATATATATATATATATATATGAGAACTACGTCAGAATCTTAATGTGTGAAAGATGATGAAGAAACTGAGGTCAGATCTGGACATTAGCCCATATGGATCAGGTCAGTTCGCAGTGGAATTTATAAAGGCTGAATTGCTCCATTATCCCTCATTTATAATACTAAGGTCTGTCTTCCTCATGTCTCACTCATAACTGAGGTTTTTTTTTTTAAGTGTTTCACTCCTCTAGAAAGTGCATATCAGGACAGCACAAGGCTGTTCAGAAGTTAAAACAGCCCAGATTTATTCATTGTGTGAGTGAGCAGGTATGATTCAAAAATAGAAGTTATATTCAATTAACTGGGAGGGTGGGGAGAGAGAGTGGCTCATTTTTAGACTCATTTTTCTCTGACGCAGCCAAACATTTTCCTAAAGTGGTACCCCAACATTGCCCCAACACTTTGGGTGTTTCCATTTCTTGGTTATTTACCTGGTATATCAATAGGTAAATAAGCTGAGTTGACCTGTCCTGCCTGTGGGTGTTTTTTTTTAATTTTTTTAAAAAAGAATTGCAATGGAATGTGCTGTTTTTAGCTTATTGGGGTTTTTCCTTTGCAAAATGCGTGGAGAACATGAACCACAAAAGCTTTTCCATACAATCCTAAAAACAGAACATGGTTTCTTAACGGACAGGAAGGGGCCAGGGAAATTCCTAAAGCGAGAGAGCCGGATATGCATTGCTAAAAAAAGAGAGGATTTACATCACCTAACAAAAAGAGGACACATACTTGCATCTGCTAACTTATACCTATGGGTTCAAATTTAAAAATAATTGCTGCAGTTTGAATTGGAACCAAATGCATCTCACCAATATAGGGAAGGCTGTGGCCAAGTGGCTTGAATCTCTGCTCAGTCTGCTCCCAGGTGCTAACTGGGATGCTGAGGTCAGGTTGCCTAGAGAGGCACCAAGATGGGTGCAAGTTACACCTTTGCTGAGGAACTGCACTGGCTGTCAATCAGCTACCAGGCCATGTTCAAGTCCCGGTTTCTGATTTCATAGAATCATAGAATCATAGAGTTGGAAGAGACCACAAGGGCCATCCAGTCCAACCCCCTGCCAAGCAGGAAACACCACCAAAGCATTCCTGACAGGTGGCTGTCAAGCCTCTGCTTAAAGACCTCAAAAGAAGGAGAATCCACCACACTCCTTGGCAGCAAATTCCACTGTCGAACAGCTCTTACTGTCAGGAAGTTCTTCCTAATGTTTAGGTGGAATCTTCTTTCTTGTAGTTTGAATCCATTGCTCCGTGTCCGCTTCTCTGTAGCAGCAGAAAACAACCTTGCTCCCTCCTCTATATGACATCCTTTTATATATTTGAACATGGCTATCATATCACCCCTTAACCTTCTCTTCTCCAGGCTAAACATACCCAGCTCCCTAAGCCGTTCCTCATAAGGCATCGTTTCCAGGCCTTTGACCATTTTGGTTGCCCTCCTCTGGACACGTTCCAGCTTGTCAGTATCCTTCTTGAACTGTGGTGCCCAGAACTGGACACAGTATTCCAGGTGAGGTCTGACCAGAGCGGAATACAGTGGTACTATTACTTCCCTTGATCTAGATGCTATACTCCTATTGATGCAGCCCAGAATTGCATTGGCTTTTTTAGCTGCTGCATCACACTGTTGACTCATGTCAAGTTTGTGGTCTACCAAGACTCCTAGATCCTTTTCACTTGTACTGCTCTCAAGCCAGGTGTCACCCATCCTGTATTTGTGCCTGTATTTGATCCCAGAATGTCCCGCTTTTCCTTAGGTGTCCCTATTTTCATTGGAGAAATGTTGGAGGGTATGGTAAAAGGTAAAGGTAAAGGACCCCTGACAGCTAAGTCCAGTCGCTAATGATTCTGAGGTTGCGGCGCTCATCTCGCTTTACAGGCCGAGGGAGCCGGTGTTTGTACCGCAGACAGTTTTTCTGGGTCATGTGGCCAGCATGACTAACCTGCTTCTGGCGCAACGGAACACCGAAACCAGAGGAGTAGGACATCCCTATTTTCATTGGGAAAATGTTGGAGGGTATGGAGTTATGCTACACTGGAGCCAAGGAGATAAGTAACTATACAACCTTTAGAAGACATCTGAAGGCAGCCCTGCATAGGGAAGTTGTTTTTAATGTTTGATGTTTTATTATGTTAACCACCTGGAGTGGCTGGGGTAACCCAGTCAGATGGGCAGGGTGCTATTATTATTATTATTATTATTATTATTATTATTATTATTATTATTATTATTAAATAGGACACCCCTATTTTTCATCAGAGAAATGTTGGAGGGTATGGTAAGATCGCTTAGATCAGTGGTGTCCAAACTTTTTTCAAAGAGGGCCAGATTTGATGAAGTGAAGGGCCGTGAGGGCCGACCAAAGGGCCAACCAAAGTTGTTGGCCTTTTTTAAGGGTTGATGTTGAGGGTTTTTTAGGATTTTACCTCAGGAAATTAACTACCACAGGGGCTGGATTAAACCGACCGGCGGGCCAAATTAGGCCCTCGAAACAGACTTTGGACATGCCTGGCTTAGATCATCTGAGGAAATTCTACTCGTGGCACCGCGCCCTGCAGAATATCAGAGGGCAGTGACCCTAAAATGGGTATTTTCTGCTGTTGCCCCTGTTCTTTGGAATACCTTCCCTCTACCATACGTAAAACATCAACCACCAGTCTTGTAAAGGCTTATCTTTTTGCCCAGGCTTTCTCTGACCCATAAGATTGCACCCTGTTTTATGTGTTTAAATCTTCTGGATCTCCACTTTATTCGCTTTTGTGTGCTTTTACGCCGCTGTTTCACTGAAATGAGGTTGTGTTTTAACAATAGATTGATTGCATGCTGCCTAGAGGATTTTGTTTGCTTGTTTGAAATATTCAGTGGTATAGAAATGCTTTTAAATAAATAGTCATTGTTCATGGACAGAATTTCAAGGCCTTTCCTGCTCTCCCTCATTGTCATCCTCCCCCTTCACTCTTTGCTTGCATTTCTTTTGCCAAAGTTTGTGTTCCTTTTTGTTCTCGTTTGAGCAAGACTTGCTGTTTTCTGAAGGAATCCTTCTTGCCTCTTTTAGCTTCCTGGACTCTGCTCATTAATCACACTGGCATCGTCTTGGATGCGGTGCTACCTTTGCTGATCTGTACATTCTTAATGGATCTTTTATTGTTATGGTTTTGGACTACCCCCAAGGGTACTGGAGAGATATGATGCTCCTGACTATCTGATTTCAACTTCAACCAACCTGTTCAGGTGCTACCATTGAGCAATTAGGCAAAATCCAAGGTGTTCATATTAGCATAAAAAAGGTAAAGAGACCCCTGACCATTAGGTCCAGTCGTGTCCGACTCTGGGGTTGCAGCGCTCATCTCGCTTTATTGGCCGAGAGCCGGCGTACAGCTTCCAGGTCATGTGGCCAGCATGACACAGCCGCTTCTGGCGAACCAGAGCAGTGCACGGAAACGCCGTTTACCTTCCTGCCAGAGCGGTACCTATTTATCTACTTGCACTTTGACATGCTTTCGAACTGCTAGGTGGGCAGGAGCTGGGACCGACCAACGGGAGCTCACCCCGTCGCGGGGATTCGAACCGCCAACCTTCTGATCGGCAAGCTCTAGGCTCTGTGGTTTAACCCACAGCGCCACCTGGGTCCCTTCATATTAGCATACAAATCCCCAAATGGACCCAAGGACCTAAAGGAACGCCTTGCCCAATACCAACCATCTTGGACCCTACGATTGGCAGGTGAGACCTTGTTGGTGGCACCACCATCAGGGGCTGCCTGGTTGGCGCTGATCCATGGTGGTGCCTTTTCAGTGGTGGTCAGGCACGCCATTTGAGGAGGGAGGCAGGGGGTCACCCCCCTGAAATTTTTCAATAAAAGGGCCAGATATAAATTGTAACAACAGCAGCAGGTTCTGGGCAACCTCAATACCCCCTGCTTCCCCTTCTTAGAGTTCTTTTTCTTTAAACTGGACTTGGACAAGATAACCCTTCAAACAGACAGCTGCTTAAGGCAGACTGTCATTCAAAATGGAGGGTTGTCCTCTGTCAGATGAGCTTGCCACCTGGGTAATTCCTATCATGCAGTCCTGGTTTTATACAATTCTACTTTCAAGGTACCCTTTTCCACATTGATTTAGCACATGGATCTGTTGGGGAACTTGGAAGTGAGGGTTGCTGTGGCAATTAAGAAGATGATCCCAATGAAGGCAAGTTACAAAATTCAGCATTTGTGGTGCAGAAGGTTTGTCTCTCTGTGTGACACACACACACAGCGGGGAACCAGTTTCTGTGAAATTTGCAAGTCCAGAGCAACTGGTTCAAAACTTAAAAATGGCCTTTGGATGTCCAAGACATGTGTGTACTGCTAATAAGCAGCCAAAGGTTTCCCCCCAGTGGCTAATAATGAAAGCACAGTCTTTATAAATGAGAAGCAAAAAAGAAGAAAAGGATGTGAAATTCAAAAGGCTAGTTCTTATGAGCATAAGAATCTAAGAACCACCCTGCTGAATAAGACCAAAAACCCACCTAGTCCAGCATCCTGGTTCACACAGTGACTGCCTGCTCTGAAACCCACAGGTAGGACATGAATAACTCCACCCTCCTGTTCCTGTTCCCCAGCAACGGACAATCAGAGACCAACATGTTGCTTCTGATCATGGAAGTGGCATGCAGCTCCCATGACAAGTACAAATTAATCATTCATCGAGGGCACAGACCAATAAAACTTACAGCACATTAATGCAATTAAAAGCAGATAGCTATAAATGTACATTTCCCCACTTTCTCAAGCCAGCAGAATTTTTCTCCTGATCTGCAGTGAAGCCAGAAATCTTTTTTTTGCCGCACCTATACCACACACCTAAAGCACCATCCTACTGCTTTAACAGTCTTGGCTTTCCCCAAAGAATCCTGGGATCCATAGTCTTTTTTAAGGGTGCTGAGAGTTGTTATTCCCCTCACAGAGCTACAATTTGCAGAGTGGTGTAACTATCAATACTTCTTCCTGGGGAACTCTAGGAATTAAAACTCTGTGAGGGCAATAGGGGTCTCCTAACAACTTTCAGCACCCTTAACAAACCATATATCCTAAAGACAGTACAGTCTCCTCTGCCCTCCATTCCAAGGAAATCAAACCCATAACTTCCAACATTTTTCTGATGAAAATAGAGACACCCTCTCCAACATTTTCCCGATAAAAATAGGGATGACCTAAGGAAAAGCAGGACGTTCTGGAATCAAATCAGAAACCACAACAGCTTCTGTAAATCCAGGACTGTCCCTGGAAAATAGGAAGACTTGGAGGGTTTGCAAACCCTGGGTAAGAACTGGAACCCCTGGAATCTCTTGGCTTGCAAGCGACAACATGAACAGGTGAATAACCAGCATGGTTGTGGGAGTTAGACCACTGACACAACTCTCCTGCCCTTGCTCCTCGGCCCTGCTTGGGCAGCATCCTATTGGTCTGAAGCAACTTGCTGAAGAGGATGGAGAAGCAGAGCCCCTACTCTAGCTTCCTGTCAGGTGGGTCACTGTTGCTTACCAGGGTGGTGGGGAGCTCAGCACGGTGCGCAAACACCAGCAGAGCCAATCTGATGTTCCTGCCAGTGTGTTTGCACTGTGCTGACCTCCCCTCTGCCTCGCCCCTTCTTCTCTCCTTCCCGGAAAGCAACAGTGGCCCACCTGCTGCAAAGCTAGCATTACAGCTCTGCCTCGCTTGCTGAGGTGCTTTTGCTATGTCCATTCTCAGCCTACCTTCCCAGCTGCCATCGCTGTAGGATACCCAGCCAATTTGCTTCATCTCTCAGACGAAGAGAGACAGTGTGGTGTAGTGGTTAAGAGTGGTGGACTCGTAATCTGGGGAACAGGGTTCGCGTCTCTGCTCCTCCACATGCAGCTGCTGGGTGACTTTGGGCTAGTCACACTTCTTTGAAGTATCTCAGCCTCGCTCACCTCACAGAGTGTTTGTTGTGGGGGAGGAAGGGAAAGGAGAATGTTAGCCGCTTTGAGACTCCTTAGGGTAGTGATAAAGCAGGATATCAAATCCAAACTCTTCTTCTTCTTCAGACTAAAAAAGGAACCCCGGAGAAGCCATTTTTACAGCACCATGCTGCAAACAAAACGTGCCATATTCAAAATGGTCCATTCAGGTTTCTCGCAAATGCAAGCAGACCCAAGCTGTGGAAGGCTGGGCTGTTATGGGCAAAATAAGGGGCAGGTTGAAACTATGGCGCTGCCCTTTGGCTGGGCAAATGTACAGAGCTTTCTGGTTGCCATGGCATGGCCTTCCAAGAAATCATCATAACTGCAATTCCGCAGGGCACGATAACAGCAAGATCCTCCCCTCTCTATATTTCGTTACTCCGTTTGTTTTCATTATCGAATACCTTGGTAGCTGCCAGATAGCCTGTTTACTGAGCATTGGTTCTGATTTGTGTGCAGGGAGGTGATATGACACCCACAGTTTGCTGAGCATTCATTTCTATTTGTTTGCAGAGTGCTTATCTGCTGTCGCATCGAGCAATTGTTATTGCACACTTTACAGTGTATACCGGTATCCTCATCACTTTCCTTACTGCAAAAAGTCTGGTTTCTTACGGCGTGTGGGTGCATGAGTCAGTGGGTTTGCTGCCCAGGAGCTCTGAATCCATTTTGATTTCTTCAACCTGAATGTGCTGTAACTGAATTCCACCTGAAAAATAGCAACAAGCTGGAAGCAGCCCTTGTCTGTTTTGCAATTCATTAATTTTGTTACTCACATATGTTGCTGAGCTCGCCCTCATCCCATGCCCCGCCTACAGACAAAGCCAGGAAAAGGAGGGAGGGATGTTTGACAAAACCAGGCAGTGAATGATTTTATGTTGGAAGATTTTCTCTTTCAGTGAAAAACATGGGTTTATTTTGGATCTCTTGTTTGATGACTTTATTCTTATTTATTTGTGCATGCCACTGAAGCACTTCCTTTTCTCACCCTTAATCTGGTCTTCTACATGCATAATCCTGAGGGACAACGAAATCCTTTGAGGAACAACAAAATATGGGATGGATGGATGGACAGGCAGACAGAAAGGCTGCATGCACGTGATTTATTCTAGAATCCATGGAGACTGAGTACTTGTTTCTTTTATATATATATATATTTGATTTTCAGAAATAAAGAAAAGAAGGAAAAAGGAAAAAACTTATATCAAAAGATCATACAAATTCCACATGTTGAGATTACTCTGAATATTATTTATTTATTTATTTATTTATTTATACATACATACATACATACATACATACCCACTTTGGGCGGCTTCCAGCAAAATATTAATATTTGATTATATGTTGTTCTTATATTCAACAAATAAAATATTTTTTTTAAAAAAATACAATAATTCATCAAATATTAAAAGCTTCCCTAAACAGGGCTTCCTTCAGATGTCTTCTAAAAGTCAGATACTTGTTTATTTCTTTGACATCTGGTGGGAGGGCGTTCCACAGGGTGGGTGCCACTACCAAGAAGGCCCTCTGCCTGGTTCCCTGAGACCTCACTTCTCGCAGGGAGGGAACCGCCAGAAGGCCCTCGGCGCTGGACCTCAGTGTCCAGGCAGAATGATGGGGGTGGAGACACTCCTTCAGGTATACTGGGCCGAGGCCGTTTAGGGCCTTAAAGGTCAGCACCAACACTTTGAATTATGAATCTCCTGACTTCCCCCCATCCCATCCATGGGTCCTCTTAATTCTATTTTCAACTGCATATCAATACTTCTCCAGTTTTTCATCTTCCTAAGTTATCTATACTTTCTGTCACATTACAAGTGCAATTAAAATCCTGCAAATGTTTTGACCTGTTTGCAATGATTTTGTATATACATCATAAACATTTCCCATTCTTTTTTAAAATTTCTTGTCTTCTTGGTCTCTGAGCTTCCCAGTTAATTTTGCCATTTCGGCAGAGTCCATCAACTTGATTTGCCATTCTTCTTTGGTCGGGGTTGTTTCTTCCTTCCATCTCTGGGCTAGCAACATCCGAGCGGCCGTTGCAGCATACATGAACAGTTTCTTCTGATCTTTGGGGATCTCGGTACCTATAATTCCTAATAAAAAAGGCTTCTGGGTTGTTGTTTTTTTAGCAAAGTTTAATTTAAACATTTTTTTCCATTTCATTATATATCATTTCCCAGGATTTTTTGGTTACATTACAATTCCACCACATATGATAAAAGGTACCCTCTTTTTCTTTGCATTTCCAGCATATATTGGTACTTGTTCTATACATTTTTGCTAATTTCACTGGGGTTAAGTACCACCGGTGACCGAGAACTTCTTTCTGTGTTGTCCACACAGTCGAGATCTATTGCATATTTTTTGTCGTCCCCCAAAAGTGCTTCTCGAGAAACTGTTTTCGTTCTGAAAAGCTCACTGCAGATTTACTCTGCATTACCGTGCCGTGTGTCCTTTTAAAAGCAGGTGTAAGTGGTCTGAGACTTTCCATCGACATTGTGGGTGAGTGTATACCAGGATCACAATCAAGGGAGAACCTATTCAAGGAGACAGCTTTCACACACTTATCAAGGGACCACAACTGCCCTTGTGGATGGCAGGATCAAGAATCAATATAGATGGAAAGAGGCATGTTGAGGATGAGCGGGAACAATCGCAGATTAAGGGAAAACTTCATTTTGCGCCAAAAACGGATTAGTGCATGGGTCAGCAACCTTTTTCAGCCGTGGCCCAGTCCACCGTCCCTCAGACCATGTGGTAGGCCGGACTATATTTTTTTTGGGGGGGGGGGAATGAACGAATTCCTATGCCACATAAATAACCCAGAGATACATTTTAAATAAAAGCCCACATTCTACTCATGTAAAAACTCCAGGCAGGCCCCACAAATAACCCAAAGATGCATTTTAAATAAAAGGACACATTCTACTCATGTAAAAACACGCTGATTCCCGGACCGTCCACGGGCCGCATTTAGAAGGCGATTGGGCCGCATCCGGCCCACGGGCCTTAGGTTGCCTACCCCTGGATTAGTGTGTACACAGCCATAGATACACAAATGCCCTGGATTGGAATAAAGGTTATTGTTAGGCTGATTGAAAATTGAAGAGGTACAGTTCCCTTTGCTTTAAAAAGCGTAAGCAGATTGTTGATTCCTGACATTATTCTGGTTAAGTCTGAGGAATCCAAGTAACCACAGCAAATGCTCTCACACACAGGTGTGTTTTTTTTTGTTCAGTACTTTACCTGGAGGGTCAGCTTTAAGCCTTGCATAGAGATTGGTGATAAAAATAAAATAAAACTTCACCTGCTTCATGCTGGTGTTGTCATGCTGATTAAAAAAAAAAAAAGACATAGGAGCAGGTACTGGAAAAAGGTGGCAACCTTTCTTTCGAGATGCTAAGACTTTTTTTTTTTAAGGAAACAGTAACAACCATCAAATTGTGAGTGGGGTTTGTTTGTTTGTTTGTTTGTTTGTTTGTTTGTTTGTTTATAAACCGGACCGGCTTCAACAACAACCGGCTCTGCAGAAATCAACAGTTCAGCCCTTTTTTACTAGTTTAACAGAAAGAAATTCCAGATTTTATATATATATACATACAACCAGCCTACGTACTCAACTGTTGCCTCTTTGTATATATTTTAAGGCTGTTGTACGTGATTCTATCTCTCGCGGTTTTATCTGTAAAATGCCTAATAAAGGTTTGATAAGTAAGTACCGTAAGTAAGCCCTTTTTTACAGCACAGAAATAAACAGTGTCTTCGCCTAATGACAACAGCAAGTGCTGGTAAAAACAGGAGCATTGCTGGTAAAAAATGTTGGCAAACCTAGTCCTGAATCATAAGTAGTGAAAGAATAAGAAAAGCAGACAAGGGAGGAGGATGCTATATATATTTTATTTTATTTTTCCCCAAAAGCAGTTGCACAATGTCTCGCTCCATACGTTATCCTTGTGCTCCTGCTTTCTTAAAACACTTGATTTTGTCAATGCAGGATCCAGTTCTTTTTCTCTCTGAGGAACTTGCCTCCCTTGATTTCCCAGACAGAGCCATAATGTCTTGGTGTTCATTAGGGAAATGTTGTTACTAGGACACACCAGTGCCTTCCATTGGCTCACCGAGATCCATTTTAAGCCAATCAGAAGTCAGTGAGGCTCCACTGACTGCCATGCACACATAGCAACAAGCGGTTGCTCACCTTATCCATTTGATGCTTGCAACGCATCTATTACACTTTCTCTGGGTGCCCAAGACAGTGAATAAAGCTCCCTAATTTTTCCTTTTCTTGTTTTAAAAATGCATTGGGCAGGAGGATGTGCGGTTTATAAGCAGCCAGGGGCATGCATGCTTGTGCGTGTTTCTAGGTGAAGAGGAAATTGCTTCACATTCCATACTGTTTCCCAGTACCCTCAACTGGTAAAATGTGAAGAATAAAATCACTCTGCAAATGCGGCATCAGTTTGCAGCTCCACATCCGCGCCTGGTCAAAATATAATAAATAGATGCAGTCGGTGGTTTCGAATTTGGGGAAGTGACTTGACTCCCAAATGTGGGCGGATGTTTCTTTAAACATCAGCAGAGAGCCCAGACCATCATCGTTTTATTGAGGGGAAGTCATGGATGAATGGCTAGATCAGGAATGAGAACGGCTTTGAGAAAGAAGGCGGCTTGGACCTCATGTTCAGTTTCTGCATTTCGTTAAAGACTTACAAATGCCGTAGGAATCTGCTAGCACCATGAAAGAAGAACAAGACTGGTGTAACCACTTCAGATTTGGTTTGTTCCCCCAAAATATAGTGTAGTGGCTTCTCTATGGTCCCATATCATTCACAGCTATGCATGATAGACACAATTCAATTAAAAAAACAAATCTAGAGAGTCTTGTGACTTCTTCTGTTTATAGTCTTTCCTCCAAGGAGCTCAAGTTATTATAGATTTAATATAGAATTGTAGAGTTGGAGAGGGGGCCACAAGCACCATCTAGCCCAACCCCCTGCAATGGAAGAATATTTTTCCCCAATGTGGGGCTCAAACCCACGACCCTGGGATTAAGAGACTCATGCCCTACCGACTGAGCTACACCAGCAGGTCCAAGTTAGCATTTGTGGGTTTCCCACCCACCCTTTTATCCTCACAACTCTGCGAAGCAGGTTAGGCTGAGAGATAGCAACAGGTCCAAGGTCATCTGGCGAGAAAGTGAATAGAGAAAAGCTTATCTCCATCACAACTCTAGAGCTCATGGACATCCATGGAAGATCCATGCTGGAAGATTCAGGGCACATGAAATAAAGTGCTTCTGCACACAGCCCATAGTTAAACTATGGAACTCACTCCCACAGGAGTCAGGGGTGGCCACTAACTTGGATGGCTTTGAAAGAGGATGAGACAGATTCATCACTAGCTAGTAGCCATGATGGCTATTGTTCTACCTCCACTGGGAATTGCAGGTGGGCAGGCTGGACTAGATAAGCCAGGCATCCCCAAACTCGGCCCTCCAGATGTTTTGGGACTACAATTCCCATCATCCCTGACCACTGGTCCTGTTAGCTAGGGATGATGGGAGTTGTAGTCCCAAAACATCTGGAGGGCTGAGTTTGGGGGTGCCTGAGATAAGCCATTGCTTGATCCAGCAGGGCTCGTCATCTGTTCTTATGAACCCTTATGCTCCCCAAGGTCCTAGTCCAACTGCCACACCTGCTCTTGAAAGCTGCACCTGGAAGACTAACGATTATGGAATATGCACTGAATGCACTGGATTCTGGCCAACCAAAGCTGATGCCACAATAAACGTGTTGGTTTTTAAGGTGCCACAAGACTGTTCTTTTTTGCTGCAGTAGACAAACGTGCCGATTCCTCTGGGAAACGGTGTAATTCAACGGGTTAGTCTCTAATCCTACAAGGAGTGCTCATAAAAACAAACCTCAGGGAAGGGTGGAAGGGCCTTTCAGTTTCAGTTATCACGTTCTCATGTTTCCCGTCTTATACTCAGTTCTCTGCATTCTGCAACAATTGAGCTTCTTTATAAAATAACGCTCATGAAAATTCATCAGCGTTTTAGTGAAAATTTCTCCTAATAAACACATTGTCATGCACAGTTTTGACTACATGGTTTTGCAAGCACTCTTCCCTAACATAACACATTTGGGTTGCTATTTTCACTAACAGCTTCATTTTTATATACATCGGTTGGAGAACTGTGCCGCAAAACTGGGATAAGTGCAAATTTTGAAGGACGGCTATTGTTTCACTTTGCATATCGTTTCGGAAAGCGAGGATGTGATAGATCCAGCTTTAAATGCATAATGCATCAAATTTCTTCTCCATCCCTAACCTCACCTGTTGAGGGCAGCAGTGGCGGGGGAGGGGGGGTCTTCATTGCTCTCCCAGCTTCACAACACCATTGATAGTTGCCAGTTACTGACAGGGGAGGGGGCAGGTGTTCAGCATGACACTAGGCAGCTGAAATGCTGGATTGGCTCCACACATGTTGACAATCCCATTGGTGCCAGCCCACCGGACACTACTGGTTGAGGGGTAAATTGGGGTTGCCCCCAGGGAGCAAGCATCATTGCTGTGCACACACCCTATGCCACACCTCCCCTTTGGGCATATGTGAGAAGGAGCCTTATATGCATGCTGACATATTGGTAAGGACAGTTCAGGATTTGCTGAATGCATGTATGCTGGTCATAGCTGTCAACCTTCCCTTTTTTGGCGAGAAATTCCCTTATTCCAGCGCCGTTTCCCGCTGCTATCCCAGATTGTTAGATATCCCATAAATTTCCCGGATTTCAAAGGAAGCAGCTCCTCTCCCTCCCTGCCGGCCAGGGAGGCTCCTCAGCTGCGTTGCTCACCAATAGTTACAGAGAATAGGATGTCATTAGACAACAGCACTGTTTGTGCTTTGCTTGCATGTAAAATCAACCACTCTGGCCCAGCCCACAAATACACTCCTTCCAAAAGAGTGTTAAAGGATGCAAAGTCTGCAACACGTTTGTATAAGTCGTTAATGGATGGCAGAGAGCCAAAAGAGTGAACCTGATCAATTCCCCCATGAAGAATTGACGCTTTTGAATTGTGGTGCTGGAGTCCCGTGGACTGCAAGAAGATCAAACCGATCCATTCTGAAGGACATCGGCCCTGGCTGCTCACCGGAAGGACAGACCCTGAAGCATCGCATGAGAAGAGAAGACTCCCTGGAAAAGAGACCCTGAGGTGGGGAAAGATGATGGTGTGTAGCCTGGTGTAAATTAATTTGTAGCCTGGGGGGATTACCGCGGCGTGGACTGTCCCCGAGAACCGTAGACTGTCCCCGGGACAGGTGAGGCTGCTGATCCCTTATTTTCAAATCCGAAAGTTGACAGCTATGATGCTGGTACCAATGTTGGGCCTTTTCTCACACACTCTGAATGTGAGCAAAGGAGGGAAATATTGCTCCCATGTGTTTTGGCAGCCGGTGCGGGCATAACCCACAACAGCCCCATGACACACTCATACATTCATTGAATAGGGGACGCAGATGGCACTGTGGTCTAGACCAGGGCTAGATCAGCACAGCGCGGTGCGGGGACTCTCTTCCGCGGTGCCAGAAATCGCGTCTGCACATGCTCAGATGCCGGAAATCGCGTCTACGCAGACACCAGAAATCGTGGCCATGCGTGCTCACGCGTGTGTGAAATCCAGCCCTCAGAGGGATCTCCGCTGGAGTGAACCAGCCCAGGTGAGGTAAACCTTGCCGACCCCTGGTCTACACCACTGAGCCCTCAGGCTTGCCGATCGGAAGGTAGGGCGGTTTGAATCCCAGCGGCAGGGTGAGTTCCCATTGCTCTGTCCCAGCTCCTGCCAACCTAGCAGTTTGAAAGCACGCCAGTGCAAGTCGATAAATAGGTACTGCTGCAGCGGGAAGCTAAACCCAGTTTCCATGCGCGCTGGCTTCCATCACGGTGTTCCGTTGCGCCAGACTTGCTGGCCACATGACCTGGAAAGCTGTCTGTGGACAAACGCTGGCTCCCTCAGCCTGAAAAGCGAGATGAGCACCACAACCCCATAGTCACCTTTGACTGGACTTAACTGTCCAGGGGTCCTTTATCTTTTACCTTATACATTCATTGAACATGTAAGGGGATTTTTCTGAACCCTGCTACAGTAATTTTTTTGTCAGCCTTGGCGGAGCAGCCAGCAAGGGCAGCCCTGCTGCTGGACAGAGCAAGGCAGCTCCTTTAGCAGAGGCAGATTTAGGGCGGCATGACCGGTTCCGCTGCGCTGAGTGCCAAGCCTAGGGGGCGCGGCAGGGAGTTGCAACTACGACATAGTGAATTGAGCAGAACAGAAGGCAAGAGGCGGGGGGGCACCACATTTTTTGCCTCGCACGGGGCATCGCTGAAATTTGAATGTCCAAAGTCCACCCCTGGCCTCAGACAGCAGACTTGAGAGCTGTAGCACTTGGGGTGGGCTAGATGCCTTTTGAGGTCCCTTTGAACTCTCTAATTCTACCTGTTCCCTCCTCTTTATGTGTTTCTCTGCATGTGCTACCTTCCAAGAAGCTTCTTTCATCCCCACCACCCCGCACTCACACAAAAAACCCTGCACGAAAGAGATCTCCAGCTGTTTCAAACTGTTAGCTCCCATTGAGAAAGCATCAACCAGTCTTTCTGGGTCATTTCCCTGAGAAAACGTACGGCCAGGTCATTATCCAGGAACAGTATATTTAAAGTATACTGTTCACCTGGGATGTGAAGCCAGACCACAAGGTTTCTCTATCCTTTAGGTTTGATGAGGTTTGTTATCAGCACACACCCTTTGGGAATAGCACTTGGGAGGGCAAGAGGTGCTAGAAAGGTAAGCAAGCTTACACAGGCAAGGTTGTGGGGATGAATGGGTTAAGGATCTGCAGTTCTTCTTCTGCAAAACAGAAGCTACAGACAGTAGGATGCCTTGATGTTCCTGCTGCTTAAGCCTTTCTTTTGACTTCCTAAGAAAATTGTGGTGGCAACACAACAGCTGCCAGAGGTGAATGTAAGTTCAAGGAATCATCTTCCACAAGCAAATTCAAATGTTATTGTTTTATTGTTTTGCAAGCTTTTCTTTCATCGTGAAACGCTGGGTTGAAGCCTCAACTCGAAACATTGCCTGTTCCTCACGAAGAAGGTTGTTGCTAGACAGAAAGCAAATGAAATGTGTGCCAGCCAGCCTTCCCTCATTGGTGGGGAAAGAAATGTCACTTCCGTGACATCATCGCCGGTTATCAGCCCCAGCAGCTGCGGCAATATTTCTGGATGATAAAAGCTCCTTTCGCCCACCTTTGTTCCCTTTCATTATTAACAAATATCTAGGAAACTGCCCTGTGCGCGCAAACCCAAAGAGCATCGATATTTGCATAAAAATCAATGCATATTCATGCAAATCAATTTTAGTCATCCGGTCAAGCAATGCACTTGATACTGCAGAGGAAACAATAAATTAGGAATAGAGGTGCCCTGCTTATTGTGGTCAAACATGAGCAATCTTGCGGCTTGTTAATTCAGATCTCTACTGAGAACCAGTGTAGTGAACACGCATGGGGCAGGGTTGGCATTAGCGCCTGACATCCTTGGCGCTGACTTGCCAGTTCCCCAGCACTTTGACAGGGGCAACTGCTGATGCCTGCCCTGGTCCCTGCCTCCTCCGTTCTGGTCTGGAGCTCTGGGCCATTCCTAGCCCATCTGGAAGCATGTTGTAAAGGACACAGGGCCTTAGGAACATAGGAAGCCACCTTATACCAACTCAGACCATTGGTCCATCTAGCTTAATATTGTCTACACTGACTAGCAGTGGCTCTCTAGGGCTTCAGACAGGATTTTCTATCAGCTTCATCTGGAGATGCCGGGGGATTGAACCTGGGACCTTCTGCATGCAAGGTAGATGCTCTACCACTGAGCTACATCCCTTCCCCTGGCTTCTCAGTGGCTGCAGATTAAGGAATGCCTTGGTCACTTCCCTTCCTGTTTCTCACCAGTTACTAAAGCCCTTTTTGATTCTGGCAGGCTTTTGTTTTAGAAGTCATGCCCAGGCATTCACCTGGACACACAAAGGCTTAAATCAGGGGCAGGGGTAAGTCCACAAGCCCAGCCCTCAACATGCTCTTCTGATCTTTGTATGATCAGTGAGCTTTTCAGCATGCTCCATCGAAGGTGCTTGGAAACCCTTGCAGTACACACACAATGTGGTTGGCGTCAAAATACCAGCCTGCATTTCCCTCTCTAAAAGGTAAAGGGACCCCTGACCATTAGGTCCAGTCGTGACCGACTCTGGGGTTGCGGCGCTCATCTCGCATTATTGGCCGAGGGAGCCGGCGTACAGCTTCCAGGTCATGTGGCCAGCATGACAAAGCCGCTTCTGGAGAGCAAGAGCAGCACACGGAAACGCTGTTTACCTTCCCGCCGGAGTGGTACCTATTTATCTACTTGCACTTTGACGTGCTTTTGAACTGCTAGGTTGGCAGGAGCAGGGACCGAGCAACAGGAGCTCACCCCATCAAGGGGATTCGAACTGCCGACCTTCTGATCGGCAAGCCCTAGGCTCTGTGGTTTAACCTACAGCGCCACCTGCATACCTTTTACCCTCTCTACTCCCCATGACCAAGGGGATAGATTGCCCCCCCCCAGACCTGGCCCACCTATGAGGCAGAGCCTTAGGCAGCGCTCCCACAAGCATCCTGCCCGCTCCGCAACCTGTCTCGCAAGATCTCGCCACAAATCAGAGCCGATACCGGCACCACTTCTCCACCGGCAGTGGAGGCAGAGACAGGGGGGAGTAGAGATGGCGGCAGGGCAGGGAAGCACTTGCCTTTTCTCCTCAAGCAGCAAAATGGGAGGCAGTGGCATGCAGTCAGTAGACTAAGCTAGTCCCCTATATGTTCCTGGTAAATTAGAGTATTATAGTATTAAAGTCTGGCTCCTCCTTCCCAAAGCCCGGGAAGCTTCTGCCAAGCTTAGGGAGGAAGGCATGATGTTCCTGCATGCAACAACATCATCCTCCACCCCAATTGCCCCTGAAATCTGGCCCCTCTGGCCCTAAATGCTCCCCTACAAAAAATTTCACCGCATGCCACTGGTGGGATGTGCCACGCTTGGACTCCCCGGTGAGGAACGGTTGCAGCATTTGGGACCTTTTCGTTCAGAGGAAAGTAAGGGCTGATGTGATAGAAGTCTATATGTGCTGGTCCCGAGGGGTATCCAATAGGCGAGGTCTAGTCCAGTCCAAGGTCAGTGGAGCACATAAAGGCAGTCCGAATTAACTGGAGCAGGGTACAGGGCAGGGAGTCAGGCGAAGTCAGGAATGGGTGAACAAACAGGGAACCAAGGCAGGTCAGGAGCTCAGGTAGAACAACAGGACAGGGAACAAGCAGGAACTTGTCAGCAATGATGTTGCTCCTGCAACTTGGGGCTGGGGCTGGTCGGCTTTTATCTGTCCCGTGGCATAGGGCGGCTCCGATCCTCAGGTGACTCGCCTCTCCTGGCTTGGAGGCGAGCACTCCTCCTGCGGGAACTCAGTTCCCTTCGCCTCTCTGCCCTGAGCCTCTGCAGCTCAGGAGAGGCTGGAGGGTTACCGGACCCAGAGGCAACCTCAGCTTCCCCTGACAGGGCGGGGAGTAGAGCACCTGTAGGCAATGAGTCCTCCATCCCATCAGAAGCCAGATCAAACTCAGCCGATGCCTGCACCTGAGGATCTAGCACAGGTGAGTCCCCTTCAGACTCAGGCCCCAGCCCTGGCTCTGCTGGTTCTGGAGGCAGGGAATCCTGTGCAGGCTGGGATCCCTCAGGTTCAGCGTCTGAGTCTGAATCCCAGGCCATCACACTATAACATTATAGGATGCAGGATTCGATGGGCTCTTCTCATGTTCTTAACGAAGGTGTGCTTGATGGCACCGTTCATCGTGACACGACTCTTCCCATGGGACACAGCACCCAATTATATGTATTATGAGCAATTGCTTTTGCATCTCAGGTGTAATCATTGCTTTTTTTTTGCAGGTTCTAGCCTCAGACTTTCCAGGAGGCGTAGATCAGTTCATAGGAGACTAATAGTCACCCATCGCAGCCTGCCCATCTTGCTAAGCACAGCCCAGCACTCACAAAGCATTTACCAGCGCATTCCGCTCAGAGATACTGTCTGCATCTCAAGGCTTGAATTAGCAGAAGGGCTCGGCCGCCTGCAATTGAGATTAGACCATCGAGAAAGCCTTGAGCACAAAAGCTGCATGCATTAAACCCAATGGCAGTCGAAACCTTTCCAAGTTGAAGTTCAGGGTGCCCTCGCTACAAAGAGGAAATTACCATGCTATTTGATTGGGCAGGTCTGAGGAAAATGAGTCGGAAAAGCACCTGCTCCCTCACGCTCCTTCACATATGTTCGAAACAGGAGTGGGAAACCTGATTTTAAGAAATTGTATTAAATTAAATTAATTTGGTTTGATTCGTAATAATCTGGAAAAATAATAAAAAATAATTTGGAAGGAAAACAAGGATGGTATCTACTTTGCACTTAAAAAAAATCTGTTCTCTATCAGGGCAGCTTAAATTATGTGCTAACAAAAACGCAGACCTGTGACTTGGACACTTCTGCACAAATTAAACCATATTTCCATGATTTGTTGTGGCTGCTGCTTTCAGATGCACAGAGCACTACATATGGATTAGCTTGGTACAGTGCTAACAACATCCCTGTAAAGCAGGCTAGCATTATCACCCCCGTAATTTATTCCACTATACTATATATTCTGAGTTGTGTCCAACTAGGTTTTAACTCAGAGTAGGTGCAATGAAATTCATAGACCTAATAAGTCACATCCATTAAATTCAGAGGGTCTACTCTGAGTAGGACTAACTTTGGGTACAACAGTTGCTGAGGTTGCCAACTGACCAGGACTGATCCTGTGCCTTTAGCATTGTGACTGGTCAAAATAATCATGGGAAACTTTTCACTGGATGATGATGAATACTGTTGGGTCTGGCTTCGGTGATTGGCACTGGGCAATCCATCAGCAAAAGACTCACCATCACCAACTGGAGGCTGATCCATGAGGGTGAATGGGGCATGACCCTACCTAACTCAGTCTGCCCTCCACCAGCCAGTCTTGTTACTCTCAACTAGCCTGGGGGATGTACTGTCTGTCAGCTTCCTTGTCCTTAGTCTCTGTGTTCCATTTATCAGCAGACAGTTGGAGACGACATCAGATTTACCTGGCTCTGGCTCCCCCTACTGGTGGGCTCCCCGACTTCTGCCCTTCCAGTCCCAAGTTGCTGAGCCTGTGCTGGACAGCACAATACATTGTATGGATGTTTTGGGTGTACTATTCGGTTTTGTTTTGAAGAGTTCTGCTAGTAAAAATTTGAATACGGTCATACCTTGGATTCCGTACACGCTCCCGAATGCCGCAAACCCGGAAGCGAGTGTTCCGGTTTGCAAATGTTCTTTGGAATCCGGATATCCGACGGGGCTTCCACGGCTTCTGATTGGCTGCGGGAGCTTCCTGCAGCCAATCAGAAGCTGCACTTTGGTTTCTGAACATTTTGGAAGTCGAACGGATTCCGTTCGACTTCCAAGGTCTGACTGTGATATTTGTATGGGCTTGGACAATGATTTCTTCCAAAAGGAGCCAGTTCTTACGTTTCCAGTTGCTTCAAACTGTGCTATATTAATATTTGCAACAAAGTGGCTGCCAGTCTGTGCAGGTGATACTGATCTAAGGTGGACCAATGGGCTGACAGCTTCCTAATGCTAAGGCAGCTTCCTAATTTCCAGTGGTAAAGGACAGAGCTCTGTGTCCCCTTCTTCCTGTCCTTAGACCCTTAAGCTAGCTGGTTGCATTGGATGATTCAGCTGCCAATGGGAAGGAGGGCAGAGAGGTCATGAACATAATATGAACTGGATCAGGCCAATGGCCTGTCTAGCTCAGCATCCTGTTCTCAAAGTGGATAGCCAGACGCCTTTGGGAAGCTAGAAAGCAGGACCTGAGCACAACAGCACTCTCCACTAATGGGGTTTACAGCAACAGCTTCTATCTCGTCCTTTGCCCCAGGCTAGCAAAATATCTTGGGCTGGGTCTGAGGATACTGTGGCTCTGAAAGATAGGACACCCCTCAGCTTTCCAGCGTACAGGAAAAAAACCTGGTTTTGCTGGAAATGGGTCACACGTGATGCTGGCGAGGTGACATCTCTCCCAGCTCTGGGGGTGATAATGGCTCACCTTTGTATTGTGCCAGTGGGGGCTCCCTGGCGCTTTGGGGTCCAAACTCCATAGACACTTCTGATTAGCAGCCATCGATTGAGAGCGCCCTCGTTTCAAACGCCCTTTCAGAAATCCAGCTCTGTATTGACGAGCGTGCTGCTGGTAGAGAATGTCGAGCGAGACGGAAACATGCTTCTGAAAACTGGAGTTTGCAAACTTGTTGAAAATAATTGTAAAGAACCAGCAGTGTTTCCCCATCTGTTCAGCTCAATGTGAAACACACACACAAAATTCACACACACACAAAATTCAACTCTCTGTACAAAAATATGAGCTATTCGAAAATTGCAAGAGGGTGTACCGGTATGAATGAATGAGTGATCTATAGGAAGCTGCCTCGTTTTAAGCTAGACCATTGCTCCACCTATAATCACAGAATTGTAGAGCTAGAAGGGACCTCGGGGGTCATCTAGTCCAACCCCCTGCTATGCAGGAATCCTGCCCATAGCCATCCTTGGGTGGGCTCAAACCACCAACCTTCAGGTTAACACCCAGATCCGCTACAGGCTTCATATAGCTCAGTATTATTGACAGCAGCATCTCTCCAGGGTTTCATTTAAATAGTAATAATATCATATAGCATATGTTCAACACAAAAAACAGCGACAATTTGTTGTTGACAAAGGACAGCTGGACATATAAAGGGCCCCATTACCTTCAGTAGCTTAGGGCAGGGGCCAGCAAACTTTTTCAGCAGGGGGCCGGTCCACTGTCCCTCAGAACTTGTGCAGGGCCGGATTATATTTTGAAAATGAACGAATTCCTATGCCCCACAAATAACCCAGAGATGCATTTTAAATAAAAGCACACATTCTACTCATGTAAAAACACGCTAATTCCCGGACCGTCCACGGGCCGGATTGAGAAGGCGATTGGGCCGCATCCGGCCCCCGGGCCTTAGATTGCCTACCCATGGCTTAGGGCCTCATCAAACCTAAATCCAGCCCTGCTCTCAGACCATCCTACCTCATGGGGTCGTTGTGAGGATTAAATGAGTAGTAGGGAGAACCATGTATGCCAACTCCTTGGGGGGAAATATGGGACAAATGCAATAAAGAAACCGTTTGAGCTCGTTCCTGAGCAGGGTCTTATCTAAGGAAACGATGGATGGAGTTCCTCTTTGGAGTCACTGATGAAAGAGAGAAAGGGCAGCCAAGTTGTAGGAAAAGCATCGGGCCTAGGGGTAGTAGAGAAGTTCTGAAGGCATGGCGTGAGACAATGAGCTACGAAGCTGTGAGCCTTGGAGAATAAAGTGCATGTACTTGAGCACGTCTCCCTTGCCAATGAAGAACCTCTGCATCCCAAAGGATGATTCAACAATAAAATGGATTCCCTGCTTTTTCACATCTTACGATTCCTAGTACCAGTGATTATATATTGCTATTTCTTAGCGTTATTTCATTTACAGTTATTTTCGCATAGACTTTTATAATTTCTTGTAAACTGCTTAGAAGGTATTCTTACAATCAAGCGGTATGGATATTTTGTTACGTAAATGAATGAATGAAATGAGCTCACCGAGGGGCCAAGGAACTCAGGGGCTTAGGAAGGCCCAATCCTACACAGACCTCCGAGGCTTGCAGAATCCAACCGGTTAGAGACCTCTCTCCCTTCCCCAAGAGGGACTCGCAATTCAACTACTCTGTTTGCAGAACGAAAAACATCTGATGCTTTTGCAGCCCACGGGAGGCTTGCTTTCCTTTTTCTTCCCCCACTGGAAAGCTAATCATTAAGTGAGTCACATCTTTAGAAATGATAATACATTTCGCTGGCATTTTGAAACGTCATCTCTGCATGTCCTTCCCCGATGAGTGTTTCGCTTCAAGGAAGGCTACCATCATTTCCACAACTGCGCCAGACGATTATTTGCGGGGTGGGTGGGGAGGGATGTAGCTTTGAGGGAGGGAGCCAGCAAGGATGCCTCCCTGCTGTCTGTAAATATATTTTCAGAAGCAGCAAGGCTGAGAATCGGGCAGCGGGGGCAACCTCGCTGGAGGCACAGTTCCCCCCGGTGTGGAAAGCACCATGGGGTGAAGCACAAGGAAGGGGGTGAAGGAATACATCTTGACAAATGGTGAAGGAACATAGGAAGCTGCCTTATAATGAGTCAAGACCAGTGGTCCATCTAGCTCAGTATTGTCTACCCTGACGGACAGAGGCTCTCTGGGATTTCAGAAGGATTTCTCTCCTGATCCAATGCCGGGGATTGAACCTGTGACCTTCTGCATGCAAAGCAGATGCTCTACCACTGTGCTGTGGCCTTTCCCAAGGCATTATGGGAGTTGCAGCCCGGACACTGAGATCCAGCGCCGAGAGCCTTCTTGCGGTTCCCTCACTGCGAGAAGCAAAGCTACAGGGAACCAGGCAGAGGGCCTTCTTGGTAGTGGCGCCCACCCTGCGGAACGCCCTCCCACCAGATGTCAAAGAGATAAACAACTATCTGATATTCAGAAAATACCTCAAGGCAGCCCTGTTTAGGGAAGTTTTTAACCTGTGATATTTTAATGTATTTTAATATCTGTTGGAGGCCACCCAGAGTGGCTGGGGGGACCCGGCCAGATGGGCGGCGTACAAATATATTATTATTATCATTATCATTATTATTATTATTATTATTATTAGCTACCCCTTCCTTAGATGCGGTGGGAAGATTTGACATGAAATAGCACATGACTGTGGGCACTTCCACACAGACATTTAAAACACATGACTTACACCTCCAAGAATCCTGGAAACTGTAGTTAGTTAAGACTGTGATTTGTAGCTGTGGATGGGGAAACTACAGTTCCCATGATGTGCTTTGCATGTATCCTGTGGGTCTGCCCTGTTTTTATGGTGAAAAATTAAAAAGGTAAAAGGTAAAGGACCCCTGGACAGTTAAGTCCAGTCAAAGGTGACTATGGGGTTGTGGTGCTCATCTCACCTTTCAAGCCGAGGGAGCCGGCGTTTGTCCAGGCAGCTTTCTCGGTCCTGTGGCCAGCATGACTAAACCGCTTCTGGAGCAACAGGACACTGTGACAGAATCCAGAGCACACGGAAACGCTATTTACCTTCCTGCCACACTGGTACCTATTTATCTACTTGCACTAGCATGCTTCAAACTGCTAGGTTGGCAGAAACTGGGGCAGAGCAATTGGAGCTCACTCCATCACGGGGATTCGAACCGCTGAGCTTCCGATCAGCAAGCCCAAGAGGCTCAGTGGTTTAGACAGTTGTGGCTCCCCATCAGTGTCAGCAAAGGAACTCCTCTCCTGGTATGAACCTACCTAGACCCTCAGATGTTCTTTCAAGGCCCATCTATAGGCCTCCGCTCCAAAGGAGATTTGGTGGCTGGTGGCAATGGAAAGGGCGTTTTCAGTTGTGGCTCCCCATCTGTGGAATGCTCTCCCCAGGGAGGTCTGCCTGGAGTCTTCACTGTCATCTTTTGGGCACAAGGTAAGACTTACCTTTCATCCCCTGGCTTTGGGTGGACTGGGTCAATTTTGTTCTGCTGTTAGCGTGCTAACGAAGGAGTGTGTGAATGTGAATTGTACGTGCCTGTAGGAGAATGCTAATGTTTCCTATTGGTTTTTAATGGCACAATGTATGTTTTTAAATGACAGTCACTCAGAGAACAAGCAACCAACGAATCTAATAAGGAATAATTCTCTTCCCTCAGCACTGGAAAGCGACACTGATTGGGATGTGGCGCCTGAAAAGGGAGTCCCTTGTAGAAAACTACAAATCCGATGAAGCAGGGAGGGTGTCATTTCAGCCAGGAAGGTCTATCTGTGACACTTCTCTTCTTTAAGCTTAGGGTAAAGGTAAAGGGACCCCTGACCATTAGGTACAGTCGCGGACGACTTTGGGGTTATGGCGCTCATCTCGCTTTATTGGCAAGGGAGCCGGCGTTTGTCTGCAGACAGCTTCCGGGTCATGTGACCAGCATGACTAAGCCGCTTCTGGCGAAACCAGAGCAGCGCACGGAAATGCCGTTTACCTCCCTGCTGGAGCGGTACCTATTTATCTACTTGCACTTGACGTGCTTTCGAACTGCTAGGTTTGCAGGAGCTGGGACCAAGCAACGGGAGCTCACCCCGTCGCGGGGATTCGAACCGCCAACCTTCCGATCGGCAAGTCCAAGAGGCTCTGTGGTTTAATCCACAGCGCCACCCGCGTCCCATTCTTTAAGCTTACTATTATCATTATTACTATTAGGAAGAACGGTGGTTGGTTATTTGGGGGTGACACCCATCTGGGCATTTGCAAGAATGGCTGTAAAATGCTCACAGTTTCCCAGAGTAATTTTTTTTTAATTGCTTCCGTTTGCATCCCACCTTTCCTCCAGGGAGCTCAATATGGCCTCCAAAAGCAATTATTCTAAAGCCAACCCCTCTGCAAGGTGCTAGACCTCAGTAGGCCATGTAGAAGCAGCAGAAAAACAAGTTCGGGCTCCAAATAATACTGTGGATGAGACCCTCCTCACCACAAAGGGAAGCAAAGTAATTGCTCATCTATCAGCTGCAGCCCAGTCACAGAAGGCTGGGATGGGGGGCGGGGGTAGTCTTTGCAAAGGCTTAGATGCCCAGCATCACTCAGAACACAAAGGAATCTCAAATGGCTTGTGCCCTGTGCCAGGAAAGAGCCAGCAAGCTCCTGTCTGATGGCAAGCCCAGTGTGTTTTCTGTGCCAGCTGTCCATCTGGTGGCAAGCCAGGTGTGCTGCCTGTTAAGTCCAGCCAGCTGGAAACTGCATCAAAAGCAAGGCGCTACCTGCAATCCGGTGCAGAAGGCGCAGCTATTAGTTTAGACTGCTGTGATGTATGGCAGACAGGTCCTGCATGGGATACGGCAAGAGCTTCCGCTATCTTGATGTCCCAGAAGCTCAAGGAACAAAGGAGACCTTGCTCCTAACATATGGTGCTGTACCTGAGCCAGGATCTGCAGAAAGCAAAGACCTCCAGCCGCTGCTGAAAAAATATTCTACTCTAAGAGAGTCCTAGCAAAGGGGAAATGCTGGAAAGAGCCTTAAAATGCTCCAGTCCTTATTGGCAGGAATGAACCATGACGCTGTGAAAGGTCTGTAAAGGACTAGGGCATAAGGTCTTTGCAGGAAGGGGGACTGCTTTGGGGCCGAGCATCGCTCTAAAGTCAGGGAGGTGTAAAACTCTGGTCCTCCAGATATTGCAGGGACTCCAACTCCCATCAGCCCCAGCCAGCATGACCAATGGTCAGGGATGATGGCAGCTGGAGTCTCTGGAAGGCCACGGGCTCTTAAGTAATCAGCATGGGGAACTGGCTATTGGTTCCAGGTTCATGTTCACAAGAGCAGTTTGGCAACAATATGGAACAGTGGGAAAGCTAAGTCCGGTTCTCATCCAACAGCAGATAAGGCAATGAAACATGAGTCCTGGGCTGTGCCATTTCATACCACCAGCAGGGGAGTTGCATGTTCCTTACACACTTTGATATTTTTAAAAAAGAAACCATATTAAGGAGAAGCTAAGTCTACAGCTCTTCTCTGATACCATATTTTCAATGTGTATATAGTGTGTCTGTGTGCTTGTTATGTGTGAGGGACATCCAGTCCTGCAACCCTGTCTTTTCAGGCAGAATGCAATCTAAGACAGCTCTACAACCTCAGCCACTGCTTGTGCAAAAGGGAAAACACACAAAAATGCCTGTTGCAAATTGCACAAGTAGCCCAGAACACACTTTGTCCATGCACGTTCAAGGAAAATTTAAGGTGTGCAAATCAGTCGGTCACAGATATGGCTGGCCACACGAGCAATTTCCTCAGCTATTAATGTCATGGAAATTGCTTCTAGATGCACCCATGAGCTATCGGTTCATGCTACATGCAACAACATTCCCGATGAGGTTTTGGATTGCTTGCATCTAGAGGAAAAATGGTACAGGAACCAGCTGTGGCTTCACACACTAATCAAGTGTCCAAACGCTTTTGCAATAATAAATCAGAGCTTAGTTCTAACTCACCCTTGTAATTAGATAGGAAATCTGTGTTTAGGTCTCTAAGGCCTAAGGGATCAGCAACCTATGGGCCTGGGAGGTGCACCCACTCCACCAAATCCCACTGTTCAATCCCACTTTGTCATGCAACTTACCTGTAGGTTTTCTGAAAAGGGGAAAACTTTTCAGAAAGAAAAGGCCTTGGTGGGTGGATATAACCTACAGGATGGTATGTTGCTGACCTCTTCTCTCTTCTCCCAGGTGAGCAGCCTGGAAGTCATTTTGGACTCACAGCTTCCCATGGAGGCACAGGTCATTTCTGTGTCCAGGGCAGCTGTCTACCAGCTCCATCTGGTACAGAGGCTGAGACACTACCTGCCTGCGGACTGTCTCGCCAGAGTGGTGCATGCTCTAGTTATCTCCCGCTTGGACTACTGCAACACGCTCTACGTGGGGCTACCTTTGAAGTTGACCCGGAAACTGCAACTAATCCAGAATGTGGCAGCTAGACTGGTGTCTGAGAGTGGCCACCGAGACCATATACGGTAACACCGGTCTTGAAAGACCTACATTGGCTCCCAGTAAGTTTCCGAGCACAATTCAGAGTGTTGGTGCTGACCTTTAAAGCCCTAAACAGCCTCGGCCCAGTCTACCTGAAGGAACGTCTCCACTCCCTTCATTCAGCCCAGAAACTGAGGTCCAGCTCCAAGGGCCTTCTGGAGGTTCCCTCCCTGCAAGAAGTGAGGTTACAGGGAACCAGGCAGAGAAAGGCCTTCTCAGTAGTGGCGCCCACCCTGTGGAACACCCTCCCATCAGATGTCAAGTTTTTAATCTTTGATGTTTTATTGTGTTTTTAATATTCCGTTGGGAGCCGCCCAGAGTGGCTGGGAAAACCCAGCCAGATGGGTGGAGTTTAAATAATATATCATCATCATCATCATCATCATCATCAACGGTCAACCTCTTCTCTATGATCAAAACAAACTAAAGGGCCAGTATAGGCAGCTTATCCTTTTGAAAGATTTCCCCTTTTCTTACTTCGGAAGAAGAATCCTAAAGCATCCCCTTTCCATCAAAGGAAGAACACAGAAGTCCTCTCATCACCAGTAGAATCGTGTATTCTTTGGGTTGTGCAATTTGGCAATAAATAAAAGTTGCTACATTAGGTTCAGAATCACGGCCTCCCCACTCCTCAGTGACAGCCCAGAGTACACATTCTAGAGCAGCATCCCTGGCCCTGGTGCCTTTCAGATGTTTTGAACCACAACTCCCATTGTCCCTGACCACTAGCCATGCTAGAGTAAAAAAAAAAAAAACCACCTGGAGGCACCAGGTTGGGGAAAGCTGTTCTAGAGTTTGCACCTTCATGTACAGCCTGCGTCGAAGTCCTTGGGCCAATACTGGTCATCCATGTAGCAAACACTCTCCGAGCTGGTATCTGGAGGGCTGTTTGGTAGGCTTGGCGGGAGGCTCCTGGCCAGTGTCTGTTCCCATTGTACCTCCACCAATCTGTAAAGCTCCATAGACGTCTGAGCATCTTCTACTGATGAATGTCCATTTCGGCTAACCTAACAGAAGGAAAAGGGGGGGAAACACAAACTGTGTGTAAGGTTCTAGTCCTCAAGATGTGCCATCTAGTAGCATTGACCGAAGCCAACCACTCCTACCAGCTTTTTATAAAGTATACCTTTGCAATGAACAATCCTAAGTTTTCCTATTTAAGAAGTACATCATAGCCAGTCCAATAGCACTGAATTGTACTACGGTACTAGGGGCTCTCATTCCTGCTCATGTTGCTCACCCCGCCAACCTCAACCCCTCCATTTACCACTTCATCCAACATCCCCCATATTCCCCCAGCTCCTTCAACCCCTCCACCACATCCTCACAGCCCCTCAATGTTCCTCCACCCCTGCTTTACTTAAACCTATGATGTTGTTCAAACATCTCAAAACTCGACTTCTCCTTTGCTCGCCTCCTTTGCCCTGTCTTCATGCAAATCCAGGACTGCGATGTGGCACTACAAATCCTCCAACGAGGGGCTGCGTGACGACAGCCTTGTATTTATATATATATAGGAAGATAGCCCATGATAGCTGAAATGAACCTTTATGCTCAACGGCAGTACAACTCTATCTCTGAATCCTATCCAGGTCGCCTAACAAATTATTTAATTAGTTTCTTTTTTTCCGCCCTTCATCAGAGGACCAACACGGAGGTTTATAAATATAAAAATACATAACACAGTGGCAAACAAAACAATACACCCCCCCCCACAACCCGGAGTTTAAAAAGCCATGAATTCTTTGATTATCCAAAGGCCTGGGAGAAGAGGAATGTTTTTTGTCTGGCACTTAAAAATATGTAATGAAGGGTCCAGGTGAACCTCCACAGTTGGGAGAATTAGGGGATAAGCTCGAACCCTGAGGAGCCCCACATTGAAGGCAGGCTCCACAGGGCCAAACAGCACCCCCCCAAGCATGACCCCCCTGGAGATGACCATCCAGGTTGGACCGGAGCCACTGCAAAGCACTGCTGCCCACCCCAATTCAGACAGCCGCTCCAGGAGGAAACCATGGCTGATGGCACGGAATGCTGCCGCGAAGTTAAAGAGAATTAACAGAGACATGTTTTCCCTGTCTCTCTCCTGACAGGAGTCATCATACAGGGCAACCAAAGCAGTTTCTGTGCCAAAACCGACTGAAATCGATCTCGAAAATAAAAGTTTCCTCCAAGAGTACTTGGATCTGAGAGAGGAAGGCATCTCCTTAATTACCTGAATATTCTTGTGTAGCAGCTCACTAGCCAGGCTCTTGAGAGAGACGCTGGCCTTCATAGGGAGCCCCATCTTCTTCCTCAGCAGGGGGCTCCGACTTGTGTCCCGTGTCCAGGCATGGGGGTGGAAATATTTCAAGGCTCGGAAGTCGTTGTGGATGGCATGCCCCACCACTATCTTGTCCCTCACGATCTGTAGGATCTGCAAGAATTAAAAGGCCATTTAGCCACCCGCCGTAGCAGACAGAGGGCCTTAGGAAGATGGCGAGGATAGGCCATGCCCTGCGTTTTTAAAGGACTGAACATAGGTGGGTCAGAAACATATTTAATACTGTTTCGAACCATGCCATGTAGCGCGACTGGATTTGAGGGGATATTTGCTTGGAATCCTAGGGATTTGTGAGCTACAGCAGTTAGTGGGTCTGGGGCAGAGGCTGAATGGGATTCTTTAGCCTGGGACTAGGTCTAGGAGAAGAGATCCGATTTGAAGATTTCTATGTGAAAAGAAGAATAAATAAAAAGAAGCTTGTATCAAAAGTACAACAAACCTGTGAGGGCTCAGGGTTGTCTCCTCGAGAGTAAAGAGCGAGAAACATCCGTTCTTCTAAAGCTAATACTTTATTTACAAACTATGTACATTGGAGCGTTTAAGATTCATGTCCGCTTGAGTCGGTTCCAGAATCCGGGAGTGGCTTTCGCCGGTTCCTCCCCCAACATAGAAGCTTTGGAATTCCAAAGCGTCGCCTCCGTTCCTTACGCTTTCCCCCCCTATGCATTTGGGGCGATGGAAGTAGCTGACCGCTTTGCTTCTCAGACCACTCAGGTGGTGCTGAGGCTCTGTCCGCATCTCTGACCCTCAGCTCCACCGCACTGCCTGGCAGTTCCTGCTCCTCACCACTGGGGCTTTCCTTGCTATCCCCGCTGGACTCAGAACTGCTTCCCAAGAGAGGCTGCACTTCCCTCCACCCCTCCTTCCCCGTCTCAAAAGCCTTGCGTGAGGTCAGATCCCTGACAAAACCTATCTATTGATTTTTCTCCTGTGAATAAGAGAGCTGTTAAATTCTTCATCCCGGCCCATTTCCTATGGGGGTCTGGACACCCGCTACAAAGCGAATTGTGATAGTGAGACTACGGCAATACAAATTGACAGAAAAAAAATAACGAGATCCAGTATGGTGTAATGGTCAGAGTGATGGACTGGGACCTGGGAGACCAGGGTTCAGCCATGATGGGTCAGCGAGTATGACCTTAGGTCAGTGACTCCCTGCCTCACAGGGTTGCTGTGAGGGTGAAATGGCAGGGAGAACTATGTACACGGTCTTAAGCTCCTTGGAGGACAGGTGGGCTATAAATGTAAAAATAACAATAATATGAAAATCTGTACATACACAAGGCGAAGGTTCCTGTTCTGTGGAATAACATTCCTGTTGAGATACTAAAAGGCACCCCCTATCTGCACTTTCTGGAAGGAACCAAACATACCAATGGGCTTTTCATTTTTCTGTTTTCATTTATCTTACACGTAAAGCACGTTGAAACGTTGTTTTAGAAGGCGCTTAATAAAGGATAATAATAATACAGTCGTACCTTGGAAGTCAAACGAAATCCATTCCAGAAGTCCATTAAGACTTGCAAAATGTTTGAAAACCAAAGCGCGGCTTCTGATTGGCTGCAGGAAGCTCCTGCAGCCAACTGGAAGCCGCAGAAGCCCCGTCAGGCGTTTGGCTTCCAAAAATAGTTTGCAAACCGGAACACTCACTTCTTGGTTTGCGACGTTTGGGAGCCAAAACGTTCGGGAACTAAGCTGTTTGACTTCCAAGGTATGACTGTATTCCCGATGGCTCTGTACAAAAAGTGCAAAACCATTTTGGACTCAAAATCTGTGCAAATTACAAAGCACAAGGTACACCACAACCCATTAGCAATGCTGTTGGGTTATATCAACGGGACACAACTACCTGTATAAGAAAAGTAAACCCTGATCTTCTGATAGCGGCATGCCCAGCCACAGCACACGGGGGGGACGGGGGACGTGTTAAAACACCAACAGAAAGGAAGTGGATAAGTTCAGCCAGCAAATACAAACCCAGGAATGGAGACAAGAGAACAGAGCATTTTGCAACAGACAGGTAGCCAGCAATTATTCACCTGGAACCAACCCCTGTGAAATAGGGTAAGCCAATCAAATGCAACATTAAAAGGCTTGTATTCAGAGACTTGAAATGAACTGGTAATGATGTACTAATTAACCTAGGCACCGTTAGCCTTCAAAGAACGAGCAACAAGGGTGCAGGGAGAATTACGAGCTTTTAAATTTTCTCGATTGTAATTTTGAAGGACGCAATAAAGCAGGAAGGTTAAAATATATCACTCTCTTTAATAGCAAACTCAGGTGCTGAGTGCCAAGAGAAGTGGAGACAAATTAGGGTGACCGGCAAAAAAATCCAGAGGTGTCAGTGTTGCGGGAAAACCGAAGGTTTGAAGTACCGTATTTTTCGCTCCATAAGACGCACTTTTTTCCTCCTAAAAAGTAAGGGGAAATGTCTGTGCGTCTTATGGAGCAAATGTGTGGTCCCTGGAGCTGAATTGCCCAGGGGCAAAAGCAGAGCGTGCTTTTTTTAAAAAAAGAGAGAGAAGGGGTTTTTGAAAGGAAGCCCGCTGAGCAGGTGCTCAGCAAACAATCGGGGAAAGAGATAAGGGAGATAGATTCCAGCCCCGCCCCCTTGCAGAGGGAGGCTGTTTCCCCAGCGACATGTGACTGGCTAATTAGATTATCTGTCTGGAAACTGTAGAAATGGCTCCCTTTCCTGAAGCTGCAGAACTGTGAGTTAAACCCCATAAAACAGGATTTTTTTCCCTTTGCAAAGTAAGCTCAACAACTTTGAGCTGATCCTCAAAAAAATGGGGCTTTTCCCCTCTAAAAACTAGGTGCGTCCTATGGTCAGGTGCGCCTTATAGAGCGAAAAATACGTAGTTGCAAAAGGTGCAATTGGGCAAGAGCCCACAAGATTATTGCAGATCACACACTGGAGTCCCGGCCCAAACACCCTATGTCATTTTGGAGGGTCTCTTGAACGTCAGTGTGCATGTTGGGAATAAGGGAGGAAGTGGGAGATGGGCCCCACTTGCACGATACATTGAAAGCAGTATCATACCAATGTTTAAAGAGTCCGGGAACTACAGTTTAAGGGTGCACACAGAAGGTCCCTGCAACTCCAGTAGAGCTGGAAATGCCCCTTGCCTGAAACCATGAGCAGCCTCTGCCAACCAGTGCAATTACTGAGCTAGATGGACCGACGGTCCGACTCATTTTTCAGCAGCTTCCTATGTTCCTAAAAGCCGCTTGTGCTTTTCCGAATCCTTCTAGGCTACCGCAAGCTGGCGGACAGGATCATTCTTCTTCTTAAATGTACGGTGCAGTATCTAAGGAATACAGGTGCTTATTAGTAGTGATAACATTATTTATTTAGTTGTATTTATATCCCCCCGTTTCCTCCAAGGAGCTCAAAGCTGGCATGCATGGTTCCCTCCCTGGCCCTTTATACCTGAAGGAGCGTCTCCACCCCCATCGTTCAGCCCAGACACTGAGGTCCAACTCCGAGGGCCTTCTGGCGGTTCCCTCCCTACGAGAAGTGAAGGGAACCAGGTAGAGGGCCTTCTTGGTAGTGGCGCCCGCACTGTGGAACGCCCTCCCGAAAGATGTCAAGGAAATAAACAACTATACAACCTTTAGAAGACATCTGAAGGCAGCCCTGTTTAGGGAAGTTTTTAATGTTTGATGTTTTATCACTTATTATTAATAATATTCTGTTGGGAGTCACCCAGAGTGTCTGGGGAAACCCAGCCAGATGGGCGGGGTATAAATAATAAATTATTATTCATAATAATATCTCATTTAATCCCTACAACAACCCTGCAAGGTAAATTAGGCTGAGGGGCAGTGGCTGGCCCAAGATCACCCAGTGAATTTGACCCCTGGCTTCCTAGTTCTTAGTCCCACACTCTAACCACTATACCACACTGGCTCTCAGTTTCTCATTTTTCAAATCTTGGAAGTTCAGTTCTCTGCATTTTCCACATCAGTTTGCAATTTTTGTCAAAGAAGAAGCCTTCATGGATTTTCATGGATTTGACCGCCGTCTCCTGTGTCCTAGTCTGACACACTCACCACTAAACCACACTGGTTCTGCAGCAAGCATCTAATTTTCCAGCTGTACAGAAACCAATCCTCAAATCCCTCTTCTCCCTCCTTTGCTTACCTCGCTCTGTGCAACCTTAAAAGGAGTGGCCTTTTCCATGTGTCGCCGGGTGATCCCGCTCCACCGAGTCCTGTAATCGACAATCGGGAGCTCCGGCCGGACGTATTTGTCGTAGATGACGTCTCCATCGTAGCTGACGACTGTGCACCGCGCCAACTCGCTCGTCCTCCCAGCGGGGCCCGTGCCCACCATTTCGCAGTCAAGAGCCACACATTTCCTGGGTGTCGCACGGGTTAAGGAACTGGTGCCCTTTCCGCCAGGGGAGCCTACTTGATTCGTGAGACTTTGGGAAGATGTCGGCCACCTGCCTGGGTTCACTGAAGCGCCTGGCGCAACTGGACCGAACAGGCAAGGTTCTCTAGGAGCCCCTGCTACATCCTCCTCGAACAACTGGCCACAAGGGCTGACTTCACAGCGCAAGGACCTCAGCGCACCACCCATTTCTGAGCTGCCTGATGTCGTCGGCAGGGTTTTCCCCTGCAGTCCTCTCTGCTCCACTGCCCTCCGCGCCATAAACCGCTGGTATCGGCGGCTCTTCTTTTTCTTCTGGCCGGAGGTTTCAGCATCCTGGGGAGCTTTGTCGTGGCCCCACTTGGTGCAGAGGCACCGGAGGACCCGCTCATCATCCATCCCCAAGTTACCCACCTGGACCACTTGCGCCGGACTTATCCCACCTGGCGAGCAGTTGGTGGTAGACGGCATCCTGACGAAAGAAGATGCAGGACACTTAGGGAACGGGAGGTTGGGTAGAAAGGCTGGTCCAAACACGAGAAGGCAGAGAGGAGCATGGTGGGGAGAGCAAATAAGGTGCTATCTCCTTGTGGGATGGAGATATCCCGCGCCTCTCCACTCAGGGAAAGCAGGGTGGATAAAAATCAATGGGGTTTTTTTAATCAGTTTTTTTAAAATTTAAATTGGATTTTTAAAATAAAGTGCTTTTGGAGGAAAAATCTTTCTAAAGATAGTTTTCTATTTAAGTTACATTATAGTCCAAAGGCTATTCATCAGGAAATAAGGATTTGTTTTAAGTTTTTCATGTGTGCTAAAACTCAGGCTAAGGGTTTTTTTAAAAAAACAAACAAAACAAAACACTGTTTAACCACATCAGTTAACAAACATGGATACATATGCTATAATATTATTGTTTTAGCTAAATAAATTTAACTAAATTTAAATTGTTATTAAGGAAATGATTATTTTCCTCCTTCCAATAAAGTACAGCAGAAAAGTTGTCCAAATATAAACAGTCAACTTATTAAACCTCACAATAATTTCGTAATTATCTGTCAAGGTATTTCTAATAGTATAACCAAATCAGTAAATGTTTGATATAACTGTAAAAACTACTCTGAAAATTTATTATTCCAAAAATGAAGCCTTCATCTGGTTGTAAATATTAAGAATATTAACAGCAAGAATGAGTCTTTCTGTAAAAAAAGTTTGAGAAAGTTTTCAGGTTGTCCAGCAAAAGACATTTGGAAAGAATGTCTTCACCCAGGGATTCCTCCCCAGACAATTCACATCACTCCCTGGGCATGCTGACCAAGGCTGGTAAGATTGTCCTAGGTGAGGGATGGGGCACCTGTGGCTCTCCAGATCTTGGTGTACTACAGTTCCCATCAGCCCCAATCAGCTAGTCAATGGTTGGGGATGATGGGAGTTGTACTACTACAACAGCTGAAGGACCACAGGGTTCTAGTACGGTCTTGATCGTGGCAACGACCTCTGGCAATCCCTGCAAGTGGTAGTGGTCTTGCCAGCTCATTTTAATCATTCAGAAATATATTGAACCCTATCCTTTGCGAAAGGTCAGTTTATTTTTCCTGCCTCAGTTGTCCCATACCCCAAATCTCATCTGAGATTTTTTTAAAAATATAATTCATTCATTCATTTATTGCTTACAAAGTGCCTACAATTGCTGGGTGGTGGAAGCTCTGCTCTCAGGTTTATCATCTTAAAAAGCAAAGCCAATAAAAGGCAAAAAAAAGAGAAAAAAGAAAATGATTTAAATGAAGATTGGTGTTGGGTCTTTAGCTTAAAAACGGCAAAAACCCTGATCAATGTTAACAGTAAGTAAACTTTACTGTATTGTTATATTTATTTAGAAATATTTCTGGTCCTATGATCCCATGAAAGGTAGCTGGTCCACCTTTCAACGTGTTCATAATGCGGGTTGCAAAAACAAACTCGCTAATGTAAAATAAACCCATTTATAAACATTATAAAACAATAAATTAAAGCTACACGAGTAACAAATATTAACAAACAGAACCTAACTTTCAGTGCCTCAGGAGGGTAGGTGTGTGCAATCTTCACGTGCCTCCAAAGAGAGTCCAAAGAAGAACTATCCGTAGGAGAGCATTACATAAGTCTGAGGCCACCACAAGAGAGGCCCTGCTTTTGGAAGATAATTGATGTTACCTCCCTAGGCTGGGGTGCGAAACAGGTAGATGGGAATACAGTGGTACCTCGGGTTAAGTACGCTTCAGGTTAAGTATGCTTCAGGTTAAGTACGCTTCAGGTTAAGAACTCCGCTAAGAACAGAAATCGTGCTCTGGCGGCGCAGCGGCAGCAGGAGGTCCCATTAGCTAAAGTGGTGCTTCAGGTTAAGTACGCTTCAGGTTAAGAACGGACGTCCGGAACTAATTAAGTACTTAACCCGAGGTACCACTGTATACTGCTATATCCCTAAGTAATCTGAAGTATACCAGGAAGCTTTTCTGCCCGCCCCTTTAAAAATGCTGAAAAAAGACTGCTAGGGGGCAGGGGGGCCAGGAGCAGATTTTTGCATCAATGGACCTGTAAGCTTGATTATGTGATGCTGAATTCCTGCTGCCCATCAGTGCAGACAATACTAGATGAACCAGCTTCCTATTATCAATAAGGCAAGTTTCTCTTATCAGTACTGTATCTGGTTGGCTACCGTGAGGAGGTGGGTTATTGTTTTGTTTTATTTTGAATTTTGTGGCCTCATTTTGTATTTTTACCTTGTGAGCAGCCCTGTGATCTTCGTGTGAAGGATTGTATACAAATTGAACAAATCAACAAATAAGGACAGGATATGGGACTAGATGAAGACAGGAGTGCCTGGCGTGCTCCGGTCCATGGGGTCACGAAGAGTCGGACACGACTAAACAAACAACAAGGGACTAGATGCCCCCCCCCCCGCAACTTCCTTCCTTCCCGTATGGTGGGGTGGGAGAAGTTTTATTTATTTTTACTTTAACAATTTTAGGCTGCTTTTATGGGCAGATGCCCGTCCAAGGCAACTCACAATTAAAATCAGCGCAAAGGGAGAAAGAATAAATGTGACATTTTGAAAACTTAAAAGAGCAACAAACCCAGCAACGCTCCCTGTTATCAAGGCCCGGGGGGGGGGGAGTTTAATCAGACCACCACTCAGCCAAAGAACAGCTTATGAAATCCCCGATTCAGCCCAGTTTCACTCAAATCGTACCCCCTTCTAAAAATAGATAAGGGGGAATCCAAAATAGGTATGCGGACCATCTTCTATAACACCCGCTTCACGGGGACTGGGAACTTCCCAATGCCTCCTAAAGCCCCACTTTTTCTCTTGCCTTCAGTTACTTCCTCGACCCCCAACTTTTAAGGATGAGATCCGCCCCACCCTTTTGCCCATTTCCCCCTTACCTACCTAAGCAAGCCAGATTCCCACGTGTCACTCCCGGAAGCAAAGGCTGACCGGGCGACTCTCACATGCCCGGGCAAGTCCTGCGCTTCGGACACGCCCCCTGCCTCTGATTGGCTGCCTTAGCCAAGACGGTAGAGAGGCTATCTGCGTAAAGGGGCGTGGCTTGGGGTGGCTGCTTGCTGGTGCCTTGCTGTCCGCGAGCAAGGAAGTCGACTTTTGAGTCGGATCCTGCTTAGTTGCGTCCAGGTTAAGAGGCTGGCTCTTAACTCCCGCGTAATTGTGTACAGGGGAGCCTGATTGTAATTTTATTTTTTGTCGGAAGGATCTGTGAGTCTAATGGGAGTTTACGGTTGCAATCCTGGGAGCAGGACCCATTGCGATCCATAGGACTTCTCTGAGCAAGGATGGAGAAGATCGCGCTGTTAGACAGTCACCATGAAAATTGTGCATAGGATCCTAGCCGTGCATCCCGAGCTTGCCCTGGTTTACTTGGAAGTAAACCCCACTTAGTGCAATAGGGAGTTACTCTCCTGTAGCTGTATTTAGCCTTGCAGCTTTCTCCCGGCATTACTCTCTTTCCTAAGAACCGGCTTAGGATAAACTTCCCTCGTCAGTAAGGAAAGGGAGTGTTATAAAAATTACCTAGAAAAACATTGTTCTCAAATAAAACCTTTACTATGCTTTGATTAATTTTTGCAAAAGACAAAACAGTTATCATAATTAAATAAGTTAATACCAAGAAATGAAAAACATCTAAAGAAGGCAGTTAAGGAAAGGAAAGAATGACTCAAATTGAGGTGGTGGACGGAAGTCAACTCAAAAGACTAGAGTGCTTAGGTTTGATAATTCAGAATAATAATCATGGTGGAGGGAAAGATATTTAGTTATGTGTTTTTATGTATTTGTTTATTTTTAGTCTTAGTTTGAACTTTGGATGGAAACTTTCTATGGATGCAAAGCAAAATTCAATAAAAATTATTTAAAAAAACAAAAGCAAAATGCACGCAATGATAACTCAAGTTGACTCACGCCTTTCTTATGTGGAAGTGGTTTGCCTGAATACGCAAGGCACATTCTGTGATAGTGTAGGAATATTACCCGGGAGACAAGGGATCGCCACTCAGCTGTGAAGCTCACTGGATGACCTTGGGCCAGCCACTGTCTCTCAGCCTAACCTACCTTGCAGGATTGTTGTGAAGATTAAAATGGGGAGCTTGTAGGAAAACCATGGTATTTAGATATAAACAAATGAATAGTGGCCCTGGGACAGGGTGCAATGTTGGAAGAGTGAAAAAACTTGCTGAAAATATTTCACGAGGCTAACCCTTTTATATCTGCAAACTAAGACAAAAGTGGGACCCAGGTGGCGCTGTGGGTTAAACCACAGAGCCTAGGGCTTGCTGATCAGAAGGTCGGCAGTTTGAATCCCCGCAACGGGGTGAGCGCCGCAACCCCAGAGTCGGACACGACTGGATCTAATGGTCAGGGGTCCCTTTACCTTTAAGACAAAAGTGTTGTAAGTCCAGTTCTGCCATTTTTAGATGTTGGGGGCAAGGTTGTTTGTGTATGTGCACATTCAGGCTGATGTGTGTGTTATTTTCAATGTTTACACCCACCCCATTGGGTATATTCAGAAGTAAATTGCAAATATCTAATAACAGTAGTTTAACAGTGCAATCCTAGACATGTTTGTTCAGTAAGAAAAGACCCACTTTGTTTAATGGGACTTACCGTACTCCCAAAGAAGTGTGTAAATAGCTGTAGCTTTAAGAGCCTTTGCTGCAATTACTGTTGTTCTGCAGAGAGTCTGTGGGGGATCCAAGATGAACTTCTTGTGGGATGGGCGTGTTGCTCATGCATGCTCCCTGCCCTCCCCACCCCATGCCATCCTGCATTCAACCCTTTAATATGGATTCTGGGAGAATCCAATAAGTAAAAACAGAAAACAAAAGTTGCCAACAATGTATTTCCAATAACTGAACAATTTGTAAATTAAGCCTCCCTCTCCCACCCTCTCTAAATCGGGGGTGGGCAGGCTTGGGGGAGGATCCCAGAACAACTAATAAAGTGGAATGCAGTGCAGAAGCTCCAGTATAAACCCACCGTTAATGCATTATTATTGTGTCAATGCAGAGTACGCGAGTTTGGAGGGGCCCTGCATTTCCCACAACTACAGTCAACAACTTGTTTTTCTAGGAAAAGCTCCTGCTGTTCTTAAGAGCAGCCTGATGTGCAAGGAATTAAAGAGGGAAAGTTTTTCCAGGCATGAAACTCAAGTGTTGGGAAGAATTTCACCTCCTTAATTTCCTCATATTGGGTTTGCTAATGAAGACATAAGGGCAGGGCCGCCAGTAAAAACATAAGCTCTTTCCCAGCCCTACCTGGAAGTGCTGGGGACTGAATCCAGGACATTCTGCGTGGAAGTGGTGATGCTATACCAGTGAGCTACAGCTCTTTCCCCAACCTTAACTAGGAGAGAAAAGAATAGGGGGGTGGGGAATAGCTTTAACTAACAAAGGCAATGTCTTCTTTGCCCTTTAACAGAATCTGTGTGTTTGCTCAAACTCCTGAGCACATGGTTTCAGCACACAGCATGCTCTCCCTCTCTGGAAGGGCTTTTCATTAGCAGCTCTGTCTGCATCAGAAGGGTTGGAAATTGGTTGCGATGGTGCGTGAGCTCTTCCTGTCTCTTCCTGCCTTCTCGGTCCCCCAGCAGAGGGCAGTTCTGGATGCTCCAGGCCACAAGCAGAGACTTTGCATTAAAGCCAACGCCCCGGCCCCGTGGCTTGGCTAGCGGGGGACAGAGGCAGGATAGTCTGACGGATGGCTTCTGCCAGCTCTTCAAAGGGAAGAACCCCGGCAAATTAGTCTGATGGCTTGCTGTTCCCCATCTTGCCCTGCACAGGACATGTCTGTCTCAATGCTGAGAAGAGTCTAACTTTCAAGTTAGACAACAGCTCGCTGTCTCTGATCCCCCTTGCTTCCCGCACTCCCTCAAGCTAAGGACTGCTGGTCTATGTAGTCAGGCTCAGGGAAATCTATTATTTTGTGTTTCATCCATTTCTCACCAAAGGAGGGGGTTTTTTTTGAGAAGGGGGGCTATTTCAGAATACAGATTTCTTGTCTGAAAAGGGAGGATTATCGTCTTCCAAAGCAACTAAAACTTAAAAATGGAAAGCGTAATGCTGGTGGTCAACAAAAGAGGTTTAAAGACTGTCTCAAGGCAAATTTTAAAAAATGTGGTATAAACACCAACAATTGGGAAACACTTGCCTGCGAGCGCTCCAATTGGAGAACAGCCTTTACCAAAGGTGTCATGGGCTTTGAAGACACTCAAACTCAGGACGAAAGGGAGGAACGTGCTAAGAGGAAGGCACACTTGGCGAATCCACACCGTGATCAACTCCCGCCCGGAAACCTATGTCCCCACTGTGGAAGGACGTGTAGATCCAGAATTGGCCTCCACAGTCACTTACCGACTCACTGTTAAAACCGTGTTTATGGAAGACAATCTTACTTGGCTACAAGTGATCGCCAAAGAAGAAAAAGAAGATTTTTTTTATTCCCTTAAATTTCCACCCCATCCTTCTTCCCAGAAAAGAGCCCAAGACAATAACAACAACAACAAACCCAACCCCTCCTCCAAACCATAAGTGAATGCATTTTAAATATTTTAAAAATGCAAATAAGTCACAGCTTATGCAAATATGCAAATATTCTCACAGCTAAAAAGTTGGCCAGGGATAGTCTATCTCTGCCAACAAATACCAGGGGTGAGCAGGAATGTTTTAAATTTTCTCCCAAATGTTAGTATTAAGGGAAACGGATGCACCTCATCCTGGGGTGCATTCCACAAATGGGGAGCCGCCACCACAAAGTCCCCGTCACAGGCGAGCAACAACCAGGATGCACCACCAACAGCATGTTAAAAACATAGGACTCTTGCCTTATGCAGAGTCAGTCCACTAGTCTATGTAGCTCATTCTTTCCTGCACCAGGGTAGGGAACTGCATGCCAGATGGAGCCACAGGCAGCTTGTGGGCTGGGTGCAGTCCAGCAAGCTTTCAAGCTGGACCACCAGACACTTGTCTCAGGCTCCGCCTCTCTTCTCAGCTCCACCTCTTCTCAGAATGACTCCGCCCCCTCTTGCACCCATTGGCAGTGGCTTTCCAGGGTTCCAGGCAGAGGTTTGTCCCATCCCTACTGGGAGATGATTGGTATGGAACATGGCACCATCTGCATTCAAAGCATTTACTCTCCTACGGAGCTACAGCCCATCCTTATGACAAACCATCGCCTCCTTCATCGTTCGTTCTATCATTATTTAAGAGAGCTAGCTAAGGTCACACATGAAATGGCTCTTAGCTGCAACAGCATCTTCTTTCCTGCTGCCTGTTGTCTCTTCCCCTCCCACCTGGTCACTCCTCATTAATTTTGGAAGCTTTCCATTGTGCCAAAATTCTCAACCGGTGTCCTCCCTCTGTCCCCCAACCCCCTGGAAGTCCAGGGTGGAGAAGAGGAGAGATGTTAATTTGCACTTTTCCTCTTGTGCAAATAAGATTTCTAATACAGACCAGACACCTGCTGGTTTCTTTGGCAGTGGGGATGATAGGAGGCAGGGCAGTTGCAAAAGACGGCGAGGAGCGGTATCAGATTGCTTTCTCCTCTCTGCTCAGACAAGTGGGGTTGAGAAGGAGAGAGGGGAAAGAGATCGCCGATACAGTAGACCAGGGAAGGTGGATGTGCTTCTGAAAAAAAGAGGAGGCTGGGAGATGCATGATAACTCTTTTATTTTTCTCTCTGAGAATTTAAAGTAAGACCTTGGTTGCTTGTGCTGTGTAGATGAATCTATATTTGTGTGTGTGGATGTGCATGTAATTTATTAAACACATTAGTTGTTGTTGTTTTTTACAGGAATAGCTCAAAGTGATTTACAACAAAATAGAACACATGCTTTAAAACAAGCAAAGAACAAAACAAAATCTAAAGCTCTTTAGATATATTCATATAGTTAAAGATAATTAAATTGCTGTCTACTCAAAACGCAGCTACACAATGCAGTGTCTACATAAAAGGGTGTTCAAGAAATGTCTGAAAGTCAAAAGTGAAGATGCCTCTGCTGCAACTCTGCTGGAGCCCCTAAATGCCTGACTTCTAGTGGAAGACATTTGGGCCTCTGTAACATAGTGGTCCTCCAGATGATCTCAGTGCTCAGCAGACAACCATGCTCTTAGCAGAATCAGATGGGTGAGGGCCGCCATTTAATTTCCCACAAAGCCCCAGTGTGATGCTGCATCAGGGGCATTGTGGGAAATTAAAATGGCAGCTAGACTCAGCTGCCTGGTGCTGCTCTGGCACTGGCTGCTGCTGCTGCTTGTGGTGGTGGTGGTGGTGGTGGTGGTGGTGGTGTGTGTGTGTGTGTGTGTGTGTGTGTGTGGAGATCTAAGAAAGGCATCAATTCTGGTGCGTCCTGTCAGGGTCTGGCCTCAGGCAGCTGTCCAAGCATGCCGAGTTCTAGCACACCACTGTGTGCTTATTTTGCTAGTGAGTTGGTTACTAATACTTCAGCGTGCGCTATTGCAAGGATGGACAACCTCAGGTTCAGGAGCCCTGTGGCCCTCCAGATCTCTGCCTGGTCCTTGGGACTCTCTCCAGGCCACACCCATTTTCTGTGATGTCATCTCCCAAGGCCACACCATCCCTGTTTGTTTCTGCCTAGCTTGAATGTGTCCTTGAACTCTAATGCATCCATCTTGCCTGAAGGGAGGGGAAGAAAAGGGTGTGTGGATACAAATACTAGCCAAAATTACATTTATCGCTTTGCCCCCTTTTCCTTCTGGCTCTGCCCAACACTGGAATCAGGCCTCCAGAAGATTGCCTAGATGGGAATGTGGCCCTCGAGAAAGGGGTCCCCATCCCTGCAGCTATTGGCTTAGCTGCTAACTCACCTGGCATTGAATTCTGGCGCCGTCCTGTTCTGCAGGAACTTTGGGTGAGAGCTGCCAACATTTTCTCCTTTGGTCAGATGCCAAAATGCATTTCGGACCTGCCCTCTCATTGCTTTCCTCTCAAGCGCTCACAAAAGCAACGACGGAGGTGATCAGAAACAAGAGGAACAGGAGGTGACTCAGCATCCTTCATGCATCTGCTATGCATCCCGCATGAAGACTGTGTGCAAAGACAAGAGTTGAGGGGTTTCTGTGACATCACCGAAGCAGAAGCCAGGCTTCGTAAGGCAGACTGTGACTTGTTGTCATGAGATATAGAACAACAAAATCACTAGTCTTCCATAAGGAGCAGGGCAAGTGTGTTTCATGTGGGATTCATTCCCCACAATGCTGATTCCTCAGCGTCTCAGATCTTCAGGTTCAGCAGACGAGGCCAAACTGGTGGTCCCTGTGTGGAATGATGTGTACCTAGTGCCTGGGCTTCTGACATGACCTTTTCAGTAGTGGCACCACGTGTGGAACACTCTAACCACACCATCTTATTTTTTATTTTTATTTTAAGAAAAAGGATGACAACACACCTCCTTCCAGAAAGCTTTCAGATTACGAGATCAGCACCTGAAATAATATACGAACAATTTGATGTTGTTGCTTATTATGAATTGTATTGACATAACTGTTTTTTGACTTTTGCATTTTAGGGATGTTTTGTTATGTTACATGTATGTTACATTGGGTTTTTAATGGTGTAAACTACCCTTTGGGTGAAGAGTGGTATAAGCATTTCTTTGTAAATAGAACAATGCCCAACAGAAATGCAAGATACCCAGTCAGTAGCTCAACCATCCATAGCATGGGTAGGCAAACCGGGGGCCAGATCCGGCCCAATTGCCTTCTCAATCCAGCCCCCCACAAGGTCTGAGGTATATAGTCCGCCCCCCCCAACGGCCTGAAGGACAGTGGACTGGCCCCCTCCTGAAAAAGTTTGCTGACCTGATCCATAGGAAGACTGAAGTTGGATTAGACCCACCTGGAACACCATCAGTCCTTCCTTTTTCCCCTTTCCTCTTGAGGAGTGTGATGGGGAAGAAAAGGTTCTTACACCAAGGAACTCCAGGCTCCAGTAAGAGTCACTTATGTAGCACCAAAAAAGAGAAAATGTATTACCATCAACAACAGAAAAGACAGATTTGCATGAAATTTGTCTAACTATGGATGGATGGATGGACATTTGGAAAAATAACCATAACTTAAAGCAGAAATGCAGTACGTCTTGTTGGGAGGGCAACAGCAGAAATCATTCCGTGCGTAACTAGAGGGTCATTTCTGTAGGTGTTGCTGGTGAATTCTGTCTGCATCTAGCAAAAGGCATGAATAGAGTCTCAGAGTGTGCCAACTGCACACATGGAAGCTATGTCCACACAACCAGGAACATGGCAGAAAGTGGGGTCTCCCAATTACCTATATTACGGAAGCTACATGTATCCAATTTTATGCATATTTATTTCACATTTAGCCTACCTTTCCTTTTTATTTCATTCTCTCAACAATCTTGTGCAGTAGATGATAGTGACTGGCTGAAGGTAACCTAGTGTAAGGGTAGAGGGAGTGGGTGACGCTCTGGTCTAAACCACTGAGCCTCTTGGACTTGCCAATTGGTAGGTCGGTGGTTGGAATCCCTGCGACGGGGTGAGCTCCGGTTGCTCTGTCCCAGCTCCTGCCAACCTAGCAGTTCGAAAGCGTGCCAGTGCAAGTAGATAAATAGGTACCGCTGCAGCGGGAAGGTAAACGGCGTTTCTGTGCGCTCTAATTTTCGTCATGGTGTTCCGTTGCGCCAGAAGTGGTTTAGTCATGCTGGCCACATGACCCGGAAGGCTGTCTATGGACAAACGCCAGCTCCCTCAGTCTGAAGCGAGATGAGCGCTGCACCTCATAGTTGCCTTTGATTGGATTTAACCGTCCAGGGGTCCTTTACCTTTTATCTTACCTAATCTAGTGTGCTTCAGTGGTTGAATGGCCCATAACCTGCCCTCCTATTCCAGCATCAGGCTGGCTCTACCATTAGGAATAGTGAGGCAGCTGCCTCAGGCAGCTGATTTTGAGCGTCATGAAAAGCAGTATATTTTCTATGTGCTTTGTGTGCCAATATAACATGGCCAGTCTGTATCTTGATTGGAGGAGGGGAAACATTTGTTGCTCTGCCTCTGGTCCCCACATGTCTTGGGCCAACATTCTGACTACTCATCACTGGGTCCGCAGCACGGAGCCTGGACACGATCCTGCTCCCCACTACACACATTCACAGGAATCAGAATCCAAAATTTATCTTAACACCTTCTCCTGAAATTAGGTGTGTGGTGGCTGTATCAAAATGAATATTTTCCCCTGTTTGGACTTACTTTAAGCATTTGCCATATGCACAAAAATAACATCACAGCACAATGCCCTCTTTATGGGTGGATTATATGTACATTATCCACAAGACTTGAGGAATGTGCACAACAACCAGTTGTTATATACATTAACTGTACATTTCCCTCATCATATTTGCTACCTTTCCATAGGCATGGATCAATCTCATTTCTAAAAGGTAAAGGTAAAGGGACCCCTGACCATTAGGTCCAGTCGTGACCGACTCTGGGGTTGCGGCGCTCATCTTGCATTATTGGCCGAGGGAGCCAGCGTACAGCTTCCAGGTCATGTGGCCAGCATGACTAATCCACTTCTGGCGAACCAGAGCAGAGCACGGAAATGCCGTTTACCTTCCTGCTGCAGTGGTACCTATTGACCTACTTGCACTTTGACATGCTTTCGAACTGCTAGGTTGGCAGGAGCAGGGACCGAGCAACGGGAGCTCCCCCCGGGATTCGAACTGCTAACCTTTTGATCGGCAAGCCCTAGGCTCTGTGGTTTAACCCACAGCGCCACCCGCTACTCCATGTCAATTTCCTAGGCATTTATTCATCCTGTTTCTGCATTAATCACTTTTTCCTCCCAAAATGCAGGTGGAAATTTTAATTGAATGTCCATACTTCTAAATATAACTGAACATGCACATTTCAAAGCATTTTTATACGTTTTGGGAGTTGAGAACTGCATCGCAAAATTTGGAGAATGGCAAAATCTGAAAGAGAATTGCATTCCAATCGGCATGTTGGTGCAGAAGTGCCAATCAGCTCATTTCCCATCAGATTTCTAATGGATTTCCACTCCTGATGCCCAAAGAGGTTTGCAATAATCTCTCAAATCTGGATTTTTCTGCCGATCTCTTAGAGACCTTGGGGCCGTATCCACTGTTCTCCGTCTGCTAGCGCAAGAGCTCCCACAGAGTTTGAAGGTTGCGCAACGAAGTGATCCAATCGAACAGTTATGCTAGCAGAAGCTTGTTGCACAACAGCTGATTTTTGTTGTACAATCTGTTGCACAACAATCTTTGGTAATGTACTTCTATTTTCCCTTTCGCAACAGCTGATCCCTGTTGTGCAATCTGTTGCACAACGATCTTCTGCAATGTACTTGCCTTTTCCCTCGCGCAAGAAAGTTCTGCCAGTGCAACAAGCTAAGTGACTCAAACTTGGCCCTGAATTGGCTACAACTGTCAACATTTAATGCATTTTCTCCCATTCTTCCGCCATTTCAATCACCAATTGTTCCCACCTTTTTGAAATCTGACTGTGGTCCAATAGTTTGGAAACTTTGCGACTTGCCCATTTTAGCCACCTAAGGGTGTGTTTATTTTCTTGAAGGGAGCAATTGTCTTCAAACCATAATTTCACCCCACCCCACCCCCAATTTCATGGCTATAAAATCTCTCCCCTAACAGCCACCACCTCAAAAAATCTAAGCATTTCCCTTCCCTTTCAGCCCTAGCACTAAGCTAATTAATCTTCCATTAATGAGTCTTTTAAAAACGTTTCACAATAGCTTCCTAGGAGGCCACTGAAGGTCATTCTTTTCTATAGGAAAGCTCTAATCTTGTTTATTATGCATGGAAAACCACAGGGAGGGTAATTATCCCTGTTCCGTTTGTTGGGGGATCTTAAGCCCTGGGTTGTTCTGCCAAATTGTTGTTTGGAAGGAGCGTTCTGGCCGTGAAACAAGACACTGTCCACTGAAAATGAAGCAAACATAGACACCCCAAAAATGAAAGCATGATCAGTGTCAACAGAATGCAGAAGATTATCGATGCAAACAATTGGGTTCAGGGGCCGAGAGCACAGAGTCCTCTGCTTCCTGAGCCACCAAACCTACTGGTAGGAGAAGTGGGGCATAAGCAGCTTGAGCCAGCACACTAACACCACAACCCATAATCCTTCTGGGTCACAGAGATCAGGTGACCCTAGGAAGCCAATCTTGGGCCACTGCTTTAGTCCTTGACGGGCCCCAATCCCGAATGTGCCACTTTTAATTTACTCCATCCAACCAAGTGGCTTTGGACATGCCATAGCCTGCATCTACACCATACATTTAAAGGTAAAAAAATAAAGGACCCCTGGACGGTCAAATCCAGTCAAAGGTGACTATGGGGTTGCAGCACTCATCTCGCTTTCAGGACGAGGGAGCTGGCATTTGTCCACAGACAGCTTTCCGGGTCATGTGGCCAGCATGACTAAACTGCTTCTGGCGCAATGGAACACAGAGCGCATGGAAATGCCATTTACTTTCCTGCCGCAGCGCTACCTATTTATCTACTTGCACTGGCGTGCTTTCGAACTGCTAGGTTGGCAGAAGCTGGGACAGAGCAAGGGAGCTCACCCCGTGGCAGGGATTCGAACTGCTGACCTTCTGATCGGTAAGCCCGAGAGGCTTAGTGGTTTAGACCACAGCGCCACCTGCGTCCTACCATACATTTAAAGCACTATGACACTACATTAAACTGCCATGGCTCCTCTGCAAAGATTCCTGGGAGCTGTAGTTTGTTTAGAGTGCTAAGAGGTACTAGGAGCCCCTCTCCAAGCTACAGTTTCCGGAGGGGCTTAACCACCAATCCCTCTTCCCAGGGAAGTCCCAGTGAGTGGTCTACAGAAGCACACTGCCTCCGACAGAGAAGGAAGAACAGCAGGAAAAGACCTCATGGCTAACTGTGTGCACACCATGCAGTCTGTCCTGAACCCCCATAACTAGACAGCTGCCCTTAGGTGTTCTAGAGTTAAGGTTACAATTCATCTGCCAGTCCGGTCTGCTTCTGTATGCGGAGCTTGCGACAGTGGGAAGCAACATATTTTAATTCAGGCAAAAAAATGTCATCGGCCAATGTGAGCAGAGGTAACATTTTGTTCCGGGTGGGCTAGACATACAAATAAGTAATAAATAACGCACACACACAAAACTCCCTAGGTGTAACAAATTTGCTTGCTGCTACAGAGGAGAAGAATTTGTACATATTTATACACTTTTATAAGCAAACATTTAAATGTTTAAATAGTTGAAAATCAAATATTTGACCCAGAAACTAGAGATAATTTGAATCCTTACTTAAGGAAAATGGATATTCTCTAACAGCAATGTTAAAAGGTTTTGTATTAGGTTATAGGAATATTGAAATGTTTATATAAGAGGATGTGCAGCATTACACAATATTTTTTATTAATATTTGCAGTGCTTTTTTCTAAAATATGTTTAGGGGTACTCTCATTTTGACTCAAGAAAATCACCATTTTATAGTTCAAATTGGGAAAAATAAATACAGTAAATGGACAAAAGTACAAAGATTCACAAAATGTTTAGGGGTATGCATACCCCTGCATCCCCCCAGAAAAAAGCACTGAATATTTGTATTATCATTAAGAGTTTCGATGGCACATGCAGTTCCTATACTCATTAAATACATTGTTTATTTATTGTTTTTAATAGTGTGCTTGTCCCAATGCGTTAATTAAAACCTTATACCTGTAAAAGGCTCTTGTTACTGAAAGGTGTAGAAAAGAAAAGAGATCTAGCTTATCTGTTTATTAACAGAATAAGGAAAGAAAAGTTGGGGGGAGGGTCTGTGATCTGAGTAGTTTTCAAAAGTGAATAATAAGACGAAATTTTGTAAAAACAATTCTTATAAATGTTCCTATGAATTATGTAAGAAAAGCACAAGAAAGCCAGTGATCTACATCTAATCTATCTTTTAAAATGGCTGCACTGAGTAGTCAGAAAAATCATTTTATCACAAATAACGTTTGTTTCCAAGTCCTCTCAATGCGATTAGAAGAATCGCATTGGGAAGCCTGGCAGAAATCAAGGCCCCATTCATAGGTTTCCCCAAAGAATCCTGGGGACTGTCGTTTGTTAAGGGTGCTGAGAGTTGTTCCCTTTCACGGAGCTACAGTTCCCAGAGTGGTTTATCAATCAATCCCTCTTCCCAGGGAACTCTGGGAATTTTAGCTCAGGTCCTTCCCCTACTGCTGTGGAGTTAAGCCATGTAGCATTACATCAAAACCCAAGCTGGTGGCTTGTCTCCCCCAAACAAAAATGAGTGGTGAACCAAGAACTAATCTGGGCAATAGCTGGTGGTTTGGAAAGGAGACAAAGGACATGTTCCGGCTTGGACGAAACAGTAAGCCAAACCATGGCTTAGACCTGGGTAGCACAACAGCAACAGGACAACCAGAACGTTTGTGCTAAGCCATGGTTTGGTTAAGCAAACCATGGTTGATCATAGTGGCAAAAGATAATGAAGGAAGGGGAAAGAAAGACCTATTTAGGCAGGGAGCTCCCAAGTTAATTATAAGGCAGCTTAGAAGCGCAGTAAATAAAAATAAGTAAAATCGGGGCATGGGTCTGTTATGTACAAGCCCAAGTGAAATAAAGGAGAGTTGACTCCAACACAGGGACATCATAGCTTCGGATGCAATCTTGAAGCCTAGCCATGTGGACAGCCCTATTATCATGGGGACATTGGGTATGACTTTGAGAAAACCCAGAACAGAGTGAGGTTTCACTGCATTTTTGTGCATGCATGGGGGAGATTTTCCTTGCACAGAAGAGCAGTTTATGGAGTGGAAAGAATTTGAGAGCAGGCCCGTCTCCCTCACTCTTCCTCCCTCCCCTCGTTCCTGCCCACTGATGTTACTTCGAGTTCCAGTTCACGTGGAGAGATCAGGTTGGTAGCATTTGCTGACCTTTTCATCATATTGCCATATCCCCCTTCAGTGACCTGAAAAGTACAGCTAATGTACCTGAGAGAATTCCTGAGGCAAGAGAGACGAGCTTCTCCTTCAAGCGATCTGTCAAGCAAACCTTTTGGAAAAAAACACAACCAAACACAGAATTATTGCATCCGTTGTGGCGTGCTGTCATTCTGCAGTGCACTGCAACAAAGAGTAGCAGTGTTGACTAGTGGCTAGAGCATCTTTGGCCAACCTAGAGCTCTCCAGATGTTTGGGCCTACAACTGCTATCAGACCCAGCTGGCATGGGAGCTGCAGTCCAAAACATCTGGAGAGAGAAAAGATGGCAAAGGCTGGGCAGAGTGTCAGGCTAGGGAGAGAGCTGGGTTCAAATCCTTAACAATCTTGGAGCTCACTGTGTGACTCAAATAATTATGGGGCTTTGGCAGAGACCAAGGCAGGATGTCAGATGAAGCCACAACCCTGCTGTGAACATTAGGGATCAAGAAGAGGCAGATTTTAAGGAGGACTGGAAACCTTTTGTAGAATATTTAAAGAATTATTGTAAACATGTTAAAACACAAGTAGGATCTGAATGAAAAACAGCAGTAAATACGCATTTGGGAATAAGTGGAAAGGATAGGGCATAGAATAATTAAAATATGCAGCAATATTAGAAACTATGGGGAAACTGTGGTGGATGGGAAGTCAAACAGTAGTTGAATATTAATGGGAAAGTATGTATTTTGTATTAAATTTGTAAACTGTTGAAATTTATATATATATAAAAATTAAGAGCCAACACCAAGCTGGGCCCCCCAGGATTATAATTTCTGTTACAGTGCCTCCATAGGCATGCACAAATGTTATCTAACCATATTCCACAAAATTAAAACCGTAGTACAATAAAGTGCAATATATAAGGAATAAAAGAAACCACGGAAATAACAATGAATGGAAAATCAATATGACTATTTCATGCGCCGTCTTCAGGCCACAAATCCACAGACATGCCTAGACCACCTGGCTGAAGCTCATGGACCATTGGTGGTCTGTAGTTTGGGAACTTCTTCTGCCCTTACACAATGAGAGTGTTGGTTATAAAACAAATACAGATATATAATAGCGCCTTGGGGGTGGGGTGGGATTAGGTGTTGTTACTCACATCTTGTAGATGCCAGCACGTAATGGCTGCTAGGGGCAGCAAAAAGAGCTAGTATTCTGTACTGCTCAGTACCATCACAAAAAACCATACAGATGATAGATAGATAGATAGATAGATAGATAGATAGATAGCACATTAGGAAATTATGAAGATACACTTAGTACTCTCATGTCTTCATATCTCCATGACAATTTACAGAAATTGAACCCAAAACCCTGCGTCTCTGCTTCTTCTTCTCCCTGCTGTGATTTGCCTTTCAATTGCAGCTTTATTTTTAAAATATTTTTTAATTGCTACTTATTTGTGGGTGGTTCACCCCCCCATCCACTCTTGTTAACTGCTTTGGGATTTTCCTATCATGCATCAGAAATGTAGAACAGAAAAAGATTTCAGCCATCATCCTATACACCCGCCTTCACCAACCTGGTGCCCGCCCGATGTTTTGGATAATAATTCCCAGCATCCCTGAACGTGCTGGCTGGGGCTGATGGCAGTGAGGTTACTCTAGGCCAGGGATGCTGAGTCTCCAGCACTCCAAATATTGCTGGATTCTAACACTCCCATCCACCAGCATGGCAGATGGTCAGGGGTGATAGGATTCGTTGTCCGAAACATTTGAAGGACGCCAGGTTGGCAAAAATACTGGGAGTAAGCCTCGCTGAACTCATTGGGACTTACTTCTCAATAATAATTACATCATTAATCAACCACTTTCCCAGGGGTCAGGTTTCGAACCCACTTCCTCTACTTGATGTCACACAGAGCAGTTGATTCCTCCCCCCATCCCACCCCTCTGCTGACTTGCTTTCCAACCCACTTCTAGACAGGAAAGGAAAAGTATAAATTGCCTCAAATTTGCTTTAAATTGGAACGTTTTAATGCAAAAGATTCCATTCCCTGCTTTCCTTTAGTTCATTTATTTTTTGTTGTTGTTTGCTTTTGTTCCAGATTCTTGATAGTAATTTCTTATTAAGAATTGCTCTGAGTTATTTTTCAGCAGCAGGCTGATCTCTTGATAAATTTGTCCAGTTTTATATCCCCATAAGGACTCTGGGGTGTTTCTCTCCCCACTCCCCATTCCACCTCAGAGTGGAAATACAGCTGCCTGGCCATCTGTCTGCATCAAAAACGTGGGCGTGAATTATGCAAAAAGTGGTCATGCACGCTAAATCAATTTGTGGCCCTCATCCTGCAGCTCTATCATGACTTCCATCAACCCACCTGTTTCCCTGGAGGTCTGACTTAGGCTAGTTGAGAACAGGTGGGTATGAATGCCAAAGTTTGGTGACAGTGAGATTTTTGAAGAGTCTGACTGGAGGAGGAAGAGTGTGGCACCTTGTATCTGTACTCGGGTGCTCTGGGAAATCTATATTTCCCAGGGTGCCTGGAACACTGGTATTGCAGTGTTCAAGGCACCCAGGACAGAGGAAGGTGCACCAGCTCAGATAGCAATCCTGAGCCCCCCGTGTTCTCTCTGTACCCTCTTCTATGCCCTCCTTCTTTCCCTACTCTTCTGGTCTCTTTGCAATAGGGATGGGCGACTAGGTCGATTTCGGTTGCCCTCGGTTTCTCATTTTCCCAATCTAAGATTCAGTTCCCAAATTTTTCGCATCCGTTTGTGAATTATAATTACTATTAAAGTCCTCATCAAAATCTGGCAGCATGCTTGTGCAAATTACTCCTAATTCCGTATGCAATTTTGCCCAGTAAACACATTTCTGCAAATCAATGTCCCCTGGTATAATGCTTTTTTGTAAGTTATTTTCACTAATGTACACCTTTATATGCACGCTTTATGCTAGTGTGTGCATTTCTGTATGCATTAAATGGCTGCAAAATTTGGAGAGATGGAAATTTCGAAGGACGGCGTACTGTTTCAGAAAGTGCAAATTAGGTGCGGTTGCTTTTGAATGCAAACTGAATCAAATTTCTCCCTCATTCCTATACTCACTGCAACCAGTACTAGCCCCCTTTCTTCTCCCTGTTCTCATAGGGCTTTCTCATCTGTTGGCACCACGCCCTCCCTTTCTCACGCCGCCCATCACTCAACAGATTTTTATCTATCTCATCTCTTTGATCCCCCTTTTCTATATCCAAGGTTCCATTGGCTCCATCTTCTCCCCTCCTTCTCCTTGCTCAACAAGAGCCCATGAGCCTTTCACTCCCCCAGCAACTACAATCAACGAAGGATTATAGTAGGCAGATGGGTGTAAAGCCTCTAGGGTGGACCACAAGCAACTTGGTCCTGAGTCCTGAATCCCAGGGACCTGGTGAAGAGGACCAATGCAATGATCACAATCCATTTATTCTCCCACTTTTGATGCCTTCAGGAGGGACCAAAAATGTTGGGAAAGGCTACCAAAAATGGGCGTTTAGAACTCCTCCATGAGGCTGTCAAGAGAAAGGGAGAGATGTTGCAACTGTTCTGCTGGCTTTGTTCATTTCATTGTCTTTCCTTAATTTTTGCTCCTTCCACAACCTTCGCCTGCCTGCCTGCCTGTCTCTCCCTCCCTCCCTCTCACACCATCCCCAGCCTTCTCTTCTAATCAAAGCCAGATGTGGAATAAAGACATCTCAGCAATTGGAGTGCAAAGGGACAAGAATGTGGCGGATGGCCCAGCGCTGCAAGGGAGGGGAATGGAAGAGGAGAGCTACTGTTCTGGCAGACAATTAACACAATCATGTTTATGAATGTGGATCAGTAATTCCAGGTAAAGTCCCAGAGAGCCCTAATGCTGAATAACAATGCCTTCTCTTTGCCCGGGAAGCCATGTGGTGAGCAGAGGCCTCCAATGATACCAGCACGTTCCTGATGTGACTCCAAAATGCCTCATTTCTCAGCCCCAGCCTAGACATGTCTCGTTTTGTCTCCTTGAGAAGCGATTAGCAAGAAGCCGGGATTGTTAACTTTGCAGAGCCCAGCGGAGCTGGTGCATCGCGGCACATTAGATATTTATCCCTCTCCCGCTTCTGTGGTCTTTTCAGTGACAGAAAAATTTCTCTGGTGTTTAGCCACTGTCTGCAGGATAACAATATCAAGACAACGGCAATCTGGTGATCTCCCTGTCGCAGGTGAACAGAGGAAATTTTGCCTAACCTTCTGTTTAGCCACTGTCTGCAGGGTAACAATATCAAGACAACGGCAATCTGGTGATCTCCCTGTCGCAGGTGAACAGAGGAAATTTTGCCTAACCTTCAAACAAATATAACCATATAATAATAATAATAATAATAATAGTTGGTGTTATTGTTACCCCGCCCATCTAGGCAGCTCCCAGCACATATACCGTAAAAACATAATAAAATGGCAGACATTAAAAACTTCCCAATACAGGGCTGCCTTCAGATGTTTTCTAAAAGTTGTGTAGTTTTTCATCTCTTTGACATCTGATGGGAAGGCGCCACTGCTGAGAAACGCCTAATGGTCTGGGGTTCTTGCGCGAGTCAGCTGGTTCGTATGGCACCATACATTTAAAGCACTATGAAACCACTTTAAACAGTCATGGCTTCCCCCAAAGAATTCTGGGAGCTGTAGTCTGTTAAGGGAGCTGAGAGTTGTTAAGAGGCCAGAACACCCTATGAAGAGATGGGTTATTAAAGAGCTCCTGGACTTATAGCTCTATCAGGGAAATAAGGGCTTCTTAACAACTCTCATCACCCTTAGCAAACTACAGCTCCCATAAGTCTTTTGGGGAAGCACCAACTGTTTGAAGTGCTGATGCTTTAAATGTCTGGTGCAGCTGTGGCCTGAGACCAAAGGGGAGGAGGGATTTGACAGGCAGGGCCACCCTCTAGATTGGTTTTGAGTAAGAAGACAGGCAGGTGGGAGCTGGCTGAAGGCAGACTGAGGGTGGTGGGGCAGTGACCCATTTGCTTTTCCTGGGCCAGTCCCCCCCTGGCCTCCCCAGCCCCCCATGAGCAAGCAGAAGCTTTGAAGACAGAAGGATCCAGCCTAAAGGAGCCCCACTGCCTCTACTACTGAAAGACCGATTCCCACAAGGCTCCACTCACACCTTTAACTGGCTTAACCTTGGAAGAATGAATTGCAATTATGGGCCTTTCAGGCTTCATTATCGCTCCGGCTTGGCCACGTTCGACGAGACCCTTTTATTGCCAAAGTTATTATAAGCGGAACGCACAGCTCCGAGCTGTAATTTCCTGTCTGCCGTGATAAGCCGGGGTGCGCCCGCTGTTCAATAAATAGTTGTATATTCCCCCCCCCCTTAACAACGTACGTCTCTGTCTAGGGTGGAAAAAGGAAGAAATGGAAGGCCACCCTCCTGTTAATTGCATTTGTTAATGAGATTTACCCTGATATCCCTAAATGGGGGTGGGGGTGGGGCTGATCTCTCTCTCTCTCTCTCTCTCTCTCTCTCTCTCTCTCTCTCTCTTCTCTCTCTCTCTCTCAGACACACACACCCTCCATTCGGGACGCTTTGCAGCAGATGGGGCGAATGGACGTTCGTTGCAAGAGAACTGGGCTATCTGCCTGCTACGCACCAATCCCCAAGCTGTGCGCTTGCATTACTGAGAAAATAAGCACAATAATTCAAGCCTCAAAAAGGTGCCACGCAGGCGAGACCATTTCCAATCAACCTCCATCACGGACAGGCAATTTGGCGCAGTCTCTGGAACAAGTGGAAAGGGTCGATTCAAAAGCACACGCCACTGGGTACAACCACCTTAAAGGAGGACCCGTTAAGAACATTAAGAGGAGCCTGGATCAGGGAAACGGACCCATCTAGTCTAGCATCCTGTTCTCACAGTGGCCAACCAGATGCCCCCAACCAAGCAGGACCTGAGCGCGAGAGCATTCTCCCTACTTGTGATTCCCAGTAGCTGGCATTCAGAGATACACTGTCTCTGGCAGCAGCTCAACATTGCCATTGTGGGCAGCAGCCATCGATAGCTTTATCCTCCATGAATTCGTCTAATCCTCTTTTAATAAGAACAACTGTTCCATCTCTGCATGAATCAAATGTCTCTGGGATCACTTCCTTCCTGTCAGAAGGCATGCCCAGAAAAGCCAATTGCATAGAAACACCCAGTGTATGGGTTGTGAGGGGAGGATAATAGAATAGAATAGAATATATTTTATTGTCATTGTCCCCTTCGGGAACAACGAAATTACTTGGCTGCTCCATCCACCCAGATAGGGCACTCCACCCAAAAACAAAACAACTACAAAAACACTGATTAAAACCATACACACTGATTAAAACCATACAATGATAAAACATAACAGGTAAGATTAGATGACTTCAAAGTCCATTCAAGTTCCCATTCAAGGCTGAGATCGCTCTGGAGAAGAAGCTGTTCCTAAGACGGCTTGTTCTTGTCGTCATCATCCTGTATCTCCGTCCCGATGGCAAGAGCTCAAAGAGACGGTGACCAGGATGCGATGGATCTTTTACTATGTCCAGTGCCTTTCTGTGGCACCTCATGGCATAAAGCTGCTCTAAGGTGGAGAGCGAGCAGCCAACAATGCTCTCTGCTGCCTTAACAACTCTGTACAACCCCATCCTGTCCTTGGTAGTACAGCTTCCATACCACACACATAAGCCATAAGTGAGCACGCTCTCAATGGCACAGTGATAGAAGGCAAGCAGCAGCTTTTGTGGAAGATGGTTTTTCCTTAGAACTCTCAGGAAGTACAGTCTCTGCTGCGCCTTCTTCACAAGCCCCCTTATGTTTGCACTCCAGGACAGATCCTCCTGTAATTCAATGCCCAGAAATCTGAACTCATAAGCTCCTATGAGCAAGTAATTCTCCTTACACACTCAGATTTTTTTTCCAAAATAAATAATAATAATAAAGACTGTTCAGCAAAGGATGTCTTCTCTCTCTCTCTCTCTCTCTCTCTCTCTCTCTCTCTCTTGCAGGTGAGGGGAGGGAGAGATGGTGCACTCCACAAATCAGAAATGGTGCTCACCTAAATTGATGGGGAGGTTAAATACATATTTCTATAAAATATATATTTGTGTGTGCCTAAAATGATTGTCCAGCCCTCTGCAGTAGGCAGCATGATCCTCCCTTGCACCCACACAGGCTCTGTATGCAAAATACTTTTAAAGCACATTCAAAGCACATTTCCCCCCTCAAAGAATTCTGGGTACTGTAGTTTACACCCCGCTCCCCGAGTTACAACCCTCAACAAACGTACAGGACCCATAATTTTTGGAGGGAAGAAACATTTTTCAAATGAATTTCAAGTTGCATGTCTGGTGTACATTTGCACATATGCATGTGCATACATTTGGGGGAACCCCACTCC